>JABSTQ010009189.1:600000-1156289 GCA_013358835.2 Ixodes persulcatus | reverse complement strand
TCTTCTATAATCTTCTATACCCGTTTTCACCTCAAGAAAAAAAGAAAAAAAGCAACAGTTTTGCGCATTGTTTACACGCAACGCGAAGTAGTTCTTACGAGATTTAATTGTCGGAGGAAAAAGCGATGATTTTGGCGCTGGAACGTGTACGTCTTGATAAGGTAACATATATATAACCTAGAATTCACTTACATATATCTTAATTCGACACAGAGAGGGGGAATTTAGTAATGGACCGCGAAGAGTCTTGGGGATAGGGGAGTTCCTCCGTACCCTCTTCTTTCGTCGTGGCCGAAGGCGAGACAGTGATTGTCACTACCTCATTGGCGTCACAAGCGTCAGCGCCCCCCCCCCCCCCCCCCCCGCTTTCGCGTGGCCCGCCGCGACTCTCCCCCCCCCCCCCCCCCCCGTGGCCCGCCGCGACACCCCCTTGAGCGCTGTACCCGGGGCGGTCCGCCCCCCCCCCTTGTGACGCCACTGCGCTACCTCTCAAGGTTCCTAGACGGGCATTACAAATAAGGCGTTAGCGACATCCACGAGGTGATCTTTGCTAATCGTCTAATTTGTTTTAAAATTCCTTTTCGTGTCTTTTTTCAGAAGATATTGGTGTGTCCGATGGGATACTGCTGCGTTGAACACGAATATACCAAGAAATAAGCGCCGAAATTTCGTTGTAGTATCCCTGTAAAATACACAGAAGTCAAATAGGATCCGATAAACCTGTAATTGATAATCGCATGGTTGTATTTAAAGCACTCGAAGGAGTACCCGTGCGAGCGCTGCGGAAAAGGGTTTGTGGCCCTGTCGGCTCTGAGGGCCCACTCGGTTGAGAAGCCCACCCACGAAGATCGGGACTAGCGAGCACCCGAGGAGCTTCTGTCGCGGACAACGCCTGCCGAATCGCTGTGCTTCTTTGACGTACCTGAGAGGGCCGTGGTTCGAACTATGAACGGAACGCAAAGTGAAGGTCCCATACTGTAAGGACTATTTTGAGAGATAACAGAGCTCGTGGCAACCGCAGACGCGGATAAAGGTCGGGTGTGGCTGGAGGGGGGTCGCGCCAAAGGGTGGCCGAGAGCATTGTATCGTTGCGGGTTAAGAATGGCTAGAAAAGCCCCCTCCTCAAAGCTTTTCCTCGCCGCCATCGGTGTTGTCCTCCTCTTCGGCGTTTCGTCTGCGAAATTGGATAGATTGGAGTGCTTTGTGGGAGGAGCCTGTCCCGCATTTCTTAATTGCCCCAGACTACGGTGCACCAGAGTTCGGAGCAGGGGGAACGAAGCGCCGCAGAACCCAGAAATGCTGGGTTCAGTCCCCGCTTCGGCCTGTTTCGGTCTAGATGATGATCGCACCGACGTGCGGTCGTGTATATCACTCCTGCGTGGTGCACGTTAAAGACCGCAGGCCAGCGGTTGTACGGCACTGGCTAAATTTCTTGTCCACAGCGTAAACAAGTGTCGCCGTTCCTCAAAGGCAGACCGACCTTACGCTTTGGGGGATGGGGTTGTGCTTGTCATGCCAAAGGTTGACCCGAAAGTAAGAGCATCACCAAAGTGTTTGTAAATAAATATATTGGTTTGTTTTTATTGGTTCTGTGTCAGTGGACGCTTCCCTAGGCTCGAAGGCGGGACCTTAACGTCGAAGTGTGGTTGTCGTGCTGACCATACATGTCAACGTGTGTATATTCCAAGGCCGGTAAGTTTATTGAATAATAATGGTAATGGTTTTTATTTCAACCCCAAGTGAGGGGAGGGAGATACGATCCAGCACGACAGGACTCGCCCACCACCACTTGGCAATGCAGACGTCTCAGCAGGAACTCCAATAAAATCCACGACAAAAAAACAAAAAAAAAAGAAACGTATAATGGGGTAAAAAAAAAACAATAAAATGTTGCTTATGTGAAGAGCTTTTCGAAAAAAATGAGTTAATGGTTGATTCTGACGTGTCTGTGCCTGCTGAGTCCAAATATCACAACCGTTTGACCCAAAATAATGCCTAAACGCGAAAAAAAGCGAAGAAACCAGAAGCGATCGCCGCAGCGGCACGCCATTGGCTAGTGACGCGTGACGCGCCACTACGTCATAAAAGGACCATCCCGATTCTCGTTTGCTCCGTCACTTGCGGAAGTAGCCAGGCGCCGGGTCTTCTGCTCTTGTAAATCGGGTTCGGCTTCTGATTTTTCGAAATCTTTCGGTGGATCCGAAAGAGGAATGTTTCCAGACGACCCTCGACGTGATAAAGTACGCGTTCCAGCCGTTGGCAAAGTAGGAAAATGACCCCCCGCAATAATAAACGCAGATACGAGGAACTGCTTGAGCGGACGCGACATGGCCGGCTTCATACCTTCAGGAACGTACTGACTGCTATTTATTGTACCCCAAAACGGTCGTCAGAGGACAAGAATTCTGCAAACATCGTCCTTCGTGCTTGCCAGCTGCTGGACGCGTGAGCGTGCAGGCTGCATTGTTCATCAAGGCTGAAGTGGTTTGAAGGGATAGTATAATCGGCTTCGGGCGACGGGAGAGCTTCCCTGAGATGAGACGGGTGATAAGACAGGGTCGCCGTTCTGTCACCGCCATGTCCTTGCGCACTATGCGAATAACTGCGCAGAAGGTCCATCCTTGTGATAGCGGTACCCTCTGCTGCGTTTAGTTTGTTTGCCACAGACTTGTGCCTATCTCAAATACTCTACTCAAGATACTGTATCTTAAATACTTTTTGGAGTATCTTGGTATCTTACAAATACCTTTGATAGAGAGTATTTAATACTCTATCTTAATTACAATTCCGAGTATCTTGTACTCATTATCTTAAATACATTTTGACATTCCGCCATTTTCCGAGTTTTTCGGTATGAAGTAGGGTGGGCGTGGCACGAGGAAACGTGAACATTCTTTCGAGCAACCGAATCCTGTTGCTAGCTCCGATTAGCTACGGTGACTTAGATTGAGCTCGTAAAAATATCGCTTTCTTGCCGACTGTGACTCATATTTCAGCCGAAAGTTCGTACAATAAAGGTTCTCCCCTCGCCTTCCCAAAGGCGCCTTTTGTTTCCCCCCAAAAAATCCTCAAACGAAAGGTGTGGTTTTGCAGAAGTAAAGATGCCACCCGGAGGCAAAAGCAGACCGGGAAACGACCTACGAGAACAATGCAGACTTAAGTGTCAAGAAATAACAAATAGAAGAAAATGAGAAGTGGACACACACAAAAAAGTAGACATTTTTATTTTGCTTTTTGTATGTTTGACCCCGCTAGGGCAAAACGTCAAGGTTTTTTTTTTTCTTTGTGTTGTCAGTCCGGCGCTTATTGCTCTCGCGAACACTGAGCAGAGAACAGGACAGGAAACGAACTGCGACCAGGGTGACGTGCCGTGGCTATTAAGTGGGTTCTCTTTGTTATCCATTCACTCATATCCGTGTCTGAAGTTCGTTTATAGTGAACTCCCCGTATAGGGAATATGGATTGTAGTTAAATGATGCGTCTAAGGTGCGCCGCAGGATGTGATATTCAGCGATGTCACTATCGGCGAGGCGCTCTATCCCGTTTGTTGTCCCCACACCTCAGTGTTTACCCAACACAAGGCCTGTGCACGTGCTTACAGGCCTTGTGGGAATGTCCATGACGTTAGGTGCCGGATCTGTCCCGAAAGAAGTCTTCAGAGGATGCGAGCTTGACCCACTTCGGCTTTTGTGTTTAGCTGAGGACCGTGCATGCTGCATCGTTCATGCAGGCCGGAATGGTAACAAAAGAGCCCCTCCTCCCCCTCACCGGAGAACACGAACTCCAGCCAAACGCTGACGCCGCGTGCTGAGCCATTGTATTTGTTGTCCTCATCCATCTAGTTCTAAAGTTAACCGCTTGCGGCGCCACGGTCTGATCTTCTCCCCAATAGCTAAAGCGACCTCTTTCTTGTTGTCCCAGAAATGTTTTGTAACATCTATCAGTGATACTGCCAGGCGCGTCGCCCAGCGAACGCGTGGCCGGATGGTTACCGCGCTTGGCTCTCGCGCGGAGGCTCTCGCGCGGAGGCTCCGGGTTCGATACCAGAAAGCGGACTTGTCTTTTATTTATTCCTTCAACTTGACATTCTGGTAAGTTCGAGGATTTTGTCGTCTGATTGCGTTACGAAAGTTCTACGCGCCGAACTTTCTACGCCGAATGTTCCAGAAACACACGCGGGTACAAAAGGTGCTCCGAGTGGCGGTCCGGAGTCCGTCTCGCCCCAGCGGTCGATCCTGCTGTTTCGCTGGCATGGACGCCTGCGACGCTAGCCTTTCTCTCTTTTGTTTTGGGAATAAGTTCGCCCCATTAAACGTTTAGTTTCTTCAGTTATTCGCCGCGTCATCATTTATCATTCGTGACAATATTTTGCTCTTTATAGTCGGACTGCATAAAATAGCCCTACGATACTTTTTTTTCGTTTTCTGTTGTTGCGTGCTAATAAACCATTCTGGCAACCCAGGTTTGCGTAGCTAAATAACTGCCGTTGTCAATGACGTCGATAAAAATTAAGCAATGCGGAAGTATCTTCAAAAGTAACTGAAATACATTTCTAAGTATCTGTACTCTACTCAAGATACTTTACAGTGAAAGTAACTTGAGTAGTATTTTAAATACTTTGTGACGCAGGTATTTAGTAACTTAACTTAAATACTTTTATCGAGTATTTTGTCCAACACTGGTTTGCCACAAACTATTACGCCATTATAGTTTTAGAAAAAGCGGAGATGTGTGCCCGGCAGCCCTTAATTTGATACCGAAATCGTGAAAGCTTCCTGGGCCTCTATATTCGCATACTTTTACCAAGATTTGTTGTCCGATTTCGCGTGCGAACCGCCGGAACGACCTTCGAGGGCGAGGGTGTTCGTAGCCTCCGGTGCGACGAAAACCCTCGCCCTCGAAGGTCGTTCCGGCGGTTCGCACGCGAAATCGGACAGTTTGGACGCGCATGTGTTTGGCCCTGCATCACACCATCAAGCATAATCATCGTCCGATCGTATTTCTACAGCACAAAGAATTGTTGCATGACACAAACGCTATACGGAAAACACTGCGTAACTTGAAAAAAAGAACTCAATTCAGAACAGAAGGTCACATGCTTTGTATTTCCAAAAACCTCTCCTGAAGAGAATATGAACCTTTGGAAGGAAAATTTAACAAAATTTATGTTTACGTTTAAAAAATATGTGACCTCAAATAATGCCAGCAACTGTAAAAAAAAAAAAGTATGCTAAAACAAGCTGCACCGTGGAAGTCGCATTATGAATTGCATGACCATTTATTAGAGCAAGCCCTTCTCCCCCAAATGGCTGGGTAGCCGAGTAGATTAAAAGCAAAAGAAAATGATCTTGCGCTACCCAAGATTGTTTTCTTTTGTTTCCTAGATTTCCCGGACCGGAGTCGGTCCGGAAAATATGGTCACTTCAACAATATAAGAAACCAACACTAAAACACTAATATAAGCGGTTAACGCAAGAGAGCCAGTGGAAACCCGCTATTCGGCTAAATGATCGCGGTTTTTCTAGCACACTGCACAATTCTAATAACGTAATAGCTTTTTTCTAGAACAGTCGACCTACAATTCCTACCTTGTTACGTTTCCTCTTTGTTTCTGATTTTTAATGCGCTGAATTGCCTTCTTACCTTCAAAGATGGTCGGCAGAGTGTCGGGTTCAGGCGAGCCTTCTTCAGACCCAAACCCATACGTACACAGTTTTCATATGCGCCGTCCGAAACACGTTTCGAACAAAAAAGGTTTACTTGCTCAAACCCACCCACCCCTTTAAAATCCCGGTGACCAAGTGAAAAAGACGGTAAGCGGGAAGAACAACTGCGACGAGCGCTGTTCGTAAAAGCTGGCGGCTACACATGAGTACGGCATCGCGCAACAGCACGAGTCAGTTGGTTCGGTACCACGAGAATTCTGCAAACCCGTGAACAAACAAGAGAACAATCAACACGTCAGGCGATTGAGTCAATAGCATGACCGGTCAACGGATAAAAGCAAGCGCTATGCAGCGGCAGAACGACGATGGCTCGAAAAGACACTAGAGCAGCTTACGAGGAAAGCGCGGCGGGGTCCCCCAGCCGGTCCTTTTGTGACGCCGGCGGACGGGCTTCCTCCTCTCTCCCCTTTCCCTCTGCTTCGGAGAGGCGTGGCTTCGGCGCCACTTTGAAGGCGCTTTTCCGGTTAATCCGCGCAGAAAATGACCAAACGAATACGATATTCGTGATGGCTGAGATCTGATTAACAAGGCTCAGGAGGTTTTTCTCATATTTAAAACCGCTTCAGCTTCCCTTTTAACACGAAGGGAAAGCAGAACGCAAACTACTAACGTCGCTGACGTTGTTGTGAAGGCACCGGCGTAGAAAAAGAAAGCGACAAATGAGTTCGTGGCTTCTTTTTCCGGAACCTGAAATCGCTGTGCATGCTAATGATACTCACGTCTTGCCCTGTTTACTGTTCTGTGTCAGCCTACACTCGCAATCGGACAGCATGCCTTACATTTTCAGAGCCTGTCAAAGTTTTTCTCTTTTATTAGTAGAAGGTGAGCCCCCCCCCCCCCCCCCCGAACAAAAACAAAAAAACACTACTGATTTGCAGAGGAAGGTAACGTGCAACGCCGGCGAGCGTTTGCAAACTGGTCGATTTAAGTTCTGTCAGAAATGAACGCTTGGAAACATCAAATTCGGGATCCGAAACGTTTCCAGCGAACCTAGCTGCTTTCCGAATGATGCTCCTTGATCCGGCGAATTATGCAGGAAGGTAGCAGCAGCACGTTGTAAAAGGTACGCGATTCATTTCAGAGCTCACGTTTGAAACGATGAATCCAGACGTTGCCGCCTGTGATTTCAAATTGATTTCCGGTGCGATTTCCGGTTCCGCTTGCCCTGCCATCTGATGAGAGCGAGAAAGGGTTCGAGAAATATAACGATAAATGTTTAACCAATAATTTACCAGCAATGAAATGCGAAAACCGTTAATAAAAAGTTATCATTATTAAGTTTTCCGCGGCGCAGTATCACGCTCTGTTGACTGATAAAAAAAAAAGTGGCTAGCGCGGGAAGTTTAGCAGACGACAGTTGAGCGTCACTTCAGGATCCTGCTCTGCGACCGCCACTCGACTGCGTCCCAGCGAAAATGTCTTCTAAAGACCTGCCTCGCTTCAGCCTCATCCAAAAATATTTCTCGGGTGAAGAATGGAGCACCGTTTCGTTCTACGTGAAGTCAAGGATGACCAATATCAAGGAAAACTACGATCTTCTCCTAGAAATGGGTGAGCGTTGCCAGAGCCTCCGAAAAAAGCGCGTCTGCGAATTCCGGGAAAGGGATGGCTGCCAAGAATAATTTGAGACATAAAAGTATTTATTGGTATTCGATATGCTAGATTCAGTGGCGTAGGCAGAGGGGGGGGGGGGGGGGTTGGGGGGTCGAACCCCCCCCCTCCTCCCCCCCCCCCCCCCCGAAATGCCAAAGCTACCCCCTCCCCACCGGGGCCCGCTCGCTCCCCTGCTCACGCAGTCGGTTTTGCCCGAGGCACGGATCAACGGGGAAGCGCGGACTATCTCCAACTTATCTGCTTTCGGGAAAAAAATGTTTTTGGGTGGAAAGTGCTCAAA
This sequence comes from Ixodes persulcatus, assembly GCA_013358835.2. NCBI lineage: Eukaryota > Metazoa > Arthropoda > Arachnida > Ixodida > Ixodidae > Ixodes > Ixodes persulcatus. The sequence continues at coordinate 1,148,669 of JABSTQ010009189.1, read as the reverse complement.
TTAATAAAATATGCAATATTGCTTCATTCATGTTTATTCGATGGGATGCGAAACTTGATCACAGTATATAGAGAACAGATATTTCGAAACATTTGTGGGTTGAAGGATGGCGATTTCAAGGCAAAGTATACCAAACTATTTTTACTGAATTACACAGTTCAATCAAACCAAAGTGAACATAATAAATCGAACACATGTTGATAATATAAAACAGTGTCAGTGATGTAAGGAATATTAAATGAATTGTAAAAACAATTGCACTGTAAGCAACGGGTGCTGATCAGAATTACGTGCTTTCGACTAGAAATTACCGCGAATAAAAAGATAACTGTGACTAGTTATTTCAGAAAGCAATTTACAGGCTCTCTTTATCATCTCATTTATAAGCGCCTACACATTAAGATGCAGCCGCCTGCGTTCACGGCAAAAAATATCCAGGACGTTCTCCGCTTGAACTTCAATGTCGCGGTGAACATTCAAAAGCGCAAGACTGAGCAGTCGCTCATTCGAATTGGACGCTCTCAGGCATGCTTTCAACCGTCGTAGTGAAGAGAACGAGCGCTCAGCTTCCGCCGTTGTTTTGGGCAGAGTCGCTAGGATCTTGAGAAGACGATGGACGTTCCGAAATAGGGCCTTCGGACAGAGAGCGACCGCCTGTACCGCAGACCAGGCGGACATTGGACGCCTAAAATTTCCCTATTTTTGGCGAAGTCTCCCTCACTTTGTGAAATTTTCTTCCATCGAGTCGCTCACGGATGCGATGACGGTCCATCTGGCTTTCTGCTTTGCATGTCGAGGTGGCATCCGATGCAATTCCTTATTAGATTAATCTCTTCGTTGCACGGAACATCAGAAACTCCGAAGAGACAATCCTTCCTATTCTCATTACGCATAGGCACATGGGTAGTCAAGTTAATTTCCATGTTCGGGGTGTGGTTTGCGTGTTTGTGTGTGGTGTGTCATGTCATTTCTCTGAATGACGGAGCGACGAATTCGGACTGATGACTTCTCATGACCCCGAGGATATGCTGCTGCTTTCTTTGGACTACGCTGCAAGATAAAGCGGCCTAGCAAAGATAATACTTTTTTTCCTTCGGCATCTGGTTCTGTAGCACGAATTAGTTAAACCTTTAATAGATAATAGATTTTGATTTTTGCTCTAATTTTACAGCATCGAGATTTTTTTTCTGCTTTATTTTTTTGTGACAGTATAGCTATCTTTGTGTTTTGTCTGGCCTTCACGCGTTGGTAATGCAGTGGTACCTCAAAAAGCGGGGGGAGTTGTGTGCTGTGAGGAAGACATTAAAGTTGGTGGGCCGCAACTACGACAACAGTAGAACACTGAGCCACCACGCGCGAGTTCCTGTAAATAAAGCCTGCTCAGTTTTGAAAAATGAAAATGCAGCTTTACCCGTTTGATCTTAAAGGGCCCCTGAAAAGAAAAAAAGAAAGTGTTTTTATAAAACAGTTTGGTTGGGAAACCCGTGTCAAAAGAAATTAAATTTGTTATTTATTTTTATTTTTTTTAGAGCAATATTGACGGCGTGAGACGCGATTTAGTCGGTAGTCACCTCCTTTCCACTTGTTTTCTCTCTCGGCATTTCGGGAGCATGGAGGAGAGGTGAATCGGCTTCACCTTCACCTTGAGGTGGAAAAAGCGAAAGACCATCTCGTTGAGGTCGAAAGAGCGAATGACCATTCTGTGACGTCATGAACTTTGCGCGCAGAATTACAAATAAATCTCTCGCCGTGAATATGGCTCCTAAAATTACTTTTTTTGTTAATTTTATTTTTTGACACGCGTGTCCCAACCAGACTGTTTAAAAACATATCTTTTTTTTCTTTTCAGGGGCCATTTAGCAGCGCCTCCCCAATCGTCCGTACCGCCGAGCTCACCCTGCGTCATTGGGGGGGGGGGGGGGGGGGGGGGGGGGGAGAATGTTGTTGAACCCCTCCCGAAAAAAACTCCTGGCTACGCCATTGGCTAGATTAGGATACTAGGCCCTGGTATATCGTAGCCTGAGTATCGAGGTCTGCTGTGAAATGGAGGCACTCGGTAGTGACAACGACAATCCCTCGTGAGTCTGTGCTTATGCGGAGAGCAAGTCGTCTGCTTCTTGCGCACCAGTTGCGGCAACGTCAGAACGTCGCCTAGCTACGATTGGCTTTGATTCAGAGGATAGTGGGTACACAGAAACACTAGATGCCTCGAGGTCTACCCACTATTTGTTTGTTTCAATCAGCCAATAAGAGCTCAGCGTTCTGACATCGTCGCAGCCCCTGTGCAAGAAGCAGACCAACTTTCGCTCCACGTAGCTTTGAAATAATACTGATACTTTGTTTTTATTTCAACTGATAATTAAACAGCTCATGGCCCAAGGATCGGTACATACCAATATGCAACAAAATGCAAAAAAAAAAAAAAACTATGACTTTTTTTAATTATCTGGTTTGCGTGCAATGGTGTAATGATAACAAAAGCAGCAACAATAATAATAATAATAATATAATAATAATAATAATAATAATAATAATAATAATAATAATAATAATAATAATAATAATAATAATAATAATAATAGTATGTGCATATGCATATACCAAAAAAAAATCGATTAGAAGTTTAAATAGCTGCACGAACCTTTTGACAACTACAACATAAATGTTTCAGCTCGCTTAAGATCGAAAAGCCGTGCAGCACAAAGCACTGCACGGGCTGGAATTTCTAGGCTCAGCCCGACCCTGCCCGGTAGAGACACGGCCCGGGCCCGACAGAATTTTTAGACAACCCTGAGCACGGCCCGATCCCGACCAAATTTTTTTAAATAATGAGCCAGAGCCCGGCCCGAGCCCGACAAAACATTTGCAGGCTTTAACCTCAAAACAGTTTAAGGATAAAGCGCGCACTCTCCTACTATGCCGGTGGAGTCCGTACGTTTTCTTTTATCCACTCGAAGGCTTTACAAGTGCAAGACGCCTTTTTATTTTGCGAACGGCGCCGTAGTCACTTTGCACTTCGCTCGTTTGTTTTTATTGAACCTAAAAGATCAATAAGCGCACCTCTTGTTATTAACAATTTATAATTTGCGGGCGTTCGGGCTAGCACGGGACCGTGCAGTGCTCGAATGCAGCAGCCATCACCGCCTCTGAAAATATCCGATTTTCTATGTTAGTAATGTATACTGGTTATTGCTTTAAAAAAAAAAAAAAAAAAAAAAAAGAAAACGTGGCCTTTTGCGAAGCATTACTAAGTTCATTTTTTATGCAGTGAATTAAGACATATCTGGGTGCATTTCAGATTAGCTGTATGTTATATGGCTAATCTAAAAAAAAAAAAAGCGTGACCTTTTGCGAAGCATTACTAAGTTCATTTTTTATGCAGTGAATTAAGACATATCTGGGTGCATTTCAGATTAGCTGTATGTTATATGGCTAATCTAAAAAAAAAAAAAAGCGTGACCTTTTGCGAAGCATTACTAAGTTCATTTTTTATGCAGTGAATTAAGACATATCTGGGTGCATTTCAGATTAGCTGTATGTTATATGGCTAATCTAAAAAAAAAAAAAAGCGTGGCCTTTTGCGAAGCATTACTAAGTTCATTTTTTATGCAGTGAATTAAGACATATCTGGGTGCATTTCAGATTAGCTGTATGTTATATGGCTAATCTAAAAAAAAAAAAAAGTGTAAAACGTATACGATTTACACGACAAAGGTATGCGGATCGCAAGTTGGTCTGCTTCTTTTGCAGGGGCGGTGGTCACGTCAGAAAGACGCCGAGCTCTGATTGACTCTGATTAGGAGGATAGTGGGTAGACTTCAAGGCAGCTTGCGTTGAGCTCTACCCACCATCCTTCAACCAGAGCCAATCAGAGCTCAGCGTTCTGACGTCACCACCGCCCCTGCAAAAGAAGCAGACCAACTTGCGATCCGCATTGTTTCTTACCCCGACAACCAAATATCGCAGGCACAGCGAAATGCCCCCCCCCCCCCCCTTTTTCCCACTGCCCCCCAAAATTGTATACAGTGTATATTACCTTTTTTTTTTTTAATTAGGAAAATAAACAACGCATCGAGGAGCGGTCGTTCTCCACCCAAAAATAGCACTAGCTGTCTGAGCCAGATGTCAAAGTTTGAGAGCTGTGCCCGTTATCTTCTTCAAAGGTCATAAGCGATTTTCTGAAATTTCCAACGGGAAAATGCCAGGTCCTTACTCCAACTCCAAAGTAGTTGGTGCTGTGGCCGTAGTTGGTGCGTTGACGCTGGTGTTGTGCGCGGGGGCGTGACTCGCCACCGTCGGCGTGCGTATGCGCTTCCGCCGCTTGGTCCCCCAGACACCAAGGCGAAGCGGCCCTCGGGAGGGAAGGCCTTCTTCTTTGTTTCCCTTTGACTCATGCATTTTTCACGTTGGCCAAGTGGCCGAGAAAGACGCGCCTTTTTAGAACCTTATTTTTGTTGGTTCGGTCTGCTTTTATATTTATAATACCTACCTTTATTTACGTAACACTGTCCTGCATGAAAAAGCGGCTTTGATTTTTTAAACATCGAAATTCAGTTTTTAATATATCTCTGCGCATACATGTTTCTGCTGTTGTGATTTTCTGGTGGGCTTACTACGACTAGGGTCACGCATTTTACAAATATAATTCCATCCAATTAAAAAAAAAAAATACTCGACGGTAAATATTAAGCGTATTTGGCTTTTTCGAGAACCTCCGAGCTGAAGTCGTGACAGCCCGTCAGGTATTTATCTCTTTGGGGATCCCCAAGGAAAGAAACCATTTCCGATCCCCAACCAACTAAACATTTCCGATCCCTTTCATCTCGTTCCCACTGTTTTCCTACAAGTTGTATTTCGGATCGCGTTACCGGTGAGAAGAAAAAGCTCCCGGGTTATTTTTTCCGAGGACCATTCAAATTTTGAGTTGACATGGTAGCGACGACAATATTGCGCGCAAATTTGAGTGCCTACATTGATGGTACATTTATTTATCTCGTGAAAATCTCGGCTATCATTATGTTTTATATGAACGCAGTGTCTAGCGTTACGTCCGACGGAACTCGAAATAATAATTAAAGTTACGTCCGACGTAACTTAACCTCCAGGTTTTGAGTTACGTCCGACGTAACCCAATATGAAGATTGAAGTTACGTCCGACGGAACTCCAAATAAAAATTAAAGTTACGTCCGACGGAACTCGAAATAAAGAGATACGTTACGTCCGACGGAACCCAAAATAAAAATTAAAGATACGTCCGACGTAACTTTACCCCCTTTACCCTAAGGTTTCGAGTTACGCCCGGTGGACATAAGTTACGGCCTGTGTAACCTGCGGAACCTTATTGAATGTTACGCTTTGTGGCCGAAACACGACGTAAACATAAAAATATCTGTAATTACTTCTGCATCACGTCCGATGCATCGTTGGTAAATTGGTCAATCTCGCGGCATTATTCGTACCTCCAGGTTTGTTGAGGGGGTTGGAGTGTATTCCTCGTATGTAGAGGCTGGTAGGCCTGGCAGGTTGGATACCCGTTACATATGCTTTTTTTCCCCCTTTTTTTTTGAACTTTTTTTCTCCTTTAAGAGGATTTTTTTATTTGTATTTAGATATCAAACCACTTCTTCCTAGACGCGACACACAAAAGAAAAGAAAAACATTAACGAAATGGAAATCGCAGCACGCGTGCTGCGAGTCTGGGACTGCTGAGACCCCGAGATAACAGCGTTGGGGTGTTGGTTCGTACAACAAATTGAGGGCCTTGTCGTCTCGTCTAAAGCATCGAAAGCCCCTATATGTGCCGTGATCTAGAAAAATCGTGTTGCTCGTATGTTTAGACAGTTTTGATCCACGGGTGACTTGTCTCTTAGCTCTAGATGAGAAAGTTAGCCACAGTACAACCGCTAACCAGTGGGGTCTTTAACGTGCACCACGCAGTAATAATTACACGAACACATGCCGGTACCACGACCTACGCCGGTACGAAACTGATCCAGGTCGAAACGGGCAGCGGGTGGGGGTAACTTTATTTTTTTTTTTTATTTCGAGTTCCGTCGGACGTAACTCGAAACCTTAGGGTAAAGTTCCGTCGGACGTAACTTTAATTTTTATTTGGAGTTCCGTCGGACGTAACTTTAATTTTCATATTGGGTTACGTCGGACGTAACTCGATCCCTTACATGAAGTTACGTCGGACGTAACTTTAATTTTTATTTTGGGTTCCGTCGGACGTGTATACGTCACCAAGGCGAAGCGGCCCTCGGGAGGGAAGGCCTTCTTCTTTGTTTCCCTTTGACTCATGCATTTTTCACGTTGGCCAAGTGGCCGAGAAAGACGCGCCTTTTTAGAACCTTATTTTTGTTGGTTCGGTCTGCTTTTATATTTATAATACCTACCTTTATTTACGTAACACTGTCCTGCATGAAAAAGCGGCTTTGATTTTTTAAACATCGAAATTCAGTTTTTAATATATCTCTGCGCATACATGTTTCTGCTGTTGTGATTTTCTGGTGGGCTTACTACGACTAGGGTCACGCATTTTACAAATATAATTCCATCCAATTAAAAAAAAAAAATACTCGACGGTAAATATTAAGCGTATTTGGCTTTTTCGAGAACCTCCGAGCTGAAGTCGTGACAGCCCGTCAGGTATTTATCTCTTTGGGGATCCCCAAGAAAAGAAACCATTTCCGATCCCCAACCAACTAAACATTTCCGATCCCTTTCACCTCGTTCCCACTGTTTTCCTACAAGTTGTATTTCGGATCGCGTTACCGGTGAGAAGAAAAAGCTCCCGGGTTATTTTTTTCCGAGGACCATTCAAATTTTGAGTTCACATGGTAGCGACGACAATATTGCGCGCAAATTTGAGTGCCTACATTGATGGTACATTTATTTATCTCGTGAAAATCTCGGCTATCATTATGTTTTATATGAAAGGGCCCCTGTTATAAATTAGGCCAAGTGCCTGCTCCAGGGACCTACGCCAGCATCGATAATATGGCTGTATACTCGTATACTCTAAATTACTTTATTTTCGCGACCTCGATATTTCGCGAATTTCTGAAGGTTCCGGTTATATATTGAGATATTAACAACCGATTTGTGATCACGTGGCTTTTCAGGTTATAATGAACGAGCTAATGAGGATCGATTTGTATTGTGTTCTTCCGAAAAAAAAAAAAAAAAATGAATTACAAAAAAAAAAAAGACACCTTTCCGGAAACTATTAATCGTTCTACTGGTACTTATCTTTACCACAAATTACTCGAACTCTCATTGTTAACGGTGTGTATTTCCATAGTTTCTGTGGGACGTTCAATTGCAGCTTTCAAAATCTTTAGTTATCGCTCGAGGCATTGTTTCAGAAATTCCCGCTCGGCCGCATAGCAGCCTTTCGTTTCTTTTTGGATCGGATCCACGGTCCACTTCCGCTTTCCGACAGCGTCCCCTTGTCGGAAACAGGGACTCGGACAAAAATAGAACTGTTTGGATACAGTTACCATTTCCCCTTCACATTGGGTTCTTTTCCGTTCTTAAGGTTTCCGTGTATACAACCTCGTTTACCGCTTATTCCTTCCCCAAAACCATATTTGGCGTGAATAAGTCTTTAAATTCCGGACGGGTATGAGTCCATTAACAGAGATGTAATGTTTGCAGACACGGGCGCCCCAGGTGAAAATATCAAGTGGTATTTAAAGTGTCCACTTGCATTCAACATCTGGCTTTGTTTTTGTTCATCTATATGACAATGGTACCACCAGCAAGTGGTACCACCAGCAAGTGGTACCACTAGCAAGTGGTACCACCAGCAAGTGGTACCACTAGCAAGTGGTACCACTACCACTAGCAAGTGGTAGCACTAGCAAGTGGTAGCACTAGCAAGTGGTGCACTAGCAAGTGGTACCACTAGCAAGTGGTTCTACAAGTTGTACCACTCGCAAGTGGTCGTCTGAACAGGTACCCCTTGCAAGTGGTACCACCAGCAAGTGGTACCACTAGCAAGTGGTAGCACTAGCAAGTGGTAGCACTAGCAAGTGGTGCACTAGCAAGTGGTACCACTAGCAAGTGGTTCTACAAGTTGTACCACTCGCAAGTGGTCGTCTGAACAGGTACCCCTTGCAAGTGGTACCACTAGCAAGTGGTGCCACTTGGTAGTGGTACCACTTGCTAATGGTACCTCTTCAATAAACCACTTGCAAAAATTTCCACTTGGGGCAGAGTACAACTCGCGACTCCGATGAGTTAGCGCAGTGATTTTGATGACAAATGTTGCCGATTGTAGACTGGTTCACACCATCGATGTCAGCTGCGGGCTGCAGTTAAGAGTGCCGGCTGTCGGGCATGGAGCAAGCTGCCAAGAGCCACTTTTTGTATTTCAATATGTGCGTTTTAAGCGAAATTAAGAGTTGAAATCGGGCTCTTTTGAATGTGTGACATTGTTCCTCGTCTGTGTATTTTGTGTTTTTAAATAGCTTTGTTCTAACTTAGTACGCACCCCTCACAACGAGGCACGATGCATGTGATTCTGAGTGAAGTACATGTTTTTCCTCTTTAAAACGATATATTTACATATATAATAATACTAATCTTTATTTGGACTCCTTGAGTCTCAGCTGGAGGGGCAAAAGGTAAACAGATTTACCTGACGAGGCCCTACACATTGCTCAGCAGAGAATCAAAACAGACGAGAAATGAACACAAGTAAAAGCGACAATAAACCTTGTCAAACAGTGCCACTGTGCGAAACGAAAAACGAAACTATCCTTCTACAGAATAGTGAATTATTAAACCACACCAGGAGCAAAGTACAACTTGGCAGGAGCTATGAGCTTTCAAGCGAATTAACGCAAATAACGGTGATCAGAGCTGATTATACGCTATTCAATCCACCAATCCATATGTTTGTTGAATGCCGTCCCACACAAAACCACTTTTTTATAAACTTTTTCTCGATTATATATTTATTATATGGAATAAATGAGAGGACAAACTTATTGAATTCATTAATTTTGCGTACAATTTTAACCCACATATTAAATTTACCTATAAATACTCTGATGCGGAAATAGACTTTCTGGATATTAAACTTAAGATTACAGGAAATAGTTTAAAAACGACATTATATAGAAATACTACGGACAGACGTCAATTTTTCTATTATAATAGTTGTCATCCCGCACATAACAAGAAAGGCATTACCATATGGTCCAATGCTACGCTTGCGACGTTTATGCTCAGAGGACGCTGGTTTTGAAGATCAAGCTCGCACATCGGGTGAAGCTTTTATAAATATGGGATATTTATTGGAATTAATAAATAATTCGATATCGAAAAGCCAAATGGTTCCCCGCAGTGATAGTCTGTTACAAAAACCAGAACGAAATAACTATAAATTACGACTCCTTTTACCCTATCAATCCCACCGAGCAACCTCAATAATCTCCTTAGACGTCATATGAATATATTACACTTAGACACATCCTCGAAAAATATAATTCCGCAGCCACCAGGTATTTCGTTTAAGAGACCACGTAATTTTACGGACATTTTTAGACAATCAAGAAATTCTATTGGATGTAACATGATTCTCGTTGGTTGCGTAAAACGTGACAATAGATGTAACTTATGTTAAAGTATTTTGGTTGCTGACTCCATCAAAAGTACAGCAAACAATTTTACTTGGAAAATGATTGACATATTTAATTGTAATTCTGAAAATTTAATTTATTTAATTCAATGCCAGAAGTGCCTAATTCACTACACAGGAGAGACTGGCACGAGTGTACGCAAACGTACGAACTTACAAAGAAGTCATATTCGTACACTCGTATCAGGACCAGTTTCTCGTCACTTGAATTCCGCAAATCAAATGGTATTTCAGATTTCAGTTTTATTATACTTTAAGGTGATTTTTAAACCACTAAAGACCGTAAACAAAAGTAATCTCAGTTTATTCATAAATTTAATACGCTAGAACAGAAGAGCCTTCGTAAAACTTTGATTCTTCGATTTTGCATATGTTCGTTTATATATATATATATATATATATATATATATATATATATCAGTGTGTCGAACCGAAAAAAAATACGGGTTCGGTTACGGTTCAGGTTCAGGTAAATTTATTTTGTTCCGGTTCAGTTCCGGTTCGATTAATTCGATCCGCGAACCGGTTCGGGGCGCTGAACCGGTTCGCGAACCGGTTCGGAAATTATAAATGACAAATTGCAACATCAAAATAAATTACAAATAAAACATCTGAAATCAGCACATACGAAACGGGATACATCGTAGTGTAAGGCTCAGGGATTTCTACCAGGAATAGTTTCTTTATGTGCACTCAAAGGTTACCTCACCGACGTTTACGCATTCGGACTTCATCTAATTGGGTCCGACGCAGTAGCTGTAAAATCCGCGACCTCCTTACAAACCCACTTACAAGTAGAACTCGCTAACTATCCCGCCACCTCGGCGTGTAAGCAATTGAAGGAACAGTGGGGAGAAAATACAGCTTTCTTTATTTGAACTAGCCATCGGTAACTCAGATTAGACCCTTAAAGAAGTTTTCATTAAACAAGATACGGAATATGAAAAACACTTCACCGAACGCAACGCCAGAAGGACGTAATAGGATAAATATTAAAAAAGAAGAGTTCGCTGTCTCACAAATATGTTAGCTTCTAAGTGCCTATACGAAACCGGATGCATCGTGGTGCTGGCTTTCGTCAGCGGCCGCCACTCGCACAAAACTAACTACACCGCACACTATATTACCTGGACGTCTAAAGGGATGCGGGAGAAGGTAACCACCAGTAACCACTTCTGTTCCAGTGACCACGTGGTTACTATGAGGTGCTGCTTTATGACGTAGGTTATTCTCTCGCAAAAAAAAAGAACTTGCCACTAGGGATGCCGCGAACTTTTTTCGAATCGAAGTTTCGATGATCGAATCAAGCGATTCGGAAGGTTCGAAAGATTTCGCATTTTCGAAATTTCTATATCGTAAAATTCGACGGAAGTCAAATTTTCGAACTTGTTAAGCTAAGAAGTTCGACGCTTTTCGAACCGTCGAACTTATCACGCTAAAAAATTCGATCCTTTCCGAACTTTCGAACTTATCACACTGCAAAATTCGATGCTTGTCGAACTTCCGAACTTGACTGACCAAACAATGCGATGATTTTCGAACTTTCGAATTTCTTGCACTAAAAAGTTCGAAGCTGTTCGAACTTTCGAATTTCCTATGCTAAGGAAATCGATAATTTTAGAACTTTCGAACTTATTTATCAATAGAATTCGAAAAGTTTCGAACTTTCGAATCCTGAAAAGTCAGAAGTTCGACGAACTTCGAACTTTTAGGGTAAAAGTTCGACGTTCGTCGAACTTCGAAAGACCGGCGGACGGTTTCATTTGAATTCAAGTAGTGAGGTACATTCGTAATTTTTTTTTCTCGAACTTTTACATGCGGTGTTCCATTCTTTACTAAAGACAATGGCGTTTATTTCAATGTTCTGGCATGCTTAGTTTTAAAGAAATAAATTCCCGAAGAAGCGAGGAAGGATGACGGGTTTTTGACGATTATCGTTTATGCCAGATTTGAAGCGCGATGTAGCCGAAGCTATTTATGGTAGAGATGTTAAACTTTTTTAAGAATGATCTATGTATAGCCTAGATAAGTGTCGTCTTAAGATATGACTATTGTTATTCAAGGCGAGTTTCGAAGAAATGTCCAAACATGTATCTACATGCAATTATGCCCTAAACTTGGTATTTATTTTCGTCTAAGTCGTTTGAGGTATCGCATTTAAATTAACACCACAGACAGTACATATCATTGCCATCTGCAGAATACAAAATAATGTATTTATTGTTTTCTCACGTTAAGGAATAAATTAACTCATGGGAGAAGATTTCTAATATTGTTCAAGTTCAGCACGTCATTAAAAGAAAACATTTTTTTTCGCTTCACGTTCCTGGGACGTGTTTCTTTTAGCCTGTACGCATTTTGGTAGGAGAAAGTTGTTTCGAAGTTCTGAACCTCTGAATATGCAAGAATACAACACATCCGGCGAGTTCTTGATATTTTTTTCTTTCTCCAGCTTTTTATCCCCGCATTTATTATTATTTTTTTTTTTTTTTTTTTTTTTTACCATTGGCACAGTTATTTAGGTCGTAAAGACATAGCTTTGAACTTCCGAACCACTAAGCATGTGACGAGTAGTGCCTTCTGACAGCGAGTTTCTAACAATGACCATCTACGCGATCTTTTATGCAGTGAAGAGCGACAGTAGCTATACATAGGCATAAATAATTTCAGATTAAAATAAGCTCGACCACGCCCTCTTTCCCCGTATTGTTTTCTTTAACAGTCCGAAATATCTGGAAGGGGGGAAGGGGGGCTGAGGCCCCCCCCCCCCCCCTCCCCTCTTCCCTCCCCCGTTTTTCATCTTCCGACGCCACTTATATGGTAGAACGCTCCTCGACCTCGAGTTGTGTCGGCTTCTGTGCTTTTTGCGAGGCGATTCCTCCCTCCCAGAAAATAAACCTCCAGGACAATTACAAACTTAACTTACTATATGCCAGCGTCACTCGGGCGGCGTTCGATCGGATTACTACCAACGTGCAAGGGGTGGGGATGTAGTTTGTCAGGTCGCTTCAAGGTTTTTCTGAGCCTCAAATTCCTGCCCGCCCCTGGCCATTTCGAACTGTATGAGTATCGTAAAACAGTGTGTTCGTGTGATCACTACTGCGTGATGCACGTTAAAGAACCCCCCCCCTCGGGCTGGCGGTCACAATTACTGATCTATGGTCACACGTCACTCTGCACTGGCAAATATTCCAGCACATCCGGGACACTTGTCGTCTCATTTAATTGCCTGACCAACTTCGCAGAGCCTAGGTATCACACCCTAACTTTTCTAAACTTGATTTCGTGAAAACCAGTGAGTCGTGAAAACGTTATTTTAAACTGAAACTGTGGAGGAACTTGAAAACTGGACTTGGAACTTTGAAAACTTGGACTTGAAAAAAATTCAAAATCTTCGAAGTTTCTTTTTCTTTTTTTTTTCGAATTCAGCGTTAAAAGAGAATCGAAACTTTCGAACTTTTCGAACTTTATGCAGAAAGAAATTCGAAATCTTCGAATTGTTCGAACTTCATGTCTATAAAAATTCGAAGCTTTCGAAGTTTTCGAATTTTATTTCCAAAGAATTTCGAAATCTTCGAACTTTTCGAACTTCAGATCTTAAGAAATTCAGAATTTTCGAATATCTCGAATTTCAAGTTAGGAAAGTTCGAAATCTTCGAATTTATCGAACCTCAAGTAAAAAGATTTTCGAAATATTCGAACCCGAAATTTTAGAAACCGTGAAAGCTTCGAACTTTTCGAATTCGAAACTCTACTGTGATCGAAAGTTGCGAATTTTTCGAATTCGAACCTCGGTCGGTACGAAAATATCGAAATTTTTCGAAATCGAACCTAGGGTGGTTCGCGACATCCCTACTTGCCACTGATTGATCTTTCTTCAAAAATAAATACATAATTGTATTTAAGTGGCGTTAAAATTGGTATCATTGTTATTGGTATAAAGCCGTTTTTTTTTTTTTTTTCAAATACCAGCTTGTTTTTGTTTTCGTGGCCCCTTCAACAGCTTCTGCAGCAATCAAAATAAGCACTAGTCTGCAACTACAAAAAGGTTAAGGATACCACAAAGCGTAGAACGACCCGGGAAATTTTCCATTTCCCGCTTTTGTTCTCTACTGCGCAAAAATTTGCAGTTTAGGCAAAGTCGTAAAATTAGAAACGCAAGGAATGCGCAGGAGAATAAATCTCAAATTCCGGAGGGCACACCGAAAACGGTACAAAACAAACAAAGGCGACGGAAGCAACAGAAGCTCGGCAGATCCTTTGTCAAATTCGAAAGTGCGCGCAGCTTCGCTTCTCCGCGAACGACTAGGGTTTGTATCCCTGTTTTTTTTTTTTTCCCGCATTTATCGAGTTTCCGGTACGAAAAAATACGGCATGTATAGCTTGACACTTCATAGCTCGATATACTCTGACCGGTGGTTGGGGCAGCGAAGAACAGATATAATTCATGAATGCTCATTTCAACTGTAAATAAAATTTCTTTCTCTCCCTCAATCATTATCAAACTCCACAGCCTTTTCTTTTCTCATTCCGATGGAAGCAAGCTTCAAGAACTCGCGCGTTCTGGAAACGTGTTATGAAATGAGCACACAGCAGCATTTAGGATTTACGAGATTGTAGGAAAATGAAATCCCGTGACGCGATTTTTTTTTTTTTTTTTTTTTGCACAGCCTTCCAATTCTTTCTTCCGTGCAAGCCGCGACCAGCGCAATACTGGTTCCTATGTCAAGATTCATGAATGCAGCGTTTGTCAAGATTCATGGATGCAGCGTTTATATTCCTAAGACTGAGTGGAGAAGAAAAATATGTAAGCGAGGTGTGTGTCAGTTGACGGCACTTAAAAAACAAATGGCATTGATAGCACATTCATTGTCAACAGCGCGTGGCCGAACCGTTTTGACATGAGCCGGTAACCGTTATTTTTTTTTTGGTTCAGTTCCGGTTCGGGTTCATCGCGATAACAATATAACGGTTCGGGTTCGGGTTCAGTTCCGGAAAAAATACCGGTTCGGTTCCGGTTTTCGGTTCGGTTCGGTTCCGGTTCGACACCCTGATATATATATATATATATATATATATATATATATATATATATATATATATATATATATATATATATATATATATATATATATATATATATATGGCGGGAGGCCGAAGGCGTGGGTATATAACTGGGAAGAAAAAAAAACCTTGGTGAAAACAGCAACAACGGACGATTTAATCGTCGACGTTTCGGCCGGAGTCCCGCCTTCGTCAGGCGAAGGCCGGAGTCCGGCCGAAACGTCGAAGATTAAATCGTCCGTTGTTGCTGTTTTCACCAAGGGTTTTTTTCTTCCCAGTTATATATATATATATATATATATATATATATATATATATATATATATATATATATATATATATATATATATATATATACGTATATTCAGACTTGTATGGTGTGGTAGAGTGATATAAATTACTTTACAGACGCAGATTTTGGGCGTCTGTAAAAGCTCGTCCAAAAAGGCTTAGTGAGAAGTAGGGGACGCTTGCCTCCGTCGTAGCTAGCCGATCTCAGCGTTTACGAAAACTTAATCTCCAATCAGCATAAAATTTGAGTGGGAGATATAGGATGGCACGAAGATATCATAGTAACTTTCGTGTGAGGTCGAATATATCGGTTCCTTAAAAGTTCATGCGCCTACGCTGGGCTCAACTTTGAGACTCCCGTGAGGATGCGGCTTATTTTTCGCCCAATGAATTAACAAGAAGCGGACGATTGGCAAAAACGCAACTGCGGATTCGGTCACGGCGAGATAGCATGAACTGAAGCTGCTCAATCGAAACCGAAACTGAGTAAAACATAAAATAGCGCAAGAAAGACTAGGACAAGAAGTATACAGGACAGGCGCCCTGTATACTTCCTGTGTACTTCTTGTCCTTGTCTTTTTTGCGCTATTTTATATGTTTTACTAAGATGAACCAACTAGCCCAACAACGTACCCTACGAAACTGAGTGGCCAACTAGTTCCCAGCATAGAGTTATTACAAATTAAACGCTAGAGGCTCAGGTGGCGCTACTGTGCTGTTGCATTTAGTTGCATTTTGAAGCAGACAGCAAGCAGTCAGAAATTGACTTCCGGTGATGCATTTCTATGGGAAAAAGCGAGTGCATTTTCTCTCTGCGCTCGATTCTAACAGCAAATATCACGAATAATTTGCACGTACTAGGCACATTGGAACATTTCTCAGTCACGTAGACGAAATAATTGGTCAGTTACAGCATTTTTATTTGAAATTCGTGGCATGAAAAACGGTGTTAAAACCACTTCGTACGTGTATTTATGTGCACTGTTGGACACTGTTAGCGCGAACACGGCGTCGGCGCTTTCCAGCATGGGGGATATACGTGCCAAACGAACGAAGGACATGTGGAAAACCAAGAGAGACGGCAAGAACTACGCAGTAACACTGGATAAGTAACTCCTTGTGCTTGCAGACGATCAAAATAAATTGAAAGTCACGTAATATAGTCCAATTTGCAATAAATAAGTACTGCTTTATTTTTTCTGCTCATGAACATGTGCGAAGATGCTTGTTCTGGGTTCAAATCATCACCCGCACGCTCCAAATCTTTGCAAAGAGGGAGAAGCCGGAGAACAGGTGCCTGATAAAAACTGCTCGACATAGGAAATAATAAGAAAACACACCTTTAGTAGCCCACGTACTTTATTCTTTACGTTTCGAACGTTTGTTTTAACCGCTCGTAAAGATGCACGACGGGGTCATTTTCATAAAGTGACAGGACGGGCATATTAACAATATATAAGCACCAACGGAATGCTGTCGAACTTTGAACACACTTTACATTCCTTTCGATCGTTATTTTGCTTAGAATCGTCGCTCGTTTCTACATACCTGCCATGGAACAGAGGTTCGGGCCTGAAATATAGCGAAGTTTAAGATCGTTCAGTGGTAAAGAAAAAATGCTGTAACTAAAGCAATTACACTTTCACCATATTAATAAAGGTACATACTATCCGGGACAACCGAAATAACAAAAGTTATTCATGTTGTTTTCCGGCGAAGATACAAAATTCAAGCGCGTTTTCCCATAGGAATACACGGGAAGACTGGAAAAGTAGACTGCATGCTGTCTGCTTCAATTTGCAACCGGAAGTCCCGTAGACACTAGCGCCAGCTGAGCCCCTAGCGTTTATTGTAATAACTCTATGGTTCCCAGGGTATGCTGCG
This sequence comes from Ixodes persulcatus, assembly GCA_013358835.2. Taxonomy (NCBI): domain Eukaryota; kingdom Metazoa; phylum Arthropoda; class Arachnida; order Ixodida; family Ixodidae; genus Ixodes; species Ixodes persulcatus. The sequence continues at coordinate 1,131,780 of JABSTQ010009189.1, read as the reverse complement.
TGGCACATTGCCACGATGGGGCGCTTTGAATTTTGGAAGACGTCTGTTGTCATAGAGATCAGGGGCACTCGTATACACGTTTTCAAGTCCGGTCCCAGGGCGCCGCCATCTTACTCAGTGGGGTGCGCTCTTGGGCGCGGCCATAATCCGATTACGACGCCTTACCAAGGCTTCGTAATCGGATTATGACGCGTCCAAGCGCACCCCAGTCGAGCAAGCCGGGGCATCCCGTTGATCCCATTCACCACCAAAAGTGACCCCCCCCTGGCTGCTGCCATGTTGTACAATTTTTACCACTAGACACGTGGCCGTACCAAATCCTGAGACTTACGCAAAACTGAGCCGAGATTTGTATTGAGATCGCTGTAAAAAAACATGATGCACTATTTTTCAATACTTTTAGCCCCAGAGATCAGTGTCTAGCTCCGATAAAAACCTAAAACACAGCACCGCGCCTGACGGCGAAGCTGCCCGAGTTTTTGTCTGGGCTTAAAATAAACAAAACATAACTTATCTCGTCGGTACTGTTATTAAAGATCAATAAGCAATTATCTATACGCGGTACATTGTTAAAGTCTAGACATAAAACTATAAGGGCACATGTCTAGTGGTCAAAAATGTGCACCATGGCGGCGGCCGGGTGGGTATCACTTTCAGCTGCCAGTGTATCGCTCCAGAGCCGTATATAGAGAGAGTTCGGCCCAGTGGTCTGGTTTGGCTATTCCATTGGATTCCAACGTTGGGCTATTCATAGGAAAATATATGAGGCAAATGAGGAGGCGCCATTGGCCGAAAGCGGGCTGGGCGTGTTCCAGGGCGTCTTCACAAATTCGAATGTGACCAACCAGAAGCCGGAAATAATACCCTGACGGTGGTCGCGAGAAACAAAATTAAAAAGTTCATCGGAGTAACTCTGGGTGACTCAAAATATGGTGCACGCGATGTTTCTATCACGGTCATCCAAAATCATGGTGGAAGAGCGCGACTAGCGGAACGATCACTGATCTCAATGACAATTGCTGGATCGCGTTTGACCAGCTCTGCCTATGGACCGGAATGCGGCCACGGTCGGCCATCTTTAGGTAGAGTTATATCATCTCTAACCATCATAGTAATATGGCGGACAGCGCAATGGCTGTAGGTTGCCACAAAATAGCCGTAGATCTAGTACAGTGTACCGTGTGTGATATTTCGTGCTTGATTGAGTTGTTCCACGAAGCAGATCTTGAAACCCGGCGTGAACGGTAGCCTGTCTTTTAGGCCCCGGCGAAAGTTCTACGAAAGCGCAGCACGGGGGAAAGCAGCGCAGCTCGCATCAAAAGCAGACTACGTACCGGCGTCTGCTTTCGGTGCTTCTTTCGATGCGACTTTCGATGCGTGCTGTGCTGCTTTCCCCCGGTGCTGCGCGATTTCGTGAAACTTTCACCGGGTCCTCAAAGACCGGGCTACCGTTCACGCCGGGTTTTAAAAACATGTTTCGTCAAACAATTTCAATCAATCACGGAATATCACCCACGCTATTTTGATGGCAGCCTGCCACCACAACTGCCAAAACGCCGTCTGACATGGATGGATGATGGTGGCTGCCAAGTGGCTTCAGCAGCTGTATTTTGGCTAGAGGTGATATAACTCTACCTAAAGATGGCCGCCAGTGACCGCATTCGCGGAGTGGGCAAACGCGAACCAGCAATTGTCATTGAGATCAGTGGGAACGATCGACATATTCCGTACGCCAGGCGCCAAGGGCCGGGCGTCCGAGCGGTCACACTCTGTCCGTGCAAAACAGATTTCGAGCGGCACATTCGTTTCTTACATCTTTGTTGCATGATCATAATCGAAACATCACGTGCACCATATTTTCAGCGATGAAGAGTAACTACGTTTAACCCTTATGCTCTTTTTTTAAATCTGGTTGGTCAAAAGGGCATGCCAAGCCCTCTATCTGCCTCTGGTTCACGCCCTGGCTCTGCCCACTCCTCCCATTGACCAAACTACAGTGGCTTAAAGGCCGGTTCTCACATGGAGCGAAGCACTGATGTAGCGCTCCTCACGTGCCGTCAGTTACTTATCGCCTGCCACGAGATACAGTTTTGGCGGTGCGATACAAAGCTGGTGAACGCTCCGGTCAGCACGCGCTTACCGCGAGGTTAGCGCTATGCTTGTAGCGCACCGCTGCATGTGTGAACAGGCCTTAAAGGGGTAGTGTAGCGACCGCGTAGCCTTCGCCGTGCATTGGGAGCGCAATAACAGCGCTCAAAATTAAAAAGAAAAAGAAAACGAATACATTTTATAATTCAGGTCCAATGAACGGACGATGACGGGGCCAAAAAAATAACGAAATTCCAAACGCGCGCCCTGAGGAGGTCGTGAGAGTCGGGATTTCGCGCAGTGCAGTTGTTAGTTTCTTTTTATTATTTTCGCTCGGCAGCAGTTGCTACACAGCGAAGTTGGGAATGGCAGGATGATAGCCGCTCCTTTTGCTATGTCCGTGCTCGCTCGCGCGATGGATATCGGCTTATTTTATTTTCGCGGACTATTCAAAATCAGTTTCATTCAGATGGCGCATGCTACGCGAAACAATATTATCTAATTTGATCACTTACACATGTGAAGATATCTCTACTCTATATTTTCTTTGTCACTTGATACACTGAGTGAGTAGTTGTTTGAAGGCGGGTGAGAGATGTGAACTAATTGTACCGTCCCAAAACGGATAAATACTTTATCCCGGTCTCTGCTGCTTTGCCTGGTTGTGCCATTGGGCTTGCTCGCTCCATGTTTGGGTCGATATACCCGTTTAGGAACTAACGCAAAAAAAAAAAAACAACAAAAAAACAAACAGAATGGTTCTTTAAAGTTCATGAAAAAGTTTATAAAAAACAAATGTAAACGGGAAGGTTTATCACTGACTTTATGCGCAACGGTAGATGATTATTTTAAAACATGTGAAAAGAAAATTTATTTCCCTTCCCAATTTTCTAGTGTTGGTTTTCATGCAAAAAGAATAAGTTTCTTTACATGCACTGCACGAGAGGTTCTGTTCCTCGCTTTCATCTCCGCGAGCGAGGGGTCGGATCTTTTTTCGTTCGTCTTGAGCCTCTCGGATAGCAGATTGCTAGAAAAAAGCAGTATTGATAGAACAATAAATAACATATAACCTAAAAATAGACGTCAAACAATCAATCTATAATATATATATATATATATATATATATATATATATATATATATATATTCTATTTGATTTACTTCTACAAGACATGCCCGCAGTCTCGAACTGCGGTTCGTCCACAGGTTCTGTAGTTCAACAAAATAATTCAAGTATGGCAGAAACTCACGTCGTGGGAGTTGTTATGGGAAATATTTGCCAAAATGTTTTTATTGTCGAACCGCTATAATATATCGGCTGCCAGGTAACTGTTTTCGGTTTCGATTCGGGTTTCGGTTATCGACATATTAAAATAAAAGTTTTGTTCGTGTTACGGCTACTAAACAAAATTCGCTTTTAACATCTTTCGTACGAGCTCTACGGAGCTTTGCTGTGTTTCAAGTAACTCCTTTCCTCGCATAAATTATTGTTTGTATTTTTTGCAGTTAAGCTTCCGTACGTACTGCACAGTATCAATAGTAATTTTATTATTTTACTTCATTTTATCCGGTGATGTTAGGCGTCTTTGCGTCTCTTTAGTTTGTTTTATCGTCTTATCACAGCAATTAGCAACAATTATGCGTACGTTTTTAACACTTATTACCTTAATAAGTAAAATTCGCATAATAAATAAGAACGTGCAATTTCTGAGATTCTCCATCGCATTTCTTTTTGTCGCGGTATGGTGCAAGAGACAACACAGGCTGTTTGAGGGAGCCAGTTGACAAACTAATTACACACCGCAATTACTGTACAAAGGTGTAATATGGAGGGCATATGAAAACAATACAGGCGGCATATTAGTTGTCGCGCAGAGAGGGTAATCGGCACATAACGAGTCTCTTCACACGCCTGAATATGCGAAACCATTTGTCACGCGCCCGCCAAGGGACTCAAGCCTCTTCTGGTCTACCGTCTGCATGAGTGCTTAGGTAGCACCAATATCAGATAGAAACATGTGTTCCACTCTCAATCTCAGGCGAATAAGAGAACGACGTCATCTGCAGTTGAAAAGGATACACAACGAGGACAACAGCGTCGGCTGCTACAAAACCGTCGCGGAGACCGCAGCGTTGCATGCGCAAGCGCCGCCACTCGGCCGTCTACCAACGCGAGGCCGCTCCTCTAGTTCCATACCACGGTGGATTCTTCCACCGTGTTCCATACTGTATGCTTTGTTCCCTTAGAATACCTACGATAACGACCGCCAAAGCTCTTTGTACCTTCAGAACACTTGACATTTATTCAATCTTATAAATTATAGGAATCATATTTGTTTAAAAACCACATTGTTTAAAACAAAATAACGTCTGTCCTCGCCCGCTGGGAGCGCGGTAATCGGAGGCAGTTCTTCGGACCGGATGTACGTCATAAAGGTACGCGGCCGGACGGAAGTAGCCGAGAGCTTCGTTCCCCTGCAGCGGCTCTTGTGGGAGCTCTGGCCGCTCTGGTGGCTCTGGCCAGCGCCGCTGCTCTGGCCTCGATTTGATCTCGGCGGGCTGTCCGCCATATTGCAATGTTGTGCGGTTTCTAATCCTACTCATCGGCACTTTCTGTAGTGTAACTCTCTGTAAACTCTATGTAGGTGTACGCCAGGTCGTATCTCGCTGGACGGTATGTGTTAACGTTCATGTTCTAGCTTGATCGACCCAGCTTTCGTAAGACGCTGTTTCAGAAATCGCTATTTAGCTCTCCGGCGCCGATGCCATACCAAAGCCGGTGCCCCGTGTGACATCTTTCCGATCACTTGGCCGCCGTCTTTATCTACTCCTAGTAACTTCCGGCGAATGTTTCGTGTGCCTGTGGCCGTCGCAGTGTCCCTGAGTGTGTATTTATGCGCTGAATTAGCTTTTTTCGTCGTACAAGATACATCGAGCCGACGAGACACTCGTAGAGCCAGCCAGCTAGCCCTAATACCCGTAAGTTAACATGGACTTTTCTGCCCGTTTCTAAGCCTTCATCATTGCCGATTCATTCAACGTGGTTAACCTTTTCGAGCTAAGTCGTAATCTCATCGCATTCTGCGCATAGTTCTTGTTTAAAGGCCTGGTTGTTATGTCTCGATCATGCCTATCACGAACAGAAGGAAACGAATATTTTTTTTAAAATTCTTTTTTTGGGAGTCGACGTTAAATATCGCTGCCTCGAACTTTTTGGCGGCTGGGTAATGGGTGTGGGATTCGTGACTTGATCGAGTACTCTTTTTCGTGTCCCGAGTATGGCCCGTCAATTTAACCTGCCCGTAGTAGGCCTACAAAGCCCAGTATCGCGCATTGGGAAGGTGGAATGAGTCCAAATGCCTGTGCCGAAGGACTTTTTTTTTCTTTCGGGTGCGTGGGGTCAGATTTCATTAGCGTTGCTAGCTAGCGGGAAGTGGTAAATGCTAATTTTTCACTCATAATCAATTGGCTCGCGTATGAGCTGCCTTTTTTGACTAATCGTTCCAGTCGACGAACGATTTTGCTTTCCAGTGCTTGCACAAACTTGAGCTGCATTACCCACAGCAAAAATAGTCCTGTAGTCTACTAACAAGCGATCTTTGTGAACTTAACCTGCCGCCCCTATAGCAAACGTCGTTTCCTCACCTTCTCGTGTTTCCATGTGTTTGCTGGAAGCCCACTCACCCTTTTGTGTCCCTGCAGGAACGTTTGCCCCAAGGCCTCAACTAACACACCATTTGACCAAATTGGTATGCAATCCTCTTGGATTTTTTCTGTCTTGTATGTGCATGCCCGTGTTTACTAAAATAAAAATACGATTTGTCTATATCTGTGGAGCAGTGTTGCTGAGAGTTGTGAAACCATCAACAGCACTGCCCAAACAACTCGACCTGAACGTTTCAAGAGAGAATTGAGTGGCCTTAAGCATCTCGGAAGTCAGTGGGACACCCTAAATGCGACTCCTTGCAAGGACTTGGCTAAAACCCTCGAATTTGCCCCGGAAAACCTGCACACTTGAATGTTAGAAAGTTGGGGGCACAAACGAGCTGGTGAAGGTTAGATGTAACACAACCCCGAGACTTCAGGAAAGCAAAATGACATTAAAAGTGTGTGAGTCGTCCTTTGTTAACCTGCAGTCTTGGGGTCGGGTTATTTATCAAGTTTAAGCCGCAAAACTTGTGTGCCTTAAAATTGTAGTTTTGCTTTTTTAGTTTTTTGTGTCTGACCTGATACTTTTGAGGCACCACTTGGAAGATGTCTCTTTGAAAGGAATTTTGGGTCTCAGTAAAATGTATCTGGGAAAACCCTGACTGCATCACAGGAATTCATCCTGAATGTAACTATACTGTTGATAACCCAAATCAAGAGTAGCCAAAGATCTCTTATCTGCCCAGGTTTTGTATTGCCACGCAGGAAACCCTGTGCATCGCACAGGGTTTCCTAGGTGGAGAAATGTTTTCTGCTGTACAATTATGCGTTTGGTCGGCACTACTGAAATATGATTTCCAGCTGCTTCATTGTGCTGACCTTATTGATATGTTTGCTGCATGAGGCTTTGACAACTCCACTGTGCTTATGTGGCATTAGTTTGTTTAAAAGTCAAGTAGTTGCAATGTTTATTACATAAAGCCACAACATATGGTGCATATGTTTGTTTTGGTACTTCTGTGGGAAACGCTGCAGAAAGGGTAGTTTACCACTTTCTGGAATTATTTGCTAGCAGTGCAAAATTGGCACTGGATCAGTTTCATGAGTACCTGGGCTGTGAAGCCGACAAAGCTGCGGCTGTGGAGGGGAGCCCATGAAGTCGCCAAGCCTTTTCTTCTTTAAAGGGGTACTCCGGCGATTTTTCGGCTACCTCAACTAACTACATTTTCTGACTCCCCGGCCTTTACCCTTTCCGGTATGCTATTTAGTATTGCGAAATTCATAATAGTTATTGCGAAATCGGCAAATGAAAATGATGCAAAAACCAACATTCAAATATACCTGCACTTTTCAGTGCCGTGACGTCAGTGGCGGGAAGGCTTGCCAGTCGAGCGAGCAGTCTAAAAAATAGAATATGCCAATCATTTGTTCGGTGCTGGAGCGCGGATCCTGGAGCGAGCTTCCAAAGCATTCATTTGACACCATGAAACTGCTTCAAATCAGTTGGGAACAAATTCTACCGTCCAAAGAGTGAACCCCTGCACTTCCACTGACGTCACTTTTTTGTTGTTGCCAGTAGAGACTTTCAGTTTGAAAAACACGGTGAGGTCCAAAATTGTAAATTCAATAACTTCTTTAAAAAAAATTATTTTAACCTAATATTTGGGATACCATTTTAGCGATGTTGTTTGGCGAGTTTAGCAAAATTTCAAGCAAATTGGGGACCATAAAGAAATTGCCGGAGTACCCCTTTAAGGCGCATGACTCAACTGCATATAGTAACCTGCTACACATACTGTGATCCTAGGAAGTTTGTATGCAACTGGTGCACTTGGGCTGTGGTAGACTAAAACTGAGGTGTGTTTGCCCATTGCAAACACACCTCAAAACGCAAAACAACAGTAAGCATAAACGAGGCAGATGTCGACTGGTGCTCTACCCAGGGTGAACATAGCAAGGAGCCTTGAATTCAGGGACTCAAACAGCAACCGAAACCGAAAGCCGTTTAGGAACAAAGTTTTTTTCAATAACAGTAACCGGAACAAAACCATTATTTGAAATTTATGAAAACCAATATTATCCGATATTAACCGAAAAATAAAAATATTAGTTTTTCTCAAGAATGACCTTGAGGAAGGATCTTGAAAGGCTGTGGCCATTTGACAGAATTACCGTCAGTGAGTGCTGCATCTGGTGATACATTTCCGAATTTCGGATTAAGAATATTTAATTGGACTCAGTGGTCGAGCCTATAATTAAGTCTCTGACACACTCCTACAATTGCTACATGTATTCAGTATGTGTCGCTTTCAGGGTATTACTAATAAGTTAGAATTCTGAGATGTCCAACCAACTCGGCTCTTTCAAAACCGCCGATGTTCCTGACATGCAACTAGGGATGTCGCAAACCGGTTGGGGTTTAAGTTCCGCCAGGTTCGACGTCTTTGAACTTTTATTGGAAAGTTTGATTAGGGTTCGACTGTTATGCGCATGCGCGACGGGCTGGCTCAGTTGGCTTTGGTTTGGATGGTGATGATCAAGTCAAACATTCTACTTTTAGCAACGTTACTAGAACAACTCAGTTGGGAAACTGCCATTGAGCTTGCTTTGAAAAAGTGGCTCCGATCCGTGCTCGGGAACTGAACTAAAAGCGATCACAACGCCGCAATTCCTCTTGCAGCGGCCACTCCAGGAACTGCACGGCCCCACATATTGGTTTAGCTCAAGTCGCGCAAGGGCCGGTGGCGCCATCTCGCAGTGCCATTTCGCAGTAGCTATGTAAATGAACTTGCATGTTTTGACTCGTCGCTAAAGGGCGGCATTTTATTGTATTTAGTCCGGTCTCGGTGGACACGAGCTCCCGGGTTTCAAGGGTGAGTTTCCCAACTGAGTATTTTAGTGACGTTGACTATTAGTAACGGCAGCATTGTTTGGTTGTTTATAATATAGCAAGAATAAGTTATGTTACTAACTTTTACGTTATTAGAATTATGTTCCGTTGGTTGTAACTATTCATAAAATAAAGCAACCTATTCCCTACAAACGTTTTCTCTAAACCTAGGCTTGCTTGTATCAAAGTCTATCCACACTGTCCACAAAGTCCAACCTTGTAGAACCTGGTTAAAAGGTCGAAAGCTCGTCGAACCAGTCGAACCTTGAGGTTCGACGTAAAAATCTGGCTCGATGGAAGTTTGTGACATCCCTTGCAACATATCTGTAGGAGATGCTCTGCCTCCAAACCACGGAGAAAAATGGTGCTACTACATAAATGCACAATTTTCTAGCGCCGCACAATCTGACAGCGAGAAACGTGCGGTTCTATAACCACATGCATTCGCTTGGAAATAGCAAACATGACGTAGGCGTAGCAGCGCACAATAACGAAGACTAGGGAAAGGAACGAACAACATAGAACATATTTTTACAGCTTTCTGTGTTGTTTGTTCTCCTCCTTAGTCTTGCTTGTTTTGCACTGTAGCATTTACATTATGTTTGACTTTCACCAACTAGTCGAGCTCTCAATTTTATTACTTTATTCCACTTAGCAGTATTTTACTTGAGGAGGGCTATAGTTCTGCTCCTTCCTTCAGTGTAGGCAGCCTCTTCTGCATATCTTAGGTTGTAACAAACTATAGTGACGAGAAGGTGCGAATGGTTCTTTCAGCACCCAGTGCGAACTTTCTGAGGGTTGTTTACAAACGCTGCCAAACAACAAAGTAGCTATGTTTATTTTTAGTATATAAAATGCGATGGTCTCCAAGTAGGGGGGGGGGGGGGGGGGTGATATGTATGCTTGGGTATCAAACTATATAATGCAAATAAATGTAGTGAACAAGTGTTGGAGCTAGAAACATGTGCAACTTTTTACCAATTAGAAGTACTAAGACGTTTTTGAGTTCTTGTTATTGTGAATGTCCCGTTGTTGGATATCTGGGACTACTTTAAACCGTTTATTATAAAACGGCTGTCTAGCATCTAAATAAGGCAAATTATTGGAGAAACCGAAATAAACCGGTTTTTAGGAACCTGTAACCGGTAACTGAAACCATAAAAATTAAAACTGTAAAAAACAAAACCGATATCAACAGGAAACGGTAACCGTGACCGAAACATTATATTCTTCGGTTTGAGTCCCTGCTTGAATTACACTGGTAATCTAGATCGCGAAATTATTCACATGGTTGTAATAAATGCACGTAGTAGGTAGTTTACGAGATTTCTATATTTTCTCTTTATAACGCTCGGGTTTCGGAACACTTTTTACCACGACCGTTCAATGCCCCTTTTCCGTAGGAGTGACCGTGCATTTACATTAGAAACGTGCACGTGCCGGTGCCAAGTCCCATAGTAGCTAAAGGCTAAAGCTGACCGACCCGTAAAATGTGGGCGCCAAAATACAGCCAGTACCAGATTTTAAAGCACTGGATGATGCTTCATGTACTTGCTCAGCTCTGGTTCCAATACCTGAATTTGGTCAATGATCTTGATAGAAACTTTGTAAATGCCCTTCTACGTTGAAAAGCTGTGGGACATTTCGGACAATGATACCAATTCAAATTCAATCTCCAGAAGGCTGGAAACTTGGCACACAAAGCCCCATCACTGAAGAGAACATATGCCAAATATAGTTTGTAGGGATGCACTGGGCAAACAATTCCTCTGAACTTGTAGAAATATCTCTGAATAAGCGAGGGTTTGCGAAATATCAAATTAATGAAGAATTTAGTTTTGGCACCATTTCGTGTGATTTGCATGGTACATTAATATTGTGTTTCATGGTGCATGTCAGGCACGTAGCCAGGATTTTGTTTCGGGGGGGGGGGGCCCGCCCATGACAAAATGCTGTATGAGAGGGAGGGGGGAGAGGAGGCCCCAGCAAAGTGGAAGATTTCGGGGGGGGGGCGGGCCGGGCCCCATGGGCCGCCCCCCCGGATACGTGCCTGGTGCATGTTTTGGTAGCTCTAAAATTGTTTCGAATAAATGTCTGCAATTAGGATTGTCTGTTTAATAGGTCTAAAATAAAAAATTATCCTGTACATTATTTTAACAAATTTTTGAAAATAAAGCCCCTGAAACACACAGTGACTTTAGGACATTTATACATTTATTTTATAGATAGCCTCAATCGTGTGATTAGGGTCAGTTGTGTGGCGGCCCCCAGTGTCGGCAGGACTCCATGCTTGACAAGTGCCACCGTTGCACATACATACATTTCCGATAGCTCACCGGCTTGGGAGAAAGACCACAGATGCAGCCGTTTTCACTCACCAACATAACTACTAGAAAAGCTAGTTTATTGACCATTACTGAAAATTATCCTCCTCTTAAATGACACATTTAAAATGGATAAATAAAGTATATTAATATATCAGAAGCAAGAGCCATTGGACATATGCATAACAACAGATTCGTTGAGTATTCCTTTAATAACAAGTGTAGACTAATTTTTGCCTTCAGCTATAAGACACTAGAACAGTCACACACAAGTACTTTTGTAGTTGTGCAAGTGTTGGAATTGTTTGAGTGCAGTTGAAAACCAGCTCTTTTGCCAATTTATGTTTGATATATGATTCCTGTTTCAAGGAAGAAGCAATATTTGTTTTCCATTCTATTGATGTCTGCCTCATGTTGTAAACATTTTCTTTGTCTCAATAGCTACAAAAACCCAGATAGGAATTGGCAGTATTTTGAAATAACTAAATAAAATGAAGCGGAGGCTGTAGTTCAAATTTCGGTGGCACATTGAAACCTTAGATCACGTGTGATCGATGGCCCATGGGCATGGTACAAAAAGAATTAAATGAATGTCCTCAAAGTACCGTCTGCACATGTCGCATTGCAATTTATGCAGACCTATAGGTTGAAAAACAAAATTTGGGGAAACGAAAATGAAAAGGTTATTTTGAATGTTCTGAGTTAAATAAGAAAGTTCTGAGAATGGTTGAAATAAGAAAATTTGTTTTGAGAAAGGGTAAAATGAGAATGCGAATTGTCAAAATAAGAGCTTCTATTGAGAAAGGAACAAAAGCGAAACTCATTCTGTGTCTGGAGAAGGTGCAATCAAAACGGTAAAAAATGAGGCTGGGTTCGAACGAGAACCACCCGTCAATTACTCTAGCTACATTTTTATGGAAAGTTCTTGTGACACTGAATGAAAAGAAAGTTTAATTCATTCGACCTTGGGTGTATTGGTGGAGTGTTTTGTTTGATTCATTCTAGTTAGACTCGTAGCACAACGTATTTGAACATCAAGTGCAGTTCTAATGTTTAACTAGCAACTTAACTGTCCCTGGAGCAACTTTCTGTAGGCCTATTTTCCCCCTCTTCACTCGGAACTGAAATACTGTCGAGGCCGGTTATAATGAAGTCGACGGGAATCGGAAACCACTTTGCTACATCCGCTATTTCGTTATAACCAACTTCGGTTATAACGAAGTACAAATGAAATGGAAAATAGTGATTGCTTCGCTGTGCCGCTATTTCGTTATAACCGGTCTTGACAGTAAACCGATTTTTGGGAAACACTAGACCGATAAGAGATATTGGAAATCAGGAACCCCAAAAGACCAAACGAAACCAATATCATAAGAGTAACCGTGACTGAACTATTACTGTTGTCGGTTTGGGTCCTTGTTTGAAAACATCCTGGAAAAATAATGTTTAAACAGAAACTGCTTCCCTCAAATTCTTATGCCTCTGTTTGTAGGAACCAAATGAACTTTCATAGTAAGTATTTGAAACTTTTGATTCTCTCCACGTGGTAAGCCAAAGTTTGCAGGCTGTGTGATTGTAAGATGTTCACTGGAACGGGATTTCTGGACATTTACAGAGTCTTTCGGAAACTCTATTTTGTTAGAAATGCCTCGTGCATTGCTTAAAGGGATGCTGAACCGAAATATGGATTCCACAAAACACGCGGCAAAAGCGTGCAACGGGATGCTACAAACACCAAAACATCACTCATACAGCGATATCTCAAACGGATGACGGTATTTTTGAAGAAGAGGAGGCGCATTTGACAGGTTTGTTGACGTCATGTTTCTCCGAGGAGAGGGAACGGCCTCGCGTCTTCTCCGCCTCGCCGCCTTGTGGGAACGAAGCGAAGAGAGTAGGAAGCTAGGTACCTTGACGTCACGTGCCTCGTCGGCCTTGTTCAATCTCGACCTCTTTTTCTCAAAATACTGCCGTCCATTCGAGATATCGCTTTACGAGTGGTGTTGTAGGGATTGTAGAGTCGCGCCTACATCTCCTGCATTGTTTTTCTGAATCCAAATTTCGGTTCACCATCCCTTTAAATGGTCTGAAGAGACCAGTCACTCACGGTTAAAGTGCAAAAGCTTGAAGCAGGTTGAAAGTGGTAAAACTTTGTTAGCAGAAGACAACTGAACTTGTCATGCTTTCCAACACTCGATAAGAAAACGTGAGAAGCATTAAGGGAATACATTCCATTTCCACCTTTGATATTTTTCTAGAGGCGCACTTTTCCGCAAGGAGGTGATTGTTGCGAGGCATGTTGTCTTTATGAGTTTGGATGACGAGAAAATTGTGTTTGTGAGTGCTACTGTATCGTTAAAGGGGTACTGAAATGAAATTTGAAATATACTTGAATCCCTAAATATGTTGAACATGACCAACAACATCTGATAATGACAGTCTCATGCTTGTGTTTGGAACGGATGGCTGTATTTTTCATTCTCTACTTGGTTTCAGCTTAAGTTAAGACGCTACCGACACTAGGAGCTCATGGGAACAATGAAGCGGCATCAAAAGTGCAAGTCACTAGGCCTTTTCTCTTTGTAATTGGTGCAGCGGTGACAGAATGTGAGCCATGATTGACGCTGTCTGATAGGTCCCATCAGCTCGTAGCTACGTCTAAGCTGAAACCAAGTATGAGCGGTTAATTCTGGCAAGCGCTGAAAGAGCAGAGGAGAGTGTGCCTTTCTTTCTCTCAGTCGCAGGAATTGAATAGGCACGGGAGAGAAGGGAAATCCAGTGCGGCCAAGTTTGGAATGGCTCTGCTTTTAGGGCACAATTGAATAACATTCTAAATAGGTTTGGGAACATGCACCAGATGCAATTTGCTAATCGTTTGTTTTATTTTAAATGAAATTTTGCCGTCTTTTGAAACAAAAAAATGTTGTCTGTGGTGTTGCCACAACGCATCAGCATTTAGACAAAAACTCCATGGTAGGATTTTGTTTAAGTACCCAGTGGCGTAGCTAGACCATTCGGCACCGGGGGCCCTTATGTCTTTCGTAGTCCCCCATCCACTCCCCAACGCAACCAACCAGTAAAGGGGGGGGGGGGGGGGGTACGCCAGAGCTGGCTATCCCCCACGTGACTGGGGCACCTGGTACCCCCCGCCCCCCCACGTTGCTACGCCACTGTTAGTACCCCTTTAAGGCTCTGCACTCTGGGTATGATGCCACGGGGTTACTTCAGGTGAGGGTGCATGGGAATGCCCCTAGCATACAGAAGAGGTTGCAGCTCGCATGAAATGGCAACTCCGCTCGTGTCCAAACATTTCGCGATAACTGGTGGTTTCACATTCATCATTATCATATCATTTATTAAACCTTCAAGTCCCTTACACAATGTGAGGGTACAGGCTGGAGATGTAATGTTACGTCCTTGGTTTCGGAGAGAGTAAATGTTTTTTTTTACAATCTTGTTTTTAGCATGGTCACAATGCAAAAGAGGGACTGTGGCAGGCAATGTTGGCTCCGCATTGTCAGCCACACGCTGCATTGATGTGGTACAGTCGAGTGATCTACCATGTGTGTAGACTCTGTGGAAGTATGGTTTGCGTTACAGGCTTCGCTGTTGCCATGGGCACTCCGCTAGTGCCGTCTGTAGGCCTAGGGCTCTCAAACTATTTGATCTGGAGGATCTGATTGGAAGCTAAGGTCCGGTCTTGACAATGATGCAATAAAGCAGTGCCCAGAGACCTTGTAAACAATGAGGCTTACACTGTTAGGCTCGTAGTTGCGCATAAACACTAGAGGACGGTCGAGGAAATTTGGGAGCTCTGGGCAAAGGGTACTCTGAGCAGTCGCTGGCTTTCTGGGAACAAAGTTTGAGAACCTATGACCTAGAGAAGCAAACGAATGCTCGGGCAGCACGGTGTTGACGTTTAGGCATCATTACACCATGGTAAAGAGAAGTGCATTGTTAATCTGGACTGTCCTTCGACTGGAAGGCTGATCTTGGACCGAGGAGCCTGGGTCGCAGAGCTTGGAGGCCCATTTGTGGGAGTGTGGACGCTTTGCAGGAGCTCTCTGGTCTTCCCCCCACAGGTTTGCACAACTGCCAGAGCTGGTGGCCACCTTGGGACTACTCGAGGAAAGCCGCCGGAGAGCAGAGGCCAGCAGATGCCTCTGCCCAGCAGGTCGCGCGTCTATCCGGACGTCAACTCCCACCGGCCGCGGGACTACTGGGACTACGAGTCTCACGTCGTCGAGTGGGGGTGCGTGGGCGTTGGCTTGGTGAGTGGACCGGGTGAGCTGACCTGCCGCTCGCTTTCCAGGGTCCAGGATGACTACCAGCTGGCTCGCAAGTTGGGCCGGGGCAAGTACAGCGAGGTCTTTGAGGCCATCAACGTCACCAATAACGAAAAGTGTGTAGTTAAAATTTTAAAGGTGAGCTGCTCTGGATTCAACTCTAGGATTGGTGCGCGTTACCTAGCCCCAATGTTGTCCCTCTGCCGTGCAGCCTGTCAAAAAGAAGAAAATCAAGCGAGAAATCAAGATTTTGGAAAATCTACGTGGTGGGCCCAACATTGTCACATTGCAAGCTGTCGTCAAGGACCCTGTGGTGAGTGTGCCTTTGGCTGTTTGATACTGCTCTGTGGACCGAAGTGAGTCTAAGCGTTCTCTGTTCTGCCTTCCTAGTCTCGGACCCCTGCACTGATCTTCGAGCATGTTAACAACACGGATTTCAAGGTGGGTTGACTCGTTGGGCTCTTTCTTGAAGGGCGCACCTTTTGGCAATACTCAACGTGTCTTTTAGTTTGGGCCCTTTGGCTCATATCTCTGTTTTCCTGGTCAGCATGACTGGCACTGCGTCGTAGGAGTCGTTGCAGCACAACTGCTTGCCATAGGGGCTCTTTCTGCGTATAGTTTGATTGGTTTCGCTTAGATATTGGCATCGCGGGAAGGAACTTGCGGCCCTCTCAGGCGGGAGTCGAGATCTCGACACGGATGGGCGAAAGGCTTCGGGTTCACTCCGGCCCCGAAAAATATTGTGCTTGGATGTTGACAAAGCTCGAGACGCTCATCACGCAGCTGCCGCCCAAATGATGAAAAGGGCTGCCCGCAAAGAATATAATAACTGCCTACTGTAAAATACCGCGGAAGCGCCCTCTCCGTTGAAGCACCCACTGTTTTCCAAACTTGGGAATTCTGCAAATAACATATTAAGCGCCCGATTGGACTGGACAATGCCTAGATGAAACCAGTTTGTAGTGAAAGTGGGCTGGGTGCTCCCCCGGTATTTGACGGTAAGTGGCTGCTCCAACCGATAAGGAGGCAAAATAAATTGCATTTTGTTCTCGTCATATTTCTGAGCTCCTGTGGCGTGTGATGGGTTATATGCCTTTTGCACTCCGCTCAGATAAGTACTAACAAAGTCAAGTTCTCTTGTGCTGTTTATTAGAAATGCCATAATTTTTGCTACGTGGCATGCATAGCCAGAATATTGGCTATGCATGCTGCGTGGCATCAACATTTCAACAACGTGGAAAAACTTGCGCAAGTCTGGCAGTTTCTTTTACTTTAGCCACATTCTCGTCTTTACTAAAGCTGACCTGATCTGCTCAGGGTGCACAGCATGCTCTGAACGGGACAGCAGCTTTTCTGCAACTGCTTTGACCCCGTGGACGAAATGGGCAACCATGAAGTGCAGCTGCTTTTTGGGTTTGCTGAACTCGTAGGACAATGCATTTCTTGTCGAGCAGGCGCTGTCGCCGCGTCGTGAAGGAAGAAAGAGTAGGGGAGGCTTTGGCAACTAATACTCGCTAAAGGTTTAGTATTCACTCGAAAGGCGCGGGGGTGTTGAGATCTCTGCATAACGTCACGATTCCCTCCTATCACCAAATGCGTCGTGAAAAAAGCGGGGCTTCAGTGCTATTTTCAAAGCGTTGTTTTGGCTTTTTGGCGCATCAATCTGAAATATAATTTTGACATTCATGATCCTGGAGGCCAAAAGAAAAGACAATTTAAGTGTTTTTTTCTGAAATACAGAACTGCTTCAGTTTCCCTTTCAGACGCGTCTCTCATTTCTCAAGTGTTGCACGTGATTTTCCTTGTTGCAGTGAATTAAAGCGTGATGCGGGTTGTCCACTTCCAACAAACTGAACACGTCAGCGCTGCATAATATTGGGCTAAATGGTAGTTTCTGCGAGTTGTTTTCATTGGACGCAAGTATCTGGATGGAAGCACCGTTTGAAGCATTAGGGCCACCGAGCCCGAGTGATTTTCTGGAACAAAGCGCTTCTCCCCTTGCGTCCTTGCTCTGCCGACCATGTGAGCTGAAGTTTGGTTAAAGCAAGCGGCTGTTATTTGCTGGGGTGTACACGTTTTGCCTAGTAGCAGATGCAGTTTTTGCCTCTGCAGCAGCTGTACCAGACGCTGACAGACTACGACATCCGCTACTACCTGTACGAGCTGCTCAAGGCGCTGGACTACTCGCACTCGATGGGCATCATGCACCGGGATGTGAAGCCGCACAATGTGATGATTGACCATGAGTGCCGTCGGCTGCGTCTCATCGACTGGGGCCTGGCGGAGTTCTACCACCCGGGCCAGGAGTACAATGTGCGGGTGGCCTCGCGCTACTTCAAGGGGCCCGAGCTGCTGGTAGACTACCAGATGTACGACTACTCGCTCGACATGTGGAGTCTGGGCTGCATGCTGGCCTCGATGATCTTCCGCAAGGAGCCCTTCTTCCACGGCCACGACAACTACGACCAGCTGGTGCGCATTGCCAAGGTGCTGGGCACCGAGGAGCTTTTTGAGTACCTGGAGAAGTACCAGGCGGAGCTGGACCCCCGCTTCAACGACATCCTCGGCAGGTACTGTGTCCCTTCGTTCAGCTCTCTTGGCCTTTCTAAGTGACACGCATCTGCGGCGGTCTCTTTGGTTAGCCATGTTGCTACTTTTTGCAAGGAGCTTGCCGGGCCAGTTTTGGGACCTGATGGCCTTTGTGACACAAACGCAGGCACTCGCGCAAACGGTGGGAGCGCTTCGTACACAGCGAGAACCAGCACCTGGTGACGCCCGAGGCCCTTGACTTTCTGGACAAGTTGCTGCGCTACGACCACCAGGACCGGCTCACTGCCCGCGAAGCCATGGAGCACCCTTATTTCTGTGAGTCTCTGCTGCTGCTGATTAATTTTGGAAAGGTTGAGATTAGCACAAAGAGCGCAAAACTAGCATTGACGACGGAACAGCTCAAAACCTCCGGAAGCCTCAGAATGGCAGCGACATTTTGCTGTCAAATGTCTTCCCAGGTGTGGGAAAGACACTACATGCACTTTCTCTTAAAAAATAAATAATAATGCAATATTTAAGCCACAACACGCAGACTTAACAGGTGTGCTGTGGTCCTCCTGAAGAGCAGCGGTGCTAAATTAAAAGTGCAATGACCTGTTGTTGGCTTGGGGAACGCAACTTAAGGGGGAACGACTTGGGGTGGAGGCTCAGTGGTTCGCAGCAGGTGGCGGGAGATTGCAGATGTTCTAGGCCAGAGAGGCTTATTGATCTTGCTGAGATTACACAAAAATAGGAATGGGACATGACAGAGCTCTGCCCCGCCCTGTCCCCCGATGACCTTTGTCAACTTGAGGAAGTCCTTGCTCAACAACGTCACTGATGGCTCACTGATGCCCCCCCCCCCCCCCCCGATGTATGCCTAGAGTACCTCCCGGGTTGACTTTGTGCCTTCCCACAATGGTTGTGAAGCACTGTTAAGGTGGGCATTTCCAATTGCAGCTCTCAAGGAGTTCACAGAGCCTTCACACACCGTCCCGTTTGCCCGATGTTGCTACTGCTGCACAAAGAAGCGCCTTAGCATGCTTTACACTTTTGTCTCGTTTTACCTTCATGTTAACTCGACGGCAGATTTGGCTCATTTTTCGGGCTGCTGAAAAAAACACTGGAATTCAAAAAGTTTTTAGATACCACTGGTCCTTTTGTCTCCCTACTCTGTTTTGTATCCTGGATCTTCAACAGGCTGCATGCCACATTGGACGTTAGGTCTGACCCTGCTTTTCAGAGCCTGTCTGCTTGCTTTCCAAAGCTGCCTTGCAAAGGGCTCAGCCTAGACACGATAAAGCAATGTCCCTCTGTATGACTTTGGAGTGAGCCGACCTACAGACGAGGAGGCCCAACTAGAGTTCCTATCCTCAAGGCGCCGTACAGTAGCGAGGCTAAAGTACACTCTACTGAATGGCAATTTGAACATTCATGCGTCGAGGTATTGAACGCCACGATTGGTCCGAGCTATGCGAAGCTTGCACAATAACCTTTGTCGTACTGACTCTTTTAAATTTACTTTTTTCCCACAAACAATCTAAGAGAGGAACAGCCTTTCCAAAGTACAGGTCAACTCGTCATCAGTCACTTTTTAAGAACATTGGAAGGCTGTCCGTTTGTTGCATTTCTCTATTATTATTGTGTACATATCATTATTTGTACGAGTTCTTCTGCAGTATAACGTACTGAACCCTCCTGCCAAAACCTCCAAAAGGAGGTTAGCAGTATTTAATACCGTTTTTGGGGCGCGGTGAACAAGTCCCACAGACATGGGAGTCCCCCGGGTTGAGAGAAAGGCCCAGAAACTGGAGTACCCCTTCTTTTGGAATCTCAAAGGTAAAATGTTCCACAAAAAGTGCCACCACTTGGTCCACCTGTGTATCCAATTCTCCACCTCCTTTGAGAATCGCTAAGAAGTCGTCAACGTAACAGACCACTTTGGTAATATTGGTGTCTCCAAGCGCACTTCAATAGCGCAGTTCACCTTGCCGTAAAGTTCCGGGAGAATGCCCGCCCCCGAGAGATCGCCCATCCCATTTGTTTTTTTGGCTAAATGTCTAACAAAAATTTTCATACGTCGCCCACCCCCCCGATTCACGTCGGACGTCACGTAATGTCCAACGGGAATCGCATCAACCGTGCAATTTGCTGTACCGGCATGTCTGACAAGAGAGTTCATAGCGGGGTCCCGCGTTTTTGTCCGCGATCTGAATGCGCGATATTGGCTCCCGTAACACGCAAGTTGTTCCCACGTGCATGTTGCACCGTGAAATGCGAATCTGCTGCTTCCGCAATCTGCGGTATCCGTTCGCATGAGGCGAGAGTTTTCGGCGGGTTTCCGCGAGTCCTTTGCAGTGAGAAACGCCATCTACAGTATCAGTTACCGCGTCACATAGTTTGTGGCCAGTGCCAGGGTGTCTATTATTATTTTTGATAAAGTTTCACTGTGGCATCCCCAAAGATAGCCCACCTCATGTTCTTCACCATTTATTTCTTCATTTTGGGTGGGCGTTCTTTTGGAACTTTACGGTAGGTAAATGTCACTTAGTATAGGTGCCACACATACACCTATGAGTGATGCAAAACTGAAAAAAAAAAAGGACTAATCGATATTATCAATACATTTTCCAAAACTATCGATTATGTCGAAAACTAACGATAGTACCATTATAGTACTCTATATAGTACAATCTATAATCTATATTCTATAGGTTCTAGTGGTGCAAAACTATTGATAGTACTATCGATAGTGGAAACCAAATCCAACTATTGATAGTATACATCGAGAGCCGACTATTGTGAAACTATCGGTAGAGAACTATCTGAAAGCTTCCGATATAATTTTTTTAAATAAAGAAGATTGTCACGAGTCTATCCAGGAAATGTCGTAAAGCTTGGAGAAAAACGCAACTGCAATTAGTAACTTCCACATAATTATTGAGGAACAATCAAACCTATTAGAAAACAATCGGAAAGCAGTAGAAAATCCTCCCTAAAAACCATTGAGAATAAACTATAAAAAAAGCTCAGATTCATATTATCGAAAAACTATGAATAGCGGATATTGAAATTTTTCTTGATATGTTGTCCAAGTTTTTTTTGCTGTTTTAGATTGCTTTCCGGGAGTTCGCACTTCATAGGCAGAGTTCAATCAGGAAAATTTAAATCCTTTTGTCACCGTGATAAGTAAACTGACTATGCGTCGCACCCTGCTTGATTATGATGCTAGCGATGGTGATAGAATATGAAATTATAAGGAAATGACTTTACCCTGATGAAAAGATACGTGTGGCGTCTTATTCGACCAAACAGGTTGTGAGAACAAAAAGGAAGCAATATTTCCTTTCGGATTTGCAAGCTTTTTCCCACTGAAATAATACCTCTTTGCCAACAATATTATTACTTAAATCATGGGAAAGATTTTTTTTTTTTTTTTTATCCAGTACTTGTATTTGAAAAATAGAAAAAAATAAAAGCATCAGTGCATTATCATGTTGGCTCGGTATAAGCTTTTTGTCTGGTAATGTTCAATTCGAAATGTCCACAACAAAATCTGTTCCATTTATTGACTCGAAATTTTTTATTTATACATTGTTAGAACATTTTTTTTTTTGCAGCGATGCTTTTGGAGATTTAAATGCTGAAAGCATGTGTGTGTGTTCGTATGGTTCGGTCTGTGTGCACTGAATACTCTTCCAAAGCACCAGCGGCACAGCATTCATTTTCATCGCCGGCGACACCGCCGTTGTACAGTCGCTTCTACCCATCAACATGCACACATACGCACCTACAAAATTCACACCCTCGCAGGCGTAAACCTTCTGTGCATACAAGTCTGCATCCACGATATGGGTGAAGAGGTTGTGCTTCCGTCAAAGTAGTTTAATACCTTTTATTAATTCTAGGTTGTGCACAGTGCGAGTGGGCAATTTAGAATTTTGCCAGTGTTTTGTCCGAACTTGTCACAATGTTTCCCTTTCTTTTCAACTTTGGCACACGGACTTGTTTACTGTTGCTTGCCATTTTTATTTTTCTGTCCTTTTCTAGACGGGTGTGTGTTGCAAAAAGATGGGGGTGATTTTTTGTTTTTTAACGAGCCTTTTTGCAGTTTGGTGAGACTAATAATGGCAGCAATAAAAAGAAAAATGAATTCTTACTGTATTGACTATTGGGTACCGTAGTCAACATATGTAGCAGCGGCAAGCGAGCTGCCATGCCGTGCAATTTGCAATCTATTCCATAGTGGGCGAAAAAAGAGCTGTCCTCAGCGGGCCCATGAAAATTGTCGTCGGGCCGGGCCGGCTGTCTAAATAGATAGCGGGCCCAAGAGATGGTAGTCTAGGCTGGTCTAGGGCTCCTAAATATCGGTCTGTGCTTCACAAACCATGCTTCACAAATATAACCGCCTGGGAGGTACTCGAGGCATACTGCATCTACATCGGGGGGACAGGCTGCATCACTGAACCATCAGTGACATTGTCGAGCAAGGAAATAGATTTCCTCAAGTTGATAATGGGGCCGCCGCACGTGCAAAAAACATCAGGGGCCAGGGTGGTGGATGCACGTGCGAAGGTGTGGAGTGCATTTTTTTTTCTTTCTTGCTTATAGTAAAATTTCTAGTTGCGAGTAAGAACTCATTCCTGTCCGCATTCTTCCTATCCTCGCGCTATTTTACCTCAGTATGATGAGTGAATAGACCAGTGTCCGAAATCCTAGCCCCCAGCGATAAAAATGGGAAATAATAATCTCAAACTCAGGCTGAAGAGAGGGGCTGCGCATAAAACAAGATTTTGCTTTTTACAGCACTCTTGGCATCAGTGTTGTTCTTGGAGCTTCATGACTGTGCAATACTGACATTCTTGCACTATGATACATGCTCTAAGAAACCAAGTCTTGCAAAAAGCACAGCCCCTTACTGTGCGTCAGCATGAACAAACATGGTGGCACCCATGGAACAGAGCAGACACTGGTCTATGGCCCAGCTAGGAACATTATTGAAGGCTTCTTGATCTTTCTCTACCTGCAGACCCAGTGTCCAAGGAACAACAACAAAAGTTTTTGGAGCGCCGGACAGGTCACAGTGGCTCACCTCCTCCTGTGTCTGCCGGTGAGACGGCGTGAACCCTTGCGGAGACCGCATCAGCATGAGTGTTGCGCCCCTTCCTTTTTTTTTCGTTCCTTTTTGTTTATGACAGGTATGCACAACCTCTGGCCCACGGAATACAGATGATCTGGCCTTTTGTCAGTCTGACTGGAATCTTGTACAAAGTTGTGCCTAAGGACCACCAAATGTGACTTGCGGCATGTGAAACATAAAAAAAAAGACTTATTTAAAAATGACTCATGGGAAGTGTCTCAGCCTACATTTGTGATGCATATGAACGTGGAAATGGAATGATGGGAACATTTCTGAGTTTTATGTTGTGTTCTGGAGCCTTCTGTAAGAAACGGTATTGACGTTGGCACAAGCTTTCTTTTTTTAATAAAGCCCTTTGTTCTCTTGTGTGGGCGTCACTGCTTGCCAACGGCCTCCAGCTGAGGGCAGCTGCAGCCCTGCAACTGGGAGGGTTTGTGCATCCCTGGTTTCAGGTCTTGGGCAGCTTGTGTCGGCCGTCTCCTTGGCTTTACCTCTAGAGGGAGGGGATTGATGGCCC
The DNA here is from genome assembly GCA_013358835.2 of Ixodes persulcatus. NCBI lineage: Eukaryota > Metazoa > Arthropoda > Arachnida > Ixodida > Ixodidae > Ixodes > Ixodes persulcatus. The sequence continues at coordinate 1,108,358 of JABSTQ010009189.1, read as the reverse complement.
ACTGGGCCAGAAGTGAGCTGGGACCAGACATAGGCTCATGATCTGGGGTAGTCTTAGGCTGGGCAGAGTGTTTCTCAAAATCTGGCTGTGCAAGTGCCTGTCGTGTAGTTGACGCCGAGTGATAATGGGGCTTTGCTGTACGACAGATGGGCACTCATTTTTGTTGAGCAGAGGTCTTTCCTGGTTGTCTATAGTTATCGTGGAATGTGGCTGTGGATTTGGTATTAACAGAATGGTTTGAGCTTGTACTGGCCAGCGTAGCTGATGGCGGGCTCAAAGGAAGGTTTTGGCGGGTGTTGTTTGGCCCGTCCCCCGACTGCTCCCAAGCTTTTGCCGGTGGCTGAAGGGGCTGCCTGTGTGGGGGCGCAGGCGGTGCCCCCGTGGGGTCCAACGCGCTGAGTGTGCTGCCCACCTCGCCTGTGACGTCGCCCAGCGTGGCCGCCCTGGGGAGCACCACATCGACATAGGGCCAAGGCGTTTGTCCTCCACTGGGCGGGCCTCCAGACGCTTTCTTGTCCTGCGGCGATCTGTTAGCGCCTTTCCTGCTCCTTGGTCTCCGACGGAGTTTCGTGTCGGGGGTGCAGCTGGTCCTTCCACGTGTCCCACCTGCCTTTTGGCTCTCCCAAACGGATTTTAATTGTGTTGCCACATTCTGTTGTGCCTTCGAAATTGTCTTTTTTTAGAATGGTTCTTGATTTCGTCATATTTCTGTTGCAAGTGTGTCTGGCATCTGTTGTGTGGCTCGTGCAGTGGGAGGACAAACACAAGGCAAATGACGTTCAATAAACTTTTTTTTTTTTTTTTCAATCTGGGTTGTATCTAGGTTTTCAACCTTGTGTTAGGTGTGATGTCATTTCTTTTGTGTATGTGCGGAAGCAGACTTCTGTACGAGTCCTGCCTACGAGTCTTAGGCAGGTTGTGGATGTGCGAGACCAGATTATGATTCTTTAGAGCTTGTGTTGAGCTGCAGTCTGACAGTGTGATCATAGTTTTTTTTTCCATATTTAAAATATGGACATTGAAGCACCTAAGCAACTGTGAGGCTTTTTTTTTTAATTTTATTCCTTGTAGGTGCAAAAGGGTGCTGGTACAAATTGAACAGAACTGCTGCGCATTCCTGTGGAATAATGTGCATCTGTTTTGTCTCTGCCATAGAAGTAATTGTATTTGTTTGGGTTGTAACGAATAGTATGTAACTTTATTAACATTATAAAAGTGCAGATGCTTCATTTGGAGTATATTTTCAGGTTGGCGGTGTTTTAATCGGCAATATTTCAGGACCAAACCTATGTTACACAGCAGGTGTGTAGAGACAAGTGACAAATCTAAGCAGAAAGGACAATTTAACATAGGGTTTGTTCAAGATGCTATAACACTGGTTAGGCTAATATGCCAGATAGATGTTAATGCGAACATTATACCACGATGACACTCCCCAAGCAGTTAAAACAAACACCCCCCCTATATTAGGCCACTCGGTGTTTTCTCCCTTCTGCCTGTTTTCAAAATATTTGAGCAAATGGACATGTTTTGAATGAGAATGAAACTATCTTTCCACCTATGCATGATCAGAGGGAATAAAACGACTCGTTCATTGCAAGCTGCACAGATTATTTGGCTTTGGCTTTATTTTGAGGATCTACATGCACAGGTAGATATAGTTGCTTTTACACATGCAAGTGCATCTATGAAGCTCTTAAGTAGCACTGTTTAATGGGAAAGTGAAAAAAAAAATTGTAACTGACAAGTATCTTGGTCTTCATGATTAGAAATATTAGACTAGTTTAGAATTCGTGAATTTCGCACAGGGAGAATATGCCCCCATAGAAATGCATTGCCAAAATGAATTTCAGTCTGGCACCAGCCGAACCTCCAGCGTACGCTGCACAACATTGTTAGTGCAATTAATGTATGTGCTTTTTATCATTTTAAATGATGTTGGGAGGCACCAAAGTTTACCGCTTAGGTTAGCGCCCTACATATAAATGCTTTCCATCGCATTCCCTCCCAAAAAAGTAATTGTTTGCGTTGCGAGCCTCCAGCATTAACCAGGTGGTGCTCCTTGCATTACATAGTAGAAAGCCTAGATTAAAGGATGGGTCCAACTCGTTTGCAATTTAATGGTGGAGTATTTGCAGTTTAATGGTAGATGACTCCTGCCCCTCCTGCCTTGCTACCAGCATTGCAGCTTAAATGGGTCATGAAACGATATCAAGTTGGAATATTTGTGACTTTGCAGAGGCGTACTGGTCCTAGTCTGGCCCAAGTATACTCGCACAGACCGCCTCTGATTCAGAAGGTTCTTTGTTGCGGTGAAATAGACCATATGCGAAATTGTTTGAACATCTGGTAACACTCTGTGCGCTGCCATCTTTTTTGCATCGAGATTCCTCTGCTGTTTGTCAATGTCCTAGCGTTGTCGGTAACAGTCGAGGCGTACTGTTCACCGTCATCGATCCTCATGCATACCTGCGGGCTAAGGGTTAGTGTTGCTTTACGCCCTTCCTTGCACATGCACGTGCTCGTCGGCCTGCCGTTCGCTGGTTTCTCGCTGTAACCAACATGGCGGAAGTACACTTTAGCTCGAAATTTGGCTTGTGAGTGCCAGCGAAGGCACGGGCGCAGGCGCCTGGTTTTCTATAGTGCTTTCTCTGTGCAAGTGCTTGTGCAAGCGAAGGATTCTTCAGGACTATGCTTTCATGCCCTGGCCTTTGCCAGTGCCGAAGCCAACTGGTGAGATGGAGCATGTTCTTCGGCGCCCCACTAGATGGCGCTGTGCGTTTCGCATATGGTCTATTGCGAGGATAAAGGGGGATTATTTTTTTCAGTCTTTCCTTCGCAAAGCTTGATGACGTAAATGTGGGATCAAAACGATGTTATTTGAATAGCTAAGTTGCGAAACTGTTCATAGATGCTGCTTGCACGGCCGTACACCCCCTCTGCCCCAACTCGCCTGCCCTCGTTCGATGCGCTGGACGGCTCCTACGATATATGCAGCGTGTTCTACATGTGAATACATTTGAAGCACAGCATCCAGATGGCGTTCCACCATACTGTATGACAGAGCTGTATGGAACACAGTTTGTAAAACGGAAATGTAGATGGTGCTTCAAACGACTGGAGGCAGACCGCAGCGAGTGAGCCCCCTCCGCAGGAGTTCCACAACTGAGCTACCCACCTGACAGTTGAGAGAGCGGCTCATGGATTGGACACAAGAACTGCACGAGCACTCGACTTCGGATCGTAACAATCGATGCCTTGGGCGGACACTCGGGTATAGTGGCTTGTGTCCAACCACTGCGGTGATGAGAATAACCAACTAACAATGCCTAGACCTAGGCACGTGTTTTCTATTTTACCGACCCTGGTGCGTGGCTGTGATTAATGTTGGCGGCATGGGATAGGCACCAGGCCACGTTGCCGCTTTTTCTGGTTCAGAGTTGAGGGGATGAACGATGCTCGTAATTCTCAAATTTTTGGTGACTGCCCTTGCCGAGAAATAAAATCTAAGGCAAGTTTATTCAGTTATTAACTTTGGGGAGTGATTCTAAGTAGTATTTAGGACGGAATCGTTTTCTGCCAGGGAGAAAACCAGCTCCCTTAGAAATTGTAGAGAAGATGCTAGCGAGCTGGTGAACTTGCAACATTGTAAAACCCGAGACTTAAGACAAAAAAAAACAAAAAAAAACGGGGGGAGGGGGGGGGGGGGGGTACAACACAGCTACAGGTACCTGCTCTCCGCAGGAGCAAGTCTCGGCTATTCCCTACGCCCCCCCCCCCCCCCCCTTCCCTCCCCTAAGAAGTCTCCGTCCCAGATTTAAAAAAAAATTGTGGGAGAGTACCCCCCGTAGTGCTTAGGGCTTAGAACGCCTGGCGCGTCCACTTGGCGCTCGCTACGCTATCAGCCTAGAGTGACTTCATGCACGCGCGCTTTTGGTTGAGTGGTGATATCTCAGCCATTTTTCTGCCCAATTTTTTTTTTTTTTTTATGCATTTTGAAGTGCGCGCAATCCGGTGTCACTCAGCTCGAGGGCGTAGCTTTGGCTAATGCATGGACGCCATTTTACCGCCCAAGTCACGCACCGAGTGCGCGAGAGCATCACGCGCTGGCACATTCAGTGCAACAATTGATGTCTTCACCCTGAGACAGTCTGACATGTAGGCACCCTATATCAGCCCCATATCAGCCCGCCGCACGAACCGAAGGTCACGTGCCGAAGGTTGATCGCTGCATGCGCAGAGGAACGCAGCAGCGCATTGGCATCGCACGAAGCGCGGTCGCTTGTTTACGTGGTTTACATGGGTCTTTCTTTGCCGGTCGGGTCACTGCTTCGTTTTCTCGCCGCTACCAGGATGGTCGGTCCCAAAAAAACGTAACAGGCGCGTTTTTAAGTAAAGAAAAAAAGTCCAATTTGGTTTTGCTTTTCACAGTACGACACCTGAACGGTTCTTCAAGTGGCGTGTTTTCATAAGAACCTGGTCCCAGTAGACTGACAAACAACGAACAAAACACTGTTTGCGTTTAAACGTCACCACCAGAAAAAAAAAAAAAAAGAAATGTCAAGGGAAAGCACCAAATATTTGTATATCCACCACTTGGTCCTTAGTTCCAGACGGTCTGACCTGGCTTGGCTTCCAAGCAGTGGCGTCACGAGGGTCAGCGGCACCCCCCCCCCCCCCCCCCCCCCGTTCTCGTGACCCGCCGCGACACTCCCCTGAGCCCTGCACCCGGGGCGGTGCCCCCCCCCCCCCCCCCTTGTGACGCCACTGCTTCCAAGTGACCCGTGGCACAGACACTGAGCAATTCGGCGTGCCAAGGAAGCTTTGATCCGGCCGCGAGACCAAAACTTGCTTTCGACGAGGTGTGCCTTTTTCTTGCGGCACTGCGCGTTCGTAAAATGTTCAACGTGTTCACAACGGCAAGTCTCAACGTTTACGCAGGGTTTTAAAAAAACTTTTTTGGCAAATGACGACAAACGAGTAGAAAATGTGTCTTAACCACGCTGCCGCCAGGCTCTGCAACGCTAGCGAAAACGCGATTTCGCCGCATGCAAGATGGCCCATCCGGTGGCTTCACTCGCGCTGCAGTCACCAAGCGGGAAGCGCGATAGAGAGACCAGAGCCGTATATGTAGAGAGTTTGGTCAATGGGAAGCGCGGGCAGAGCCAAGGCGTGCGGCAGACTCGGAAAGAGGGCTTGGCATGTTTTCTTGACCAACCAGAAGCCGAAAAGAATCCCCTAGCGGTGGTAGCGAGAAACAGTTCTCATCGAAGGTATATGTTCGTATATGGTTTTAATAAGCGCGTGTAGTAACTCTTTGTGATTGAAAATAGGGTGTACGTGTTGTTTTGATCATGGTCATGCAGAAAGATGTAAGAAACGAATGCGCCGCTCAACTCTGTTTTGCTCGGACAGAGTGTGACCCACTGGTGTGACCGCTCGGACGCCAAGCGCCCTTGGCGCTTGGCGTACGGATTATGTCGATCATTCCGCTAGTCGCACTCTTCCACCATCATTTTGGATGAGCGTGATTGAAACTTCACGTGTACCATATTTTCAGTCACCGAGAGTTACTCCAATGCAGTTATCAGGTTTGTTTCTTGCGACCACCACCAGGGTATTATTTCCGGCTTCTGGTTGGTCACATTCAAATTTCTGAAGACTCCCTGGAACGCGCCCAGCCCGCTTTCGGCCAATGGCGCCTCCTCATTTGTCTCCTATACTTCCCAACGAATGGCCAAACTCTCTACATATACGGCTCTGGTGCCAACAACTCGCCACAGCCGCTAGTCTCTGTAACACGACTCACAACAGTGACAACACCGAGATAAACTGACGGTCCACAGCATTTCAAATAAACAAATTAAAAAAAAAAAAAAAATATATATATATATATATATGTATTATTAATATATATATATATATATATATATATATATATATGTATTATTAATATTATATATATATATATATATATATATATATGTGCGCAGGCGGGCTACTAGAGGCTAGAGGTCGGCGCGCTACTTGGTGGCGCTCTACGTTTCGCACATACTCTATAAAAAAAAAAAAAAAATCTTTCATCGGCAATTGTTAAGTTTATTTATAGCTTCCAAATAGTTCTATTTTTATTAGAGATCATAACATATATAAACCATATTTCTTCAAAATAGAAAAAAAAAAGAACAAGGATGATAGCTGCCACTCGATTTTTGTTTAATCGAACGAAAGTTGGCAGAACTTAATAACTCGCAACAAAGTATTCAAACGCTTTCGCTTTGGCTGATTCATCACCGAAAGCATCACAAAACCATTGTCCATGTCTGGCTGCGAGAGCTTAAGAAAGGTGAGCGTTTTCTGCGTTTTCCCCACACGTTCGAAATGAGTTCGTTCCTCTGTTTATAGTAACCACTTGCCTAATGAGGGCTTGAATCTGCGTAGTCGGCTGACATTCTTTTTTCTTAAACGAACCGCATGAACGGAATAAAATGGTTTGATCGGAGGTCGATGGTGATTTGGAGGAGGTCGTCCTAACGGCTATGGGGCTCGTCCAGACCGTGGTCCAGACACGCACTCATGCTGAGGCGACATAGAAGAGGCGTTGCAAAGGAGCGAAAGAGCCTAGCGCGATCGCCTCGTGTGACCCACCTGTGGTATCATTTCGACGCTCCTTTGTTCAGGGGTCTCGACCTCGGCGTTTTGCCAGAGTCGAGACGCTGGCCGACTCCTTTCCTTCTGGAAAAGTGGCACATTTAATTTTTTTTTTGTTGTTTTTCGCGAAGGTGCGCAGCCTGGAAACGCTGCGCTGGGAAACGCAGAACAGCCCAATCTTTACCTCCCGCACGCTGCTGTAAAGCGGAATGATGTGATCGCTGATATTTATGCCTTGCTAAAAAGAAAGGTAGCCCATTACTCACTCAAAAAGTGCATGTTAACCATTTTGTTAAAACGCCTGAGGCTGAGTGAATATACATGAAGCAACCAAAAGAGAAGAAACTGGGAAAGAACGACAGGGGACAATGTCTCAAATTCAGCTCACTCATAGTCACACGTATCTTAATCCATTCTCTCTCGAATGTTGTAAGAAAATGGTGAACTTATGGGCCGTTTGTTACTTTATTCCCATGTTCCAGGGAAAAGAAGGCAGCCGTTGGATGGCTAAAACATGCTTTTCTTGTAAGGCTGGTCAAAAATATTAGGCACTGGAGAAAAACAGTTATCTATGTTAAGTCCTTATTTCAAACTCTTTTTGTTCCCGGTCTGCCCATTGAAAAAAAGCGTGGCGAAAGAGTCCAAGTATGCACCGGATCTCGCTACACCACCGTCTCCTTCTGCACAATAAATTCTGTGTGCTATGGTCACCGAATGTCAATAGATGCGAACGCAGCTCCTGAAGCCAGCTACAGCCACACAATCTTCTGAATTCCATCTGCTACCAAGGCAGCAACACTAGCTTGGGCTCCAAGCTGGGCTGCCAAACAGACCACGCTGTCACCCCTTGCTTCACACGAGGAAGCTTTAAAGGGCAACTCCGGTCGAAAACGAAACCAAAATAAATGACTGGGGGCACAAAATATAGTAACAAGCTAAATAATACATCAGAGTGAAGCCGCATAGTCCACTAAAACCGATTGTAAAGATGCGACCAGCTGCTCTTTAGCGGGGTGCAAGCTTTTGGTCAAGGAGCACTGGGCGGCCAGCAGCACCCCCGTGACGTCAGGGTGCGGTGGAGCTGTGGTTGATTTCGCATGTTGTACCACAGCACCTCGGTGACATCACGTCGCAGCCATACGGCCGATGATCAGTGTTGCCATACCTTTAGCAGATACCTTAAAATACTTGGGAAGTGCCCACTATTAACAGTTGTCAAACTTGGGAAATCTGCAAATTATACATCAAGTGCCAGATTTGACTGGACAAGCACCCATGTCTAAATTAACCCAGTTTTCACTGAAAGTGGGGTGGATGCTCCCCTGGTATTTGACGGTAGTTTTGGTTTTACCGTAGACACCCGAAAACAAACTTTGAACCGTGATATTTAGAAAACTACACACAATATAGAAAAGAAAAAGAATGTTACGTTATAATTCAAGGACACTGCCTGAGCTGAAAAGAGTCGTAATCTAAAATTGAAAAGTATTGACCTGAGTGTAATCTGGGGCCCGAGCATGGATCGAGCCTCGTTGAAGCTGCCAAGGGTTAGCCAGGCGACCGCTTTATGCTCTCAGCATCGACCTCCACAATGGCGCGTCCGACTTTGGCTAGCGTTGCGGCGTTCACATTAGCAGACGGCATTCAGAAATGGCATCTGCCGTTGTTGGCTTCAGACGCTGCGCTTGACACATGTAAGTGTCATACTGTCGCCGGCCGCCATCCTGGTGCGTGCAGCAGACGCCTGTTCTGCTGCAGGTCGCTCTCCAGTGTCCACGGGCCAGCCAGACGACGGCAGCGACACGCATTGGCTCGTGCTTTTCACCACCATTTGTGCAACCAACCACCAGGATGGCGACATCTAACGGCGTCGGCTTGTGTCATTTGTTGCCAATTGGGGACAACTTTTGATGCAGCATAGGACACACCGGTTGGAGACGCCCCAGGTTTATTTGAGCCCAGCGACACTATATGCTCGATCGCCGTTGGTTTTTGGAATGCAGTTCTGGTTTGACAAAATGCTCGTGTGGGCCTCACATGTTCACTAACAATGGGATGTCATACCACCCTAGTAGATAGGGGCATATAAAAAGGCCGATAGGAGACGGTCGTGCGGAAGGAGACGGCGGGGTGGCGAGTGCATACTTGAGCTCTTTCGTCGTGCTTTTCAATGGATGGAACGTGAACAAAAAGGAAATAAACAGGTGGCTCATTTTCTCCAGTGCCTAATATTTTGACAAGCCTTACACGACAAGTATGTTTTTAGATCGTAACTTTGACAAAGTTTCTTGTATTGCAATATCAGGGTAAACTACCCATGTGCCAACTTGAGAAACGAGTGAGTTTGAGACATTGTCTTGTGTCATTCTCTCCCAGTTTCTTCTACTTTGGTTGCTCCACCTATCTCCACTCAGTGTCGGATATTTTAACAAAATAGTAAACTTGCACCACTCCATTGTATTGTCGTTAAAGGGGCCCTGCAATCATATTTAAGCGTCTGCCTTTTTTGCGGTTTCCACGTCTCTTGGGGTTCGGGAAAGCCAGCGGGCATGGAGAGAGTAACTAAATATCAGTGCGTCATATTTTAACCGGACGATGCGGAAACCTCCTCCGCCTACGAGGGCGACCCGCGTTGCCGAAAGCGCGCGAAATGTGACATCTTTGGTCCTGGGCTTACTACTGGTCAGAGACGCTAAAAGCTTTTTTTTCAGTCGAGATACAAAATATAAGTGTCGCGAACCGTTTCAATTATGTATGAAACTAGTTTTTGTTCAGTATTTTAGATCAGAAAAGAAACAAATGCAGTTTATAAAGTACGGAAACAAGAAATGACCCGTCGACATACCCGCCACCAAGCGGCGGAAAAAACGGCGCATACTAGAAAGGGCTAGTGGGATGAAGCCCCGACGAACGGCGAGCTTAGAAAATTCCCCGATGTACGCGGCGGCGCTGCGATCGTATACCGTCTCGAGGATCTGACTGGTTCCGAGCGTTCCGAAGGCCTTCGGCGCGGGCTTGGTCGGCGATTTGTCCATTTGGCGGTATGGCAGCGCGAAGTGGCTCCCGTTCTGAACTGATCTTTACCCCGTGTTTGCTGTCATTTATGGCCAATGAAGTGTTATGCCGAATTAGTCTTTAATCGCGCAGCAAATGCAATGCGAGCCGCCCTGGCCGCCCGCTTCATACATCCTATCCAACACATGCTTTAGTGGCGCCCTCTCGAGCCGTCGACACGGAGTGCGGCAGCCGTGAACGCTCGATGAGCCCACTACCCCTCCTCTAGTTCACGGCCACTCAAGCCAGGACCTATGACGTCATGAAGGAGGTTATTTTTTGCTTGTTTTTGTAATTCTAATTTGCCTATAACTTTTAAAATAAAGCGAAATTTGAGAAAAGAAAAGTTTCATTAAGTTACTACGTTCAGTGCGCTCAGGTTTGGTGCAAATTAAAAACCAGTAAAAAAGTCATTGCAGGGCCCCTTTAAGTATGTTAGTCGTTACTGAGGCGTGAAAGGAATGCATTACTGTGTCACAGATTCCCTTTTCGTTACTCTAAGGCGTCAATGCTCTGAAACAATTGCTGCCTTTGAGAAGTCATGCATAGTCAACTCTTTCTCACTTTTTTTAAACTTATTCGCAGAGATGCTATGTTCACACACCATTAACATATTGATGGGAAGAAACACTACAGGATTGCTGTTGTGGGAGTTCTAAGCACCTATAATGCCTGCACACAGAAGTATAGATGCAAAAATATGTATGTATGTGCTCCCATTGATGTGCAAGTACTTTCTGAAGGCTGGTAGCTGCCACAATGATTTGTGTGTAGCAGTAGAGACGTCAGGATAGGCATCACTGTGGTGAGGCAGCATTAGCCGCCGTGCGCTCCTGTTTTTTGTTCAGCTTTGTCTAGAAGTGGTCCTTTCTTGGGTGATTGCATCCAGATTCTGCAAGCTGCATTCATTGGAGTCGTCCAATGCAGTGCATTGGATGAAAACATGCATCTCAAATATTAGTAGACAAAAGTCAGAGGCTATGCCAGGATATAGAAGGAAAAAAAAAGGAAGGACCAAGTTCAAACCCTTTGCATTCTGGTTCGAGATATCTTTGTCAAGGGGAGTTTGTAGTGTTCAACTTTTCTCAATGCCCTGCGCTGGGTATTGTGAGAATTAGAAAGGACCTTGTTCAGAAGATGGCAATGAGCCTCACATTGACGTGTGCCCTTACTATAACTGTGTGAAGCTATGCAAGGTAGAAGGATCCAGAAAAGCATAAATAAGGATGAAAGGTTGACCGATCATAGCTAGTTCTTTCCGCCGCAAGTGAGGGGAAACTGTTCAGAATAAAGCAGGGTCGGCGATTTCAGCAGGAAGCGTGGCTATTCACCCCGAACACATGGCTAGGAGGTGCCGAGGTTTGTCAGTGCCTCTGCCGGCAACAATGTTCAACAGTGAAAATCATTGGCACATTGTCTGCTTCTGCCCGCTTCAACACTGCTGCCATACACGAGGTTGTTTGGCCACGCATGTCCCAACACAACCTGGAAACATAATGACTGCAACAAGTACATAGTAGAACAAAGCATTTATGTTCGGAAATGTAGACCAAGTTCTTTAAACATACCTTGTATGATCATAATGTGCACAATGGAAAGAGCTTTGCCACTGAGTGATGACACATGCAAGACAACACTAAAAAAATTCTTTTGTGGCCTTTTTTTTTATAAATTTCTGCAAACGACTTAATTTTCTCAAAAGCCTAATTTTTGCGAATTTCGGTACTTGAAAAGTATCTGAAAAAAATTTATCTCACATATCACCCCATAGTAACAAATACATAGCATAGCACTCCAAAGCACAAAATTTGGTACTCGCAAAATATTCCTAAAAATTCACAAAATATTTAACTTGTGAAAATGAAGCTGTTCACAGTACTACTATATGCTTGATGTTTCATCTGGCAATTGTTCGGGAACAATTTTGTTTGCTGTAGGGTTTGTCCTATTCACATTATTGTCTGAATTGTAGGTTATCAATTGTAAGAAGCTTGTTTTTCCATTTGTGTCTCTGAGTTATTAATAAAAAAATATTGTTGCCACTGCGAACACAAGTGTAAGATACCCTAAAGGTCACTATATTAATAGATTTAATTTTTTTTTTCCAAAATGCTGCATTTCTGTAATATTGTGTGGGAACAAAATTTTGGACTAAACTTCTTATTGAGCAAAACAATAGTTGACTTTATCGCATGGTAAATGTTTTGCAATAGTTTTCTATTTGCGAAACACCCGTGAAATATAAATTGTTTACAGTCGCAAAGTCTCCTCGTAATTAAGAGATTGCTTAAAACATTTATTTTTAAAGATATAATGTTTAGCAAGATCAAATGAAAGGCAACAACGCATAAAGTTGGGCGAGTTGGTTAGACATCATGAAAAGGGAACAGCGCGAAAATAAACGAGGGACAAGAAGAAGTTGCTAGTCAGCGCCGTGTCTGTCGTTACCTCTTCTTCTTGTCCCTCGTTTATTTTCGCGCTGTTCCCTTTTCATGATCAAATGAAAGAACAGAACTGAAATAAAAAAAAAGAAATTGCAAGGTAAACTGTGGGCAACGCCAGGCAAAAGTTTGAAAATGACTCGCTTGCATAACCTCTATGAATCACTATAAAATGCAAATAATATCTGCACATACGATAGCCACAAGTAGAATGGTCGTAAAATATTGGCAAGAGAAAAATAAAAATGCCATATTTTTCTGTGTTCTGCCGTTCTCGGTCCGAGTGCACCAAACTTCTTTTTTCTCCAACTATTTGCGTATCTTTTCACTAAATGGCGCTGTAGTTTCAATCTTCAAGACTGTTGCCAGACTACTAAATTTAAAAAGAATGTGATAAAACAAAGATTATTAAACAAAAAAAATATTCTTACGTGGTTTGTTGCCTGTAGGCCTCGAGGAACCTTTTGTATGAGCATTGCATAAAACTGGCATTAGGAGATGGCCGCTTGCATACAAGAGCCTTTAAACTATTAAGTTTTGTTTTCAGATTAGAAGTGTCGCTTGGGCATCATTGATGCTTGCGCTCCATATTTTCGGCACCAGTTGGATAAACATCATTGTCTTCAAATTAAGCCTATGGCACTGTAAAATAATAAACCAATCCACAGTTTTCAGCCTTCTAACGATGAATTGTAAATCACAAAAACTGTGTTAAGGGGATACTTAAAATAGAATAAAAACACAGAGGACTTTCACTGACAACCACTCTCTTTCATGCTTCATTCTGATAATTATCGTAACTACACTCTATGAAAGAGTGTGGTTACTATAATTACCAGCATGAAGCATAAAGAGTATGGTTACTATGACTACCAGCATGAAGCATGAATGAGTGTGGTTGCCTGTGAAAGTCCTCCATGTTTCTATTCTTTCTATTTTAAGTATTCATAATCGCAACACGCTCGCCTTAGCCAGTGTTGGGGTCACTGGCAACCCTAGCATCAATAGTTTTTTTTTGTTCTTGCAAATGACTAAAAATGATTCTTAAGGATCGCCCTAAATATTTTAGGGTGATCCCTAGGATCACTAAAAATAAAGAAATGAGGTACCATTACTCAATACTCTGACAAAAAGCAACGAAAATATCTTACTTGTTCCTTTTCTCAGAAAAGAATTCTCATTACTTGGCTACCGAAAAAAGTAATTAAATACAAGTATCATGTTACTCGTAACTAGTATTCCATGTTTTCGGATAAATCCGAAAAACTTTTAAAAACACCCACTGGTAAAATTTTTGTAAATTCGGATTTATCCGATAAACTTTGAATTTTAATGTAAAGAAAAAAAGGTGGTCATATACAACGAAGTTTGGTCAGTGCCAGGGGCAGGGGCGGATTTAGAGGGGGGGTCCGGATGTCCTGACCCCCCTCTTGATTTCTGCATGTGTAAAATTTAGGGCGTGAAACGGGGGAGGGGGGGAGGGGGTTCCTAAACATATGGTACGCTGACCTGACCCCCCCCCCCCCCTCAGGAAATTCCTGCATCCGCCCCTGGTCAATGCACAAGGTCAATAGTCCTAAGCAAATGCCACCCCAGTTTCCTTTCAAATCTCGGATCATTGACAAGTAATATCTTACCGTTTAACTCGTCAAGGTTAATTCAGGACGAGTCATTGTACTTCTGGGTGAAAACTACTGTTCCGGTTTCTAGTTTGGACCATATTATTTATGCTTTTTAAAGGAAGGATGGGCTGTGTTTTTGTAACGGTGAAAGCTATGAACCATACAGGTGATGAAAATGGGGTTGAAGCTTCTATATTTACCACTCCTTCCCGTGCAGCCCCAGGGTAGCGTGATTGAATAGGATGGGATCAAAAACAAGCTTCCCAGCTGATGCAGACTACCTCCAGGGCCTGTTTGCTCGAAGCCGGTTAAGTTAACCGCCCATCCCTGCACATACAAGTACCTAGCCAAGTTTAACAAGGGCTGGATGCGCGATAGCTCAGTCCTTTATTATGGGGTGGTAGCTCGTGTCACCTACCGGTTGTAGCGAATATAAGTAGCTTTCGTGGAAAACTTCCTAAGAAAGGGGGACCCAAGTATGCGCGCTGTCGGGTTTTCGCGACAAATAATGAGTAAAGTAAGCCAAATCAACCCGTGTTTGGCAAATTATGCAATGTTTGGCTGTCTCAAGTCAAGTCAAGACAAGTCGTGTTGAAATTTCCTTCCCTGTGCGAAAGAGGATGACCAAGTTTAGTGCTAGAAACAATAAGAAAGAAATTAGCTGTGAAAGGCAGATGACACATCGGGAGCATGATTGGCAAGCATATAAAAGCTGTACATAAAACCTTGTTCATAAAATTAAAACTGCATACTTTGGCTCCAATAGAAATTTGTACGAGATCTGCTTCTGCGTGTCATCAATGCTCGGCCAATCGAGTCGAGACAATCCACTAAGGTTCCAAAGACGTTGCCATTTCGACAATCACTGCGTCCCTTTAGGCTTAGTAATGACCAGAATCGAAAGAGGATCTAAAAAATGGGGCGCCATCGTTGCTCATTCTTTGCGATTTAAGTGAGGTAATGCGAAGCGAAAGCCTCCATTCATTGCTGACGAACGTAACCGATAGTGCAGCGACTATGACATATTAGTCCCAAAGCAAATGACGCTCGCTGGGGGAGGCACCGCCATGTTTCCCCGCCGTCCCTACTCTGCCGGTCACGTGACCCGAAATTCTCCGTCGTAGGGAAATGCAGTTAACTTTCTGCCGCAGTTAAAGTTAACTAGCTTCGAGCAAACAGGACCAGGAGTTAAGTAATTATAAGATATCAATGTTTATCAAAGCAACACTTGGTTGGAAGTTTTGTCGTGGGACAGTATTGCCAATGCCAAGAGCGCCAATGCCAAATCCAGCTGAAGAAATATTATATATATTATTCATTTATATCATTTTAAGAAATATAATTTATATTTACAAGCACATTCATTTGAATCTAGCACACGTTTACACCCGGATATTATTTATTTTTATTTTTGAAAAGTAGGAGATGCTGCAAATTTTAACTCGGAATTTCTGAGAATTTAGAATTAACAAAAATAAACTCTGAATTTTCGGCAATAAATAAACTCTGAAAAACCCCATCCGAATTTGAGGGAAAATAAACCCAGAAAACACGGAACCCTACTACTCATAACACACTACATACAAGTCTGGGTAATCCAAATCATGTCTGAACTGTTAGAAAGCAAAAAATGCATTTGGAACCAAGTGTGTTGAAAGATGCCGATAGATATAGCGCTGAAGGGTTCTTCCTTGATTTTTCGCTGAACTTGATTGTTGGCCTCGAATAGTGGACAGGCATTTATGTGCACATTTGGGCTGGCTCCTCTTGAGCTGAGCGAGTTGCAATGTTCACAGTCTTTGGTGTGCTTTTCTCTAGCCAAGCCTCAGCGGAAACTCACCTTCATGTACCTCGCAAATGATGTCATCCAGAACAGCAAGAAGAAAGGTCCGGAGTTCACCAGGGAATTTGCAACCGTCTTGGCCAAGGCATTTGCCCACATATCTGTGTAGGTCTCCTTTTTTCTGCAGTTGTGCATTTCCCATGGCTCTTTCTATATGAAATTGGATTCTGTAAAGCCCTTTCTAGCACCAGAAATAATGAACAATGGATGCATGCAATCGCCCGTGATTGGTGATTTGCGAGCCCCATTGCAAAGTCTCCGGACAAGTGACGACATCTGGTGGTTAGATTAGAGTTGTTTTTCTTTCTCACGAGGTGGTAATTTATCACGATCAAAGGAAGAGCGCTCCGCGTTGCGAACATGGTGTCTCCGTCGTGTGGCGTGCCTCTTCGGAAGCGTTTCAAGTCTCGCGATTCGAGTATGCCTGCACTCGATTTGCCTGATGACACTAGCACAAATCGGACCATCAGATAATTCGTCAAATCAGCCCAGAACATTGATAACTTCGTTTTGGTTTCGATTTTGGTTTTCATTTTCTTTGCTAGTCTCACGTGCAAGTCTGGCCGGTTTGGGCTTGTCGTCAATGCATCTGGGTGTTTGATTAGACACCTTAGTTTCAGTTTCTGTATAGTTATTTTTTAACTCGTGAGATAGTGATCTATTTTAGCCAGACTTGCAGCCAAGGAGATGGCGCTTCGAGAAGATGGTGCCATCTTCTCGAAGTTAGAAAGTTGTGCAAGGTCTGCTGGCTGCTGAAACATGTCAATGACTGCTCAGCAAGATTTTTCCAGCTGCACCGAAACCTCTCCGTAGACGAGTCAAATCAAAAGCCCGTTCTTTTATTCTACAATATCTTGACCAAGTCACAAAATGGGGCTACAAGGTTTGGACTTTTGCTGGCTCTCAAACGGGCTATGCGGAGCACAAGTTCATTTGCTTCTTTTGTGGGGGTTGTGGTGACGTCAGAACGCCGAATTCTGATTGCCTCTGGTTGAAGGATAGTGGGTAGACCTCAAAGCAAGCTGCCTTGAAGTCTACCCACTCTCCTTCAATCTTGGCTAATCAGAGATCGGCGTTCTGACGTCACCACAACCCCTGCAAAAGAAGTGGACGAACTTGCACTCCGCATACTGCTCAGTTTAACGTATAGACGGGCAAGTGCGAAGCCTTTGATGTGGTAACACAGTTCTGTGTAAGATACCTTGACCAAGCTGATATTATTTATATGGACAACTTCTACACCTCAAGGTCCCTCTTTCTTTACCTGGAGCACGAGACATTGTCTTGTGGCACTGCATGAAAAGAATGTTGGGGATTCCCATCTGAGTTGAAGGATTTCAGGTGGAAGAAGGCAAAAAAAGGTAGTGTCCTGTGACTACCGGAGCAAAATTTGTTATATCTTCAATGGAACGACTGGCACGTCGTACACATGATGAGCATTGTACATGTTGCCAACAAGCACATGCTTGCGGATAGGGTCGGCTTCATTTCGGCTGGCTGAAGCACCATAAGCCCCTCCCCCTCCCCTGGCCCTGGGGTACACTTATTTGCTCTTCCGAACAGTTTAGCAACTCTGACATTCCCTAGTGGGAAGACACAGTGAATTTTAAGTTCTGATCCTCTACGTGGGACGCAGGAGGTATGAAATTTTCTTTCTTGGGATGGTCAGCTTTTTTCACCACAATTTCTCTTAGCTTTTTTATTCATGAAGCATGCAGCAGTGTGACATACCTTGGCTGTATACAGGGAAAGGTTTGTTACTGTATGCAATAACATCCATTTAACTTGCTCCTTAGAAATAATGTGTGAACTGCCTAGGTGCAAAAGCTTAGTTTTTTAAACTTTCGCATATTTGTTTCTGTTTGTGTTTTCTGGCAGCAACTATCTGTTTTGACCCAGAATCCCTTTGGTACAGGCTGTGTGCCACGTAAAATTCTTGCTTTGTGACCTCTAGGAAGTGTACCACTGATGCTTCAGGGTTTGTTTCAGGATAAAGGCTGTAAATGCTTTTTTCCTATTTCTTTACTCTTAGTAGCGTTATAGACTAATTACTGCGTCTCCTAAGTCTAGACCCAAAAAAACAATGTATCCAGGAATTGTTTTTGGGAAGGGGGAGGGGGAGAGGCTGAGGTGGCTGGGACGGCTGCGACGTCCATAACTTGAGGAGTGGAGGGGTGGGGGCTCCCATAAGCCTCCCCCCTGGCTCCACCACTGGTGTCAACTGTGCCTGGGAGTGACTCGTACTGGTGGCGTCTCAGGAGGGACACAGACCAGAAGACACATGCGGGCCTGCGGCGCATCCTGAGTGTCTGGAAAGAGCGCTGTGTGTTTGACGCGGCCCAAATCTCGGACTTTGGGCAGTACTTATCCGACAAGGTGCCTGACACTGTCAAGGAGGTGCCTGTTGACGGAGGTAAGGTTTGCTTTTTGTGACCGGTAATGAGCTTTAGCCACATTAGTAACATTCATTGTTTTGAGCAAAGGATGGATGGATAGGACTCTCGGAATCGGGCGTCTGTGCCGCCGTATTTGAACACTTGCGCACCTTGTCGCCCTCCAACGTGAAGATCCTTCCCAATGTCCTTTTTTCTCTCACTGTCCTTAAAACCGAATGCCTTGGCTAAGTCACTTTTGCCTTAGTGCAGGGTGAAGCCCTTTACAAAAGAGTATCTCCTCCTCTCCACATGCTTGACACATCTCTGTCCTGATGTTTAGCTTTGTACACTTGGGTCCTGACCTCAAAGAACAGGGAGGTCCCTCTCCGATTGTCAGTAGTCACTGACAGGATGCGAAGAGCAGAGCATCTCTTTGGAATGAGCGTTTTGGCTGCACGTGCATACTGACGGGATGCTCATCCTCTTATTCATTGAGCTAGATGTCCCCAAGGCTGGTCGAGTGTGCGATGGCTGCATGTTCTGTCTCTGCTGCTTCTTAACTGCTATTTCCTCTTCTGCATACTTAGTACTGACCAGAAATTTCAATTTGTCTTTTCTAGTTTGCTTTTTCCATCTGGTATCGATACTCATCATGTACTCGTGCTCAGAGTCCCTCATCCATTTCTCTCAGTCTAAGTGTACTTCTGTCATCTGTTGCAGGTTAAGAATATTGGGAAAAAGCTCCTGCCACAATACTCTCTCCACTTAGCAGATCTGGAGAGGAGTTTAACGCTGACTCGCAACTAAATATTTAACAGTGAAAACAGAAACCAGGAAATCATAAAAGGCACACTCAACCACGCATTCGCCACCCAAACTGTCTCGTCATAAAAGGGCTTCATCGATCAGTGCATTGCTAGCCTCCCGCCCCCCTCCCGTTCATAGTAAAAAAAGCATTTCTTCTTCCGATAGCGCCACCGATACGTTGCTGACACGTTGCGCTGCTCCGTAATTAACAATGTAGAAGGTCTCTGTCACTTCTCTCGTCACCTTATCTTGGTGCTTTCCTAAGATAGTGGTCTCGTCAAAGGACGGTTTGCACTTGCGAGTCCCGCAATGCACCGATAGATGGTCCCCGACCGTAGCTCTCGGGGAATAGTCGTGCTCCCTGAGCCTGTTGTTTAAGCATCTACCAGTTTGTCCGATATATACCTTGTCACAAAAGTATACAACAGCCAAAGTACAAGGCACAAACAATTTGCCATGCTTTTTGCTACAACCATTTTTTGGTAGCCCCTCTGCCTTCGAGTTGACCCTCGAACAAATTTGGCTCATTCTCTGGGAGGCAGAAAACACAAGCGGGATGCCATGCCGGCCTCCTACTTTTTTCATATTATAAGATACCTTGTGTGGGTAGGGAATGACAACAGTACTCCTTCTGTCAACACTTTTCTTAGATAAAGAAACACCCTTAACCTTTTTTACAAGTGTACTGGCAACTTCACCCAACAGGGCCGACGGGATCCTAGCATCTCTCAGTCTACCACACTGCACCCGAAAGCTATCACCGACAGTGTGGGAGCACAGCTTGTTTAGGCCTGTCTCCAGACACGAGTCTGCTATGCCCCTCTTGATCACCTTAGAGTGGGCGGACCTGTAGTCCAATTTTGCCTTTTTGGATTGAGGGCTGTAGGACCAGCACATATGGCTACCGTCGAAGTGCATAGAGAGGTCTAAAAACTGTTGCTAGTTTCTAGCCTTTTACGTCAATAACTCACAAATTTGCCATCAAAGGGTGGGACGGGGTCTAAATTTTGCAATTCGCGACTCCAATTTACTATAGGTGGCGCCACTCGTTTTCCAAAATGGCGGGTTTAGTGAGGGTCGGAGATGCGTGCCGCTTCTGAGACTGTCTAGTGTGCTGGCTTCACCGAGTGATACAAATTATTTCTGGTAACACTAGGAAGCTAGGGTGTTATGAGCGCAGGTCACCTTTTTATGCTGAAAACAAAAACAGTATTTAGCGTAATATTTAGGCCAGGAGGTACGTTTTAATTCCGGAGCGAAACCGAAACTAGCCTTGATTTTTTATTTAATTTCTCTGTATAGGTCTTAATTTCAGATTCTTTATAACTCAAAGTGTGTCTCACACCGTAATTATTTAGTTAAAGAAGTTGTTCGCGGAAACCTTTGTCTCTTTAAAGACAGGGTCTTTCATATACCTTAGAGGTAACATAGAATATTATTATTTGTTGAAAAAATCAGTGCTGATATTTGTGCGTTCTTTCTGCCTTTTCTCGCTCAGATAATTGTCATATCAAATAATGAACAGAGGGCATTTTAATGGCTTTTTGGGTATTTAGATGATTAACCTAAATGAATCAAGAAACGCTGTTCTCATTAGAAAAATTCAAAGACGGAATCCGAGTCAGGGAGCTGAAGTGTGCGTGTTTTTAAAGCGACGCGTGACGCATAGGAGTTTATATTTCATCCAGTGTTTGACTGTTTGCCTATCTTGATAACGATGACAGAGTTTTTAACATGCTTAAAAGAAAACAAAATGATACCTTTCAGGAAAGACTAATATGGTTAATGGCATATTTTTGTGGTCGTGGCGTTAATTGGGGGCATAATTGGCCACGATTTGCATTAATAATAATATAAATATTAAACGTAAGATATTATAATACGCAATTTTTCGAGCTCTAAAATAATTAGTTGCTTATGATCTAATTTCAAACGTGCGAACAAGTATGACAATCTAAAGTGTGCTAATTATCATCACTGGTGCCAATTGCGGCATTTTCAATTAACAAGTTATAAAATAAACTCTAAAATCAATGACAACATTCTAGCTAATGTGAGCAATTCATGTAAAATTTGATTAATTGAGGGTGCTATCAAACTAGCGACTTTTGACAATCGGCAAAACTTCCAAAGTCGCCGCCAATATCCTTCCAAACCTAATCCTCCCCCCACCAAAAAACATATTAATTATTACTTTTTTAACATTTATTTACTTTCGTATTTGCTCGCTGTCGTTATGCCAATCTCAGCCTTTCCAGTTCGAAGGAACGCCTACCTGCTTGCGCGTCTGCTCACTGCAGCAGGTTTCGTTGCCGTTGGAAGCCGGTGAAACAGTAGTGAGTTTTAGTATTGCATAAACGAGCGAACGCAAGCAATGTGTGTTCGCGTGTTCCACGCTGCGCGTGTGCGGAGCCCAAAATTGCAATCTTGGATCGGAGCATTTCAACGATGCGCACGCTGAACGTAGAGCACGCCACCCTAACGCAAACGCACAGCGCTTGTGTTTGCTTCTATATGCAATACTCAAACTCTCTAATAAGGTACAATCCCATGCCGGCTGCAGCCCCACGTTGGGACAGTGAAGAGTGCTGTTTGCATTCGGAAATGACGTTTCGCGAGCCATGATCGCAAGCAGTTCCACCACGCCCGCTGAGCAGGTGAATCGGGGGACCCTCACTAGAGCACTTCCCGTTTCCGCCGCGGGAGGGCGAGCGTCGACGCGAATATGCACGCATTCAAAATCGAGACATACTTTAAAGAGCCCAATCAAAACATTCCTGGGCTGTTTTTTTTTTTTTTGTGCACATATTGTCATTGTTGTCCACTGGGACACATATCTGAATTAGAAATTTATGAACAGTTAAATAGTAAAATAGGTTGCACTGCGTACGCTGCATGTACGTTTTCAACAGTAGGCGGACGTTTGGTCGCAAACTGGAACAGGTCTTGCTTTACGCATGAAGTATTCATTAATTTTGTTTGAAGTCTCGGAGCTGCCCACTCAGTTTGCCGGCGTTTTGTGCAAGCATGTCCTCCCATCGAGGGTAGGCGTCTTCGGAGAGCCATCCTGGCACATGCTCGCTCAGTTGAGCACTTGGACTTTAGGGTTAGAACATGCACAGTGAAGCTCTTGTTGGGGTGGCAAGAGGTATAGAAAATCTTCTCTCCGATGGCGAGGCAGTGGCAAGGACAGTGGCTTGAGGGAATCACTTGTTTACATTGACAGGGGTGGGACAGACCAAACAGAGTTTGGAGCAGAAATGTCCGCATTTGGGAGCAGCTTACGAGCAGAAAACCTACACTTTGGAGCAACTCGGGAGCAGAAAAACTTGCATTTTGGAGCACTATAGCACAATAAAAACATACTTTGGAGCACCTTCACTTTGGTTCACTGCGTCAGTTTCACACTGCAGCAGTCCTAGGTAAAAACATGTGTCGCTGCAAAACCGAAAGTAAAACATGCATTGCTGCAAAACCGAAAGTAAAACACGCGTTGCTACGAAAATGGGTGAATTAGGGGGGAAAAAAAATTTGCAGGAAAGTTACGAGCAGCCCGTGCACGCCACGGTGAACTCGGTCACTTTACCCGATATGAAAGATTGTAGCACATTTTCATAGTAAAGTTCTTAGGCAGCGGTGCTGTCATCTTGGCAAATAGCAAAATTTAAGAGTAGCTTTACAAAAGTTTTACTCTTTGGAATAAAGAAAAACTTACGTTTGCTCATCTTGAGTGTGCCAAGGCCACCAAGACCAGTAGCTTCAGCCCGAAAGTAGTTGCGGACAACAGAAGTTTCGAAGTTCGCTCAAGACAAATAAGTGCGCAAGGGGCAATTAAAAAAAAAAAAAAAAAAGCTGTATTATTGATGGCATGGATGGCAGCTCTACCCTCTTTTACACAGGCAGTAACTTGTGCCACCTAGCCTAAAATGCCAGTAACTAAAGGTTGCCAGTGAAATTTTTATTTTTGGCTAAATCTAGCGGTTTTACGCATTTCACTAGGTTTTGAGGTATTTTGGCGCAGTTTGGTGCAATTTTGGACAATGGAATGTTTTTGGCCCAATCAGGTGCAGAATATTGCGTGTGTATGAAAATGGCGCAATTAAATGTTCATGGCGCAACCAGGTGCAGAATATTGCGTGTGTATGAAAATGGCGCAATTGGCGCAGCTGCATTCATTGATCTGCAGATAAGACATCTTCGGTCAGAAAACCCTCCTGCCATTCTTCCCGTGTGGCCATTACAACTTCACTTCTGTTGCCCTTGCGCATTGCATGTCTTTCCTGCTTACCGATGTACCCTGTACCCTTGTGAGTGAATACCCCTTAGGTACTTGAGGTATTTATTTACCCCGAGTGAATAAACATATTTGTTATGCCATCTGTTGGCCAAAGTGTGTACTATTCATGTCTTGGGAGGAATTGCCTATATGCCCCATCTCATAAATATCTGCAGTGAAAGCACTGGTGCATGAGCTTTGCTCTGCAGAACACTTTCTACGAGCACTTGTATGTAGAGGCCACTCTGATGTTTGTTCCTTTGTTAACACTGCAGATGTTTCTGAGACAGAGTACAAGATTATCAACTACACTCCCCATGCTCTGATGCTCTGATGCCATGCTCTGATGTTTGTTCCTTTGTTAACACTGCAGATGTATCTGAGACAGAGTATAAGATTATCAACTACACTGCGCAGACCATTCGAGAGAGAGACATTATAATAAATAGTAGGGTGTACTTGTCGTTTAGACCGCCATTGTCCCACCCATGCAGACCATCTGTGGGCAGACCCTGAACCAGCATTGAAGAAGAAAAAGGTGGAAGAAAAAGAAGAGAAGCCTGACAAAGCTGAGGAGGAGAAACCCCTGGACCCGCCAGATGTAAGTTTTCCTTCTTTGTTTTGGCCAATATCTTATTTTTAATCTCTGCTTGGCTTCTTTGTGGTTGGATGGATGCTAATGGCTGTACCCTTTATATTGGGCAGTAGCTTGCACCACTTTGCCTAGAAACAAAACAAAAAAAGTAGGATTCCTTCCCTTGCCCTTCTAAAGGAAATTTTCCTTCCCCTCTGCATTTCTGTAGCCATCTTGGCATTACCCCAACAACGGGTCCACTGGGAGACAGGGTTGAGACAGACCCATGTGGGAGGGAGTCCCAATTTTTCTCCTGCCTGCCCCAGCTGTGCTAGTTAGTTGTATGTCATTCAATTCTTCCTAGATAATCTCCACCAATCTTCTAACCTCTTCTTTTGACTGTATCCCTTCTCTCCTTCGTTCTTCCATCCTCGCCAGCAAAACCTAGTTCCCCCACAAAATCTGTTACCCCTTCAGGAAGGGCAGGGCCAAGCCCTGTGCAATTTAAAACCAAATGTTTTAGTGTGTCGCTCCCACTATGACATACGGTGCATAATGTGTCTGTCTTTTGAAATCTAGCCCTCTACATCTTTGTTCTTAGCACTCCCGTTCTTGCCTCGAACAGCAAAGAACTTCCCCTTGAAGTGTGAAACACATTTTCCTTTCTTATGTCCTGTTTTTGTGACCTGTACATTGTTAAGGCTGATTTTGCTTGCATTCTTCCCTCCCACATTTTCCTTTCTGCCTCTTTCACTCCCCTTTTCATTGAACTAGTCTGGTGATTTGAGGGGACATGGCGGTTCATCTCAGCTGGTTGCCACATTGAATTGCCGTAAAATACCGGGGGGAGCGCCCACCCCTCTTTCACTGCAAACTGGGTTAACCTAGACATGGGCTCTTGTCCGGTCAAATTGGGCGCTTAACGTATAATTAGCAGAATTCCCAAATTTACGAAATGGTAATAGTGGGCGCCTCTGCGGTATTTCACGGTAATCCACTGATGTAGTAGTTGCTCCACCTTCGCGTTTTCCACCTTCATTGTGGAAAACATTGCTTCACAGCAGTGACTTCAATATCAATTCTAGCCCATAAGCTTGACCTGGCACCAGAATCCCCAAGTTTCCTCTGTCTTTCACTTGGAATGCTCCTACAGCTGGTGAAGCGTACAGTCGTCATTCATCTATCCGCCATAAAAAGGTTGATCGAAAGCATGAAACAGGATTAGAATTCATATGCTCGAACTGGGACTGAAAATCATTACCAAGAACCTTAAGCTTTCTAAGATATTCTTATAAGATCAAACCCTGGGTTAGTATCCAGTGTGCTCTTCAATTGCGGAGGGTCGGTTGATCAGGTGCTTTCTGTGTAGAGCTTTCTTTAAAAAGTCCCTTTCAAACGCTATGTACACGAAGGTGTACATTTAAAACCCTTGCTTTTTTGGGGAATATATTGTATTTGAGTCATTTTAACAGTTTTAGCGCAATTGTATACTTTATGTCTGGCAACCAAAGTTTGTGAAGAAAATTTTTTTCAGGATAAATTGTGAGCGGCGTTTGAAAGGATTACAATGGTCTGGGCCGCTGATCTCTATTGTAGTAGGCTGGATCGCGGATCGGGAGTCCATCGGTGTCGCCAGTGGCAGCCATTGCTTGACACCAGGCAATACACGCCAGTCTATGGGAGAAACGCACAAAAGTAAGAATATTGAAGCATCTACGCTGTGCTCGGAGGCGAGATTGAATCGGTATTTGTCAAACGTTTGGTCGCCGATTAAAAAGATCAAACGTACCGGAGCACCTACTGCCGAGCTGGCAAGCTTGCTCTTGTAGTGGAGAAAGCAAAGGAACTTGCCATCAATGAGACCGTCCTCGGGGAAGCCCAGAAGTTGATAAATGACAAAGAAGTTCCATCTCGACAGCGGCTTTCTGGGAGTGAGCGAATTCTGCGTAGCAAAGCCTTCGAGCTTGTCGTCTGCTAAACCCAACTCAACGAAACCGCCATCGACTCCGCGGTAACTCAAGGTAACTCTCGCCTCATTGAGCTGCACTACAGCGGAGTCACTCTCGACCACAAAATATTTTTTTATAAGAACTGCCAGGGCTGTCAGTTTTAATGTTTGTACGCAAGCTATTTGACGGGCTTATCGAAAAGCAGCCAAAATGTTTCAGTGCCGACAACAACTTAGAAACGGGGGAAACGGCACTTTTTCTCGTTCTTCCCATAGAGTCCCATGCATTGGCTGGTGTCAATCAATGGCCACCAGTGGTGACACCCGGCCCCGGCTGCTGAGGCCGCGGTCCGCGATCCAGCCTACTACAGTAGACATCAGTGGGCTGGCCCAATTCTGATATAAAGGAACCAAAAGTTAGGGTGCAAACTAGCTGCTGATGGTTGAACATATTCAAGGCAAATCCCCGGGGCACAATATTTCTGTTGTTATGTTCCAATATCTTCTTGTTCTTGGAAACGTTGAGTTGAGAGTTTGGAGGTGCTGCACTACGTTGGTAGGGTAACCAAGATGATTTAATGATAATAATAATGGTTTAATAATAATGATGATTTAATAACATTAATAATTTAATAAATGAATGAGGGCTAGTGTGAAGTAGATTTTTCTTATTAAGGCGAAAGCCTTATATGTCTCATCGTTCAGTCGACCTTCAAAGTCCTTGAGCGAAAACACGTCGGCGACACAAAAGGTACCAAAACGTTTGTGACCACTCAGGCGAATTGGAGGCAATGAAATTAAGAAGGATGACAAAGCAGATTAAGAGGAATCAAAGTGAATTATGAGGAATTAAAGTGAATTAAAGAGGAATTAAAGTGAATTAGAGAGATGGTAAGAGTAATCAAAGCTAATTAAGAAGGACAACAAAGCTAATGAAGAGGAATTAAAGTGAATTAGAGAGATGGTAAGAGTAATCAAAGCTAATTAAGAAGGACAACAAAGCTAATGAAGAGGAATTAAAGTGAATTGAGAGGAATTAAAGCAAATTAAGTGGATGACTAAGCGAATTTAGATGATGACTCAGCACATTGAGAGGGATGACTGCACATTAAGAATGATGACTCAGCACATTAAGAGGAGTGTCTGTCTTTAATGCATCCGCACTTGGGCTTTGGCCTTCAAGTTGTCTTCGGGATAACATAAGAGACCCTGTGAATTTTGACATACACACGAGAAGAAGCATTTCTTGTTGATCTAAAAAAAAATGACAAATATTATTGCTGGGCTTGACTCATGAGCAGGGTATTGAACCGAACCCGAACCGTGAACCAAAAACTGGAAAAAAACATTATTTTCGCTCGAACCGGAGTTGAACCGGAACGAAATAATTTGTTTCGCTCCGGAGCAGAACCGATATGTTTTCCATGCGGTTTTTGATTCATACGCGTAGTTAGGTCGCATGAAAGTTGCGTGGCGAAAAACACAGTAACCTGAAAAATATACCAAAAATGTCAAAAAAAAAAGAGCAAAACTTATTTTCGCGCAGACCGGAGAAAGCCGTGCGCTTGTTAAGAGACTATGTGTCCAATGTGTTATGTCCCTGATCAGGAAGCTAGGATTGAAGAAACCAATGCTTGATTGTCCAACGCAGTGGATGTCCACGCTGCAGATGCTCACCAGGCTACTTGAATTAAGAGGCTTCGCTGGAGGGTTGCTTTCAAAAGAAGAAAGCTTCAGGTCGACTGAAGACGTATGGGCGGAAGTCGAAATGCTCGCAGTATTGCTTCGCCCGGCAGAAGTGGCGACGAAGCCATTGCAGAAAGAACAACTCACTGGAGGAGATTTCTACGGCGCATGGCTGAGGTATTCCATGGACACTTCCAAGATATCGTCGCCGTTAGCAGAGGCCTTGGTCCAGTCACTTCTGTGCAGCAGTGCACATGGATCTCCGCTACCGCCTTCTTCTCACCCCTGAGCAAAAGTATCGGGCCACATTGCATTTGGCAAAGACTTGGAGGCGGATCACGGCTCTGTAATGCGAGCAAGATTCTACCTTGTCTTCTGAACTGCGGTGGCTTCAGAAGATCCGGAAGACGCCCTGGAAGCGCTCCTCAAGAAAAAAGAGGTTGAGGCTGGCATGCACGTTCGAGGTACCAGTAGTTCACTTGATACAGTAAAACCTCGTTAATTCGGATCTCATGGGACCGGCAAAAATGTCCGAATTATCCGAAAGTCGAAATATCGAAAGGACAAAGAAACTGCGCGAAAACGTTTCCCTGTGACATACCTTTATTTTGAGACGAAATCTGTTATTACCGCCTCCTTTCTGGACGACACTTGGGCGGAGACGGCAACTTTCCTTAGCGCGGTCGAGTGCTCCACCGCACTCGCACTGTCGGAGCTACGCACCCCGTGCGCTGACTATTTAGCACAGCAAGGCCTCTTCTAGTTTCGGGTGCACCACCGTCCACGGCCGCTTTCTTTTCGCGTTGAACTTCTCGCTCTCGAAAGCCCGTAGGATATCGGCCTCAATTTTCACGTACGTGACCAAAGTGCTTCTCTTGACGTCTTAACTTTCCATCACTTGTCGAGAGGCGCCGTCCTTCAAGGCCCTTAGTATTTCCACTTTCGTCGCTAAATTCTTAGCCTAGTACAGCTGCAACGAAAAACGAGTAGCACAACTGACCAATAATCGGAGCGGCAAAATCGCGACACCCGGCACTATTTTTCCCGAGCGCGCCGACAGCGAGAGTGCCAGTCACGTTGCATTTTACAACGCGGGGGTGGCCGGTTAAAATGGCGGGCTTTAGGATTCCCGCGTTGAGGCATGAAACGTGACTGTCACTCTCGCTATTGGCGCGCTCGGGAACAAAAGCCCTGCGTGTCGCGATTTTGCCATTCCGGTCGTCAGTCACTCGTGCTACCCTTTTTCCGTTGCAGCTATGCTTCTGCCGCTTCCATGCCAGGAGAGTAGCGGGTAGCGCGTTGAAGCACGGCAATCCAGAGCAAAACTGGTGCGAAACACTGAGAACCGGAAGAGCGGAGAACCATGGGAAAACCAGAAAAACCACGTGTGCACCTCGGATGGATAGCGGTCATACCCTTTGGAACGGATGGTAGCTAGCGCCACCTGCCGAATTCGTCCGAATTAACCATAGCGCGCCGCATTCCCTCCGAATTAATGAGCGTTTGCTGCCATTGACTAATACATACGTTTGACGGTACCGGATCGGCAGTTCAAATTATCCGAATTTCCGAATTAGCGGGGGTTGAATTAACGAGGTTTTACTGTATAGCATGCCTTCTGGAAATGCTAGACAAAGAGCCGCGGCTTTCAAGGGACGCCAACGTGTGGCAGTTTTGGGAGGAAAGACGGGAGCGCCATCCAGAACTCTGCGCATTGGCGCAAGTAGCCCTGTGAGTGCCTGCGACCCAGGTCAACGTGGAGCGAGCCTTTTCTGCACTGAAGTTTATTTTATCGTCTCAGAGGTGCCGTCTTTCACCGGATATGCTTGACAACGTCCTGCATCTTCGGTCAGCTGCCTGACATTGAACTGCACTTTCACCCACGTCCCCGAGGTGCCCCAGCACTAGCTCGTTCGTTCCACATAGTAATGTGAGACTTTGCTTTTTATATGTAACACTTTTATAAAATGTGCATAGTTTATCTTTTCCTGTCGTTAATTGTTTTTGTAGCATATGAGTACGAACCGGTTCGAACCGGTTTGAACTTTTATTTTTTCACCCCGGAGTTGAACCGGAGCTGAACCCTTTTCCCTGAACCGGAACAAAAACCGGAACGAAAAACATTTCGGTTCGACACCCTTCTCATGAGGCAGGGCTTCACGGACTCCCATTTGAGAACCACTGCTATAGTTGGTTTGTGGTTTGGCATGACCGGGTGTTTGGGTCCCATGTGATTGTGCAATTATTTGTTGAGGCCAACAGACCTGTTGCAAAACGTACAGCGCCACGACGGCAGGGAATTTCGGGAACCCTCCGTACAGATCACGCGCTTTCTCGTTGCACCTCCGCGACTGCGTGCGCGTCCCGGCTGTTACCGCCAGCCGCCGTTGCAGCCATCCGCCATCCCGCCATCCGCCGAGTTGTACATCGTTGGCGGCGTACCGTATCTGCGGCAGCGTAAAGGCATTGCGACAGGTGAACTTATTTGAATACGTTATTCGTCGTAACTTACCTTCACATATTGAAGTATCACCGAATCCATTTAGTTTGCACCGCAACCTTGGCAGGTTTCGACCAGGTTTGACAAAGCGTTAGTGCAGCAGATGACAGAGCCGGTACAAAGGAGAGGGATGAGAAAGGGGCAGCCGTTGGCTCGTCCTTTGCCCGGCTCGGCTGCTCAAAAGTTGTTGCCGTGGCAACCTGCGCCTGCTCGCATATGCCACATGGGCACGTGGTAGTGGGAGGAGGGGCGTACTGAGGACTCCCATTATTCGTCGCGCGGCATGAGCATGCTTTTTGGATTTTTTTGGATGGCAAAGGGTCTATTGAGAAAACCTTGAGTGGAGCTGAAAACCTTTGTTTCTGTGTGTTGATGGGAGAAGGAAAGTGAAGGCACTTGGGGGGCGACGACAAAAGTTCCCCTAAGTTCCTTGGATTTTTTTTTACTGCTGCCACTGGGAAAATGGGAACATTCAAGTGTTGCTATGTGATGTTCCTTGGATTTCAGCCAACAGTGCTCATCAAGGCCCTAGCAGACTTGGAAAACACAGCCTCTTCGGATGCAGCGGTTCGCGAACGCATTGCTAGCCTACCTCCTGAAGTGTCGGATGCCTCTCTCTTGGACAAGATTGTAGGTGCGCACTGATGTCTTCAGGCTCCTCTTGCTTCTCTTCTCTGCATGTGCTGGGTGATGCCAAGCATTTTGTTTATCGACTTTTGATAACTGCATTTATCTTGCGCAAAGAAAATGGTATTTCCTTGGGGATAGCATGAAGGGGGTTGAGATTGGGAGTCCTCTGCCTGTGTGCAGACCGAGAATCTGGCAAGCAGTTGGCTGAACAAGTGGAGGAGGCCTGTTCTCTGCTGGCCGAGTACAACAGCAAGCTGACGCAAGAGCTGGAAGATCGCAAGCAGGTCTCGCAAATGCTTGCCAATTTCACCTTTCACCAGCGGGAGCTCATGGCCCTGGCCGAACAGAAACTAGAGGTGGGTACTCTTTTTTTTAATACGAAATATGTCACAGGGGAGGCTATGTAGGAAAAGACCAACACACGAAAGTGACCTGGAGGTGACATAACCACATCATGTGACGTAGCATGGGTCTCATGGTGTGATGTAGCATGGGTCTGCAAGTCTCGGCGTAAACACAATTGCACCGACGTTAACTACCCTATGACATACTCTGCATACAAGACTTTTGTCCAATACTGACTGCAAGTGTTTGCAAACAAACTTGCCTACCCCCCACTGTGCACTTGCGCAGTGGCGTGGGCAAGAAGTTTGGTGTCCCCCTTCAACAAACTAGTGGGATGTACCTGCATCTTCCAAGCAATGTCCTTTAATGACCTGCATGGAATGGGCAAGGCTCGTAACACTGCAAAACGTGGCATGGATGGTGCAACGTATGGCGGTCCCTACTGGGTGGAAGAATAGGAGCCTGATTCACACGGTGCTTTCTGCTTGTTAAGTCACGCTCAGGCTGCAGAAAAAGCTAGACGTTGCAACTGAAAATAGCAAGCAGAATCGGGTCACTGTGGTCAAAATCTCCTTGTATGTACTGTTTACACTGAGCTGATTTACCCCAGGCACACATCAAGTTGTCTTTGAAGGCCTACAATTCCTTTTTATCACAATCGTCTTTCCAACGGCACATATATCCTTGACATGGTCTGTTGTCGTTTGGACATCAAGTAGCCCTGAATGTGTTCTAGACCTCTCTATGGTTCTCCCGCGTCGTTCATAGATTACAAAGTGCCTGCTTCACCCCCCCTTGTCAATCGTGGTCTCATGGGATCTAGTTATAATTTGTTTTAGGGATGGTTTTCAAGCCTAGAGCGTCACGAAATGTTGCCACAAAACATGATAACCACCAACCTCTTGCTCCACAATCCGATGCACTGTACCAGCGAAGCAGCTTCGATGAGCATCGTTGTAAGTTTGTACTTGTGTTGCTGCAAAGACTTTCTTGCCCTAGTGGTGAAAGGAGTCACATGATCTCTGTAGGTTAGTGTAATGATACACTTGTTGTTGACACATTTCCCTTGTTGGTGTTGCGATGCCTGATGAGCTGGTCCAGGGCATTCTTGTCCTCTTGCAGTGATGAGGACAGAGACATATAGAATATAGTAACTTGGTTGATTGGACGGGTATATCAAAGTACTCTTCCTAAGCTAGAAGGCCTCTGCCATATCTGACTATGAGTATCTCCTCAGACTCAGTGGCTCAATTCCTCAACATCTCTCTGAATGTAGCTCGCTTGGAAGTTCTCTTGCGTCTCCCTGCTCAAGCTCTGGATGCATCTCTCTGAAGATCTGTCGCTTGACTCCCGCTACTCCTTCTCTCACCTCTGAAGATCCCTGGGTCGACTCTCCAACACCTCTGTGTTTCATATTCAAACTCTAAGCCTTGAAAAGGCGCTTATACACAGATAATCCGAAGACATCTTCACAACCCTGTCGCATCATGTCATGTTATTTTATTGGTCGTCATAAATTAAGTAATAACACTGATGTTAAATATTTGGGGATTACCTTGTCAAGCAAATTTTTTTTTAATGTTCATGTCACTGAAACTGCTAAAAAGGCCAGCCGAACTTTAAATTTTCTTATTCGAAATTTATGCGGTTCTCCACAGAAACTAAGGGAGACTGCCTACTGCTGTTTGGTTAGACCAACACTGGAGTATACATGTGTTTGTGGGATCCGCACCAAAAGCACCCTGCAGATAAGTTGGAGAAACTTCAAAACCGTGCGGTGAGATTTGTAACAGGAAATTATAGTAGAAACAATAGCGTCACAGAGATTAAAAATGTACTTCGATTCAGGTTCCTGTTCACAATTTTTAACGATTTGACAGGTATTGATAAAAGCAAATACATAGAATTACCTAACTATATTTCAAATCGTGTGGACCATTCCAGAAAGATAAGGGAAATTTTCTGTAGAAGAGATTATAAGAAGTTTTCATTTTTTCCACACACAATCACTCAGTGGAACCTGTTACCCGAGTCTTTCTTTTTATTAATGACGACGCGAGACCATTTACCTCAGGAAATGGTCTTGATTTTTAAGGTTGTTATTTATTTTTATCGTTTATGTATTCTCTTTTTTGACAGCCAATGTTGTATATTGAAGTGTTCTGTTTTTTACTTCTTTATTGAGCATCCATGGGCTGTACCTGCAATAATGCAGGTTTTCTTTTGTAAATAAAAATGGCAAACCAAGGCCTGCCTTCCGTTGGCATCCCCCAGACGGTTGGAGGCCAAATCCCTCTCCCTGCACGTCCGGTTCTAGGAAGAGCCTAATCCACCCTCTCCGCAGCTACTCCAAAGCAAAAGTACTAAAACATAAAAACAAGACAGGAAAGCACAGTGACAACGGAAACCATACGACTGTTGTAAATGAGAGAAACATGCTGTACTAATCAATGGTGTATGTATCTTCAGGCCGTGAACATGTGAGTTACATGATCACTTAATGAACATAGGTTGCATGATCATGTAGTCACTGTATGTTATGTGATGCAGTGGTATCATCTGACGTCGCTATATGTGGTGAGATGATACACAAGAACCGCGTGATGGTGTGACCCACCGATAATGTCAGGAGACAAGGCCACTTCACATGGGGGATATCGGGCTGCCGTGACCGCCGGAAGAAACTTTCCCTCAATTCCTCCTTTCCGCATGGAGTAACGTCCTCTGGGGAAAGTGCCCTTGGCACCAGAATAAATTGAAATGGTCCTGCATATAAAGGCGAGAGATGCATTATGTGCAGCGTGTGTCTCATAAATAAAGATCCAGGGCAGCTTGAAAGATGCTGCACATTTTGTGCGTCCCTTCTTTATCCGTAGGATTAAGGGGATTTCCTTTTTACTGAACCTCTCGACGTTCTCGAACGGATGGAGCAGGCAGGAAACTCGTCTTGGCACCTTTCCCAGCTCTACTGATGCAGCCCAGTCTACACAAGTGTGCGGCATTTCGATGAGACAGCAGGTTTCTACTGGTTACTACCGAAAAAACATAGCAACGACCGACCTGCCTGGTGTTTTTCGACCATACCTCCGACGGGACGTAACAGAGTTGAGCTGGTGTATACGTGTGCCAATTGGCTTAATTTGATAGTGTGGCGGGAAATTGGCCATCCTAGTCGGTGGTGTGATGCGCTTGTACATGTGGGAGTTGTGTGGCATTTCTTCTGGTTTGACTGCAGGAGCACAGGGACAAGCTGCGCAAAGTGACTCACGTGCGGGACGAGCTCAAGTCGCACCTGCAGAACCTTCCGGACTTGACGCTGCTGCCAAGCGTCACGGGGGGCCTGGCGCCGCTGCCCTCGGCTGGGGACCTGTTCAGCCACCAGTGAGGTTGCATTGGTCCAGCTGCTTTGAGACCCTCGCCACGGCTCCCCTTTGGCACCAGCCATCTCGAACTGTGGACGTATTTACTTTTTCCTTGGAGCTGCACGGCCAGTGATATGGTTTGCATGCTTTTCATCCCATTTTGCGGCACGGCAGTGTTGTGGGACAGCTTTAAGGTTCCCTCATTCACACTGGACTGCTTGCATTCAAGTGACGTCACATTCATCGTTTTCTCAAAACTGCATTTTCTGGTCTGCTAGTTGTTGCTTGCCGCTGTTGTGGCGTCCAGGCTGGTGACCCGGTCCCATTGCCTAGGCTGGCACAGTAAGCAGCCGTTCTCCCTGAAGGCGGTTTCTTCCTTCCATTCATCTCCGCTCGTGGTGACCACTGTCCCAGCAGCGACACTGGTGTGGTGCAGCGGGTGAAACTGGCAGTGTCGGCTGCTCTTGCATACAGCCACACAGGGTGATTCAACTCAAGTGAAGGGGAGACATTAATCTTCAAGGGTAAAAATGACAGTTATTTTAGTTTTTTTACTTATGTTCCAATGACTACATTCAGATTGTGCACAGTTATTTCGTTATAGTTTCATGTCCAGACTATTTACAAGCATGTTTTGAAAAGTTTTCCCCTGTTTTCGCAGAATTCTTTTGTCAGATTGCCCACAGTATATCTGGATCTGAATATATATATATATATATATATATATACATACAGAAAAAACGTAGCGCAAGATGCCGAAAAGTATAAACGGCAGAAAAACATACTTGAGATAGTTGCTTGGAGTTTTGTAACATATTATTCGTAAAGTCAGTCGACGTCTCGGCCTGAGACGGACCTTTTCAGTCTACGTTTCTGCAAAAAGGTCTGTCTCGGGCCGAAACGTCGACTGTCTTTACGAACATGTTATAAAACTCCAAACAACCCTCTCGGGTATGTTTTTCTGCCGTTTATATAGTCAGAGTGCAATAGGATTACTATCTCAAAACTGTTATTTAAGTTTTTCTAATTGGCAATAACTTTAATGACTTAATTCTAGTTATCAGTGAAGGAATTTTGGCACATTGATACTTTAGACCAGGGGTGGCCAAGCTGCTGCTCGCGAGCCGCATGCGGCTCTTTGCGTGTTAAAGTGCGGCTCCCTCCCCTCCCCCCTCCTTCCACTCACCCGCCTCCCTCCAGGTCACACGAGCACTTCCCCAAAAAGAGAAATGGAACACGGTTTAAATATAAAGACAGGTTGCGGTTGTGTGGTCTTGTGCTACTGCTACCTTACTACAGTTGGACTGATTTTGACTCTGATAGATTGAAAGTAGTTTGAGTTTCGGTTATTGCCCTGGCCAAAAGTTTGCCCCCTCCTCCCCCCCCTCCCGCGGCTCTTGGAAGTTTCGTGGTTCTGTTTGCAGCTCTTAGGCCGGGTAAGCCTGGCCACCCCTGCTTTAGACCCATGTTGTAAAAAAAAAAGAAGAAAAAAAAAAAAAAACTACCGTAATATCTTGAGTCATCGCCCACCCCAGTGCCGCCTGAAATTCATAAAAAAGTGGGGTGGGCCATGTCTCGGTGGGTGAGCACAAAAAGTTAAAAAAATCGGACAAAAACGGCCATTTTTTTTGGCGTATCAGGCTGCAGAAGAAATACATTAAACTCAAAACTCGAATCAGTTTTATTGTTTCAAACAAAAAATGCCCATGAAAGTATGTTTTACCATCGCGAAGTCCGTTGCTTGCACACGCGCCATGAACACCGCCGATCGGCATAGAGCGCCAACGTCTGTTCTGTGAAAGCACGTTACACTGCTATGTTTTCCTCATTAGTTAAAAAAAAAGGTTTGCAAGAAAATAGAAAAACCAGTCAGGCGCAATGAGCGAGCGAGCGAGCGCGCGGACCAAAGAAGCGACGAAGAGCGATGCTGGGAAAGCCGGCGATCACGTTGGCAAATACTTTGGCATCGGGCCAAGTCGGGCGCCTTGTCAATCGCAAGCTCTTGTGCACCTGTCTTGTTTGGTGCATACATGCATGTGTTTGTGCACGGCGTGCCATCAACGCGGGTTAAGACGGCGTTTCTGCGTGGCGTGGACGGCAGCACGAACACGGAGCTCGAATTGGGACGCTCTACAAACGTTTGTGTGCGTCGTTCCAGCAAAGCTTTATTTACCCGTTGGCTTTGTCTTAAACATTGCAAAACCGCCGTCGCGACGTGTCGGGAGAAGCGGGTTCGCGGCGACCTTACTTCGGAGGAGACAGACTTTGATCTTACACTCCGCAGTTACATTCCAGGATATGGGGCGTTCGCTTACCTCGCGATTCCTGAATGGGGTACTGCTTGTGTTACCTTTCCGACTTATCTTTCTTTTTTTTCTCGGGAGGATCTTTTGGTAAGCAAAACAAACTTTTACTCTGTTATCTCCATCGTTTTCTTTTCGCGCGGATACACTACGAGTTCGAGGTCGTTCGTGGAGGAAATGCGTAAACAAAGAGAAGTGTGTTTCTCTCCTTCGTTTTACTTGCCTTGTCAAGGACGTCTCCAACTGTAAGGTCTGCGGCCGCGTCATTCGGGTAGGATGAATGGTCGCGGAGCGTTGGGGTATTTGAAGGGGTGGGCAATGACTCGGTGTTTTTTGGAAATGGGTATCGGCCCAAAAAGTGGGGTGGGCGATGACACGGAATATTACGGTATCTCCAAACTCCCGTCTAAAAACACACTTTTCGTGTAAGGCTTGTCAAATTATGAGGCGCTGGAGAAAAGCAGCCTTCTGCGTTAAGTCCTTATTTTGAACTCTTTTTGTTTTCGTTCCGCCCATTGAAAAGCATGCGGGAAGGGCCTCAGCACACACCTCGTATCGCTGTGCCGCAGTGTTCTTCCGCAGCATAAAGGCAGTCTGCTTTCATTGCCGTCACCATGGCAACGAGCGCCGAATTTTCCGAACGCCGTCTGCCGCCCAAAGTTTAATAGTTTTGTAATGAGCAGCCGCAGACTCGGCGTGAACGCAGGCGAGGGGTGGGTTAACGGGTTGCCCAGTGGGGTACACGCGCCGTCCGAAAAGGTCATTCGGAGTTCGTTGACAGCGATGAAAGCAGATGGCCTTTTTGCTGCGGAAGAATACTGCGGCACGACGACACGAGGTGCATGCTGAGGCCCTTCCCGCATGCTTTTCAATGGGAGGAATGCGAACAAAGAGTTTGAAATAAGGACTTAACACAGAAGGCTGATTTTCTCCAGCGCCTTATAATTTGACGAGCCTTGCATGAAAAGCATGTTTTTTTGGCTATCCTGCGCATTTTTTTTTTTTTTTTTTTTTTTCCATCCGGAACATAGGTTTAAAGCAGGGGTCCACAACATGCGGCCCGCGGGCCGCATCCGGCTCGCGGGCACTTCTTGTGGGGCCTGCAGACATGACACTGCGAGATAGGCTCAAGACGGCAACCAGTGCGATGATGCCAGATATTGTAAGATTGTCTGCCAGTTATTAAGAAACCTGCGTAGTTCTCAATAAACATTTTTTGGGGGGACCGCGTCATTCTTGAGTTGTGCAGCCCTGGTCTAAAGTATCAAACTGCCGAAATTTCAGTATGTGATGACTTTTTCTAGAATGATGCTAAAATCCTAAGAATGGTTTTGATGCACTCTACTATTTGTAGAAAATGCAGAAATGCTATGTGCCAGTTTTTGATGGGTGTACTATTGTTGAAAAGTTGGGCAGAAACATTTGTGATAGTTTATTTTTTATAGCTGTTTTTTATAGACAAAAATATGTTAAAGATCAGTGTCTCCCCTGAAGTCAGTTTTCTTACGATACTTGTCTTCATAATTTTCAGTTCGAAAAGGGAATGTCGGGAATATTTTAGGCCCTTGTTGAGGTGGGCACAATTTAATTTGCACATTGTGAAACCTGCTTGGCATATTGTTTGCTTTTGCCCTGAAAGAGATGCGTGAACTAATGAATGAACAAATGTATTCATTAATTGGATATCTTGGTCCTAAAGGGTATCAGTTCTATGCACTTGAGAGACAAAGCTTAGTCCAGGCTTCAGTCTGGTTCTGTTCCAGTTGTATTGGGGTGACCCATTTCTTAAGTAAATGAAAAGCATGCAGCAGGTGGATAAATTCGAGTGACAACATAAGAACTGAACAAAGCTGTCGGAGTGTGCTTTTGTTTGGGTGTGCAGTGTATAATGGGCATGATCGACCCTAGGATGCTGTAAAAGGAGAGCAAACAATAAACAGACCTTGATGACCTGCCCTAGTGATGATTTGGAGTGCTTTCCTTGTGGGTAGTGCTTCTGTTCACACCTTTTTCAGAAAGTGTTCTCTCAATAAATTACCCTACTGCCCACTCAGTTTGGAAGCTCAGTGCCCCTCCAAGCTACAACAGGTGGTCCATAGATGGAATCTACAGCACGGTGGTGTACAAATTGAAGCATGCTTGGCTAGACTACTGCGACAGCAAGCCGATTTAGATGGGGCATTCTTTTACTCTTTGCAACACCGCGAGAATTTCGCTCTCTGGATTTTGCACCTTCCCGACGTGTTAGTACAAGGTAAGGCTCCTATATCGCTCGTATTTGACAAAATTATAATTAGTTAGGCAGACCCAACCTTGTACTGCTGTTCTTCGACGACCATCCAGATGACAAGCCACTTTGATAGGAACTAAAGTTGCAAATAGTTTGTCCCACTTTACGAGCATGGTGCCCTGAAGGATGGTTCCACTGCCATGCTCACGTGTAGTCTGGTTGGGGAGGAAAGCTAGCAAACTTCCTTCTGGCTTTAGCCGAGTACCTCGACTGCTGCCGAGAAGGTGTCGAGCTACACAAAACCGAGAAGGCCACTGGGGAACTGAATTTGTTTCGCCCTCGCCCACCTGCCTAAACCCATTGCAGAACACGCTAGATTTGGATTCACAAATTTTACCAAGATCCAAAAGTTGTTGCCACCTAACTCCCCAAGCTCAAGATCCAAAACTCGCACTGGCAACATCCAACTCAAACTTGCCCACTTGGATCAAAATTTTATGAAATAGCAACAAAGCTTGTGATCAATGGGTGTGCACCTGGGTCACTGCACCTCGGTGATCATAGCACCGCTCAAGTTGGACTCGTGGACGTCACTCGCTCGGTTCACAGCACTTTGCAAACTTGGGAAATATTGTGAAGCTCTGGCTACTCGTAGGTTCGTGTTTGCTGATCCAGCTGCTTCCAAGACTGCTGGTCTTGGAAGCAGCTGGATCCGCAAGGCCGTTGGGAAGCCAAGGTGATTGCAAAGACACCGCACGTTTGGCTTTATTTTCTCCCCCTTTTTGTGCGTAGTAAGCACCATGTTTAAGGGGACTATGTTACCGCTGCTATTTGTAATTTCCTTTGGTTCTTGCGTGCTTGTTTACATACGATAGGAAGGAGTTGAAATTAGAAAAGTGGATGCTTTTTGAAAGGCAAGTAAATTCTCGGTGATCTTGAACATAGAAAACGAGACCGACCTGGATGGT
Source organism: Ixodes persulcatus (assembly GCA_013358835.2). Taxonomy (NCBI): domain Eukaryota; kingdom Metazoa; phylum Arthropoda; class Arachnida; order Ixodida; family Ixodidae; genus Ixodes; species Ixodes persulcatus. Next base: position 1,068,743 of record JABSTQ010009189.1, on the reverse strand, counting down.
GCCATACGGGTCTGTCCCTAATGTTTATTAGTGTCTAAAACCTCGAGAATGTTGAACCAACATACCCCTGCCACTTGCTCCAAGTTACTTTCACTATTAACATTTTTCTGGAATAGTTCCTCTAAAGACCAACCTAGGATTACTTATTGAAAGTGAGCATTCCAGATTGCTACCTCAACAAGGCCTCTCTGTGCCTGCTATGGTGCAAAATGCATTGAAACCCGCAAATAGACTACTTCCAAAGACCCCCTTTATGCAACACTGTGCATGTTGCATTATGGGACCTCTTTGGCCATGGAGAGTAGTGGCAAGATTTCGATTGCCCCATTGACAAAGTGGTGCATCTCAGCACTGCATGAAAATGAAGTAAGAAGCCTATACATAGAGACAATAGAACGGATGATTGGCCCAGTACATTTCTTCTTCCTGTGTGTCGGGAGCCCCAAACGAACGTGCTTCAGCATTATTTCCATTTTGGTAGGCAGCACGTACAGTATTATAAATTTAAGGAAAGTCGCCAAAAATGCATGCCGTGTACTTGGTCTTGATGGGATGTCGCGAATTTAGGTTGGCAAATCGAAACTGTGAGCAGTGGGTTCTCAAGGCGCTTTGCGCGGCACTATGCCGCTAGACTCGCTTCAATTTTGCGAGGTCTATTACACAGGCTTCAGTTTAGCAAAGTCGCTCTCCGTACCACACTCGCAGGCCATCAATCACCTGGAATCTATGGTTTCTGCGCGCCCTCAAAATTCAAACATGTTACGACATCTTCTGAATAACGGGAGATCTGCAGCTTCGGTAACCATTTAGTTTTGCGCCTTCAACTAAGCTGGCAAGCTCTCGGAAATAAATCTCTGCTTGGCGGTGGCACTTGCCAAACACTGCTGGCATTGGGGACCACTACAAAGACTGCCTCAATTGCACAAATGAACTGCTGCTTGATTTTGGATGACGGCAGCAGTGACGAGTGTGGACGATGTTGGATCATTTGATTACGTTTCATCCCCGAGGTGCAGAATATCGACAGGTGCTCGTTCGAAAGTGTCGTTCTAACTTCCCAGGCTGTCTTGAGCCAAGGCACACATTTGAAGTGTTGCAAGCCATCAAAATGGCAGCAGATGATAAGTTAGAGCAGTGCTATAACAAACCAAGCTTTTGTGGAAAAAAAAAAAAAAAAAGTGTTCTGGAGGACATGCACCTCTTGTGCCAGAGCGTCTCTGTATAGACGAACACGCGGCCCTGACGTCACGCAGCTGCGGTGGCGCTGTCGACGGCACTGCGCATGCGCAGAGGCTTCACTTCACGCGAATTCGGTTTCTGCGCACGCGCAGTGCCCACACCTGGTGTGGGCAAACGCGGGTTTGTTTGTAAACAGGGTGTCGGTCTATAGCTTACAGACAAACCCCCCCCCCCCCCCCCCCCAAAAAAAAAAAAAAGACTGCTGGAAGAGTTTTTTAATTTACAGAAGTGACAGTGGTGGATATGGGACACACTTTGGATATTCAGGATTTTTTTTTTTTTAATCATAGTATGATTTGATATAGCCAATAATGTTCACTTTTTCTTCTAAAGACCAGCTTAATGGCTAAATTCAAATGTCATAAATAGTCATGCTGAGTTCTTAGAACTCAGCATGACTTTTTCCACCCCTCAAAAATGGCCACTTTTCCCCATGGTAGAGAGAGTAGACTTTAAGAAATAAAGTGGTATTGAAATCTGGACAAGGCGTGCCATTAGCATGAAGCAGCGTTCTCAAAGCTGCCAACCAAGTCTTGATTGAGTGTGTTTTATTCCTGCAATGATGCCAGAGACTCCTGTACAGATTTTCTATGAACATGTCTTAAGTGTGCAATTTGAAAATATCCTTGCAAAACTGCCCTTGCTATCAACATGTGTTGTAAAAATAAAATGCATTCTTTGTAAAAAGAAATGTATTTACACCTTTCAAAAGTTGCTGCTCAAACATGTCTTCATAGTTCATTAGCAAGATCACCATTACGCATTCATAACCACTCCATTGGTTTTAAAGCAGCAGCGGGCAGACACAGCGAGAAAAATTGACAAGGATGATGGTCAAGTCCAACTGGGCTCATGAGATTCAACCTCTCGCAAAATAGTGGGAAATGTTGCAAGCAGTTTCCACCCCTGTACAGGTATTCAGCAGAGAAAATGTACTGCACGGAGCTGTACCCATTTGGCGCGACTTAGGATAAAAGTTGCTGTGTCCATAGCATATCGCGCAACACCGTCGCTTAATTGTACAACATTTCCTGCTATTTCAACAAAAACTGCATAGTGGGCACAGAAGAAAAGGAGGGGCCAACATGCGACTTCTTGCTAGCTTTCCTCGAGAGAGAGCAATTATAAGGGTCTACATTCATTGTACCGAAAAGTGTGCACTTTGTGTACCTCGAAACATCACTGGGCATGGACAGAACAGCCACAAGCACTCAGCTGCTCCAACAGGCATGGCACAGGAAAATGCGAGCTACCAGAGCAAGCTGTTTGTCCTTCTCCACACTTGCCACAATCATCAGCAATTGCAAGACCTCCGCCTCTCCCATTTGGTGCACAGCCTCACCTTGACCCGCTGCATGCCACACAAACTAAGCTTCCCCAGCGAGCAGACAATAAACCCTCGCCCGTTGCCAAAACGAAGAACAAAACGTGGTTGGCGCACACCTCGAGGCCGCTTTTTGCCCCACACAACGCGGGCACCAGTCACTCGAGGCGTCTCTCGTGTGCGGGGTCGAGTCTCTGAAGCAGAAACGACGGCCTCCTGACCACGCCTAGTGCCCTTGGAACTGGAGCAGGTGGGAACGCAGGCTGCATCGCGAGGTTCCCCTGCGCTCGACCGCCGTCGTCACGAGCGGATGGAGGATGTCGTCCAAGGAGCACGATGTGGTTGCCAAGTCTCTCAACGAGGTGGCCAGGCCGGCACAGAATGAAGCACCCCGCTCGTGGTCCACCAGCGCCTCCGAGGAGCCAAACTGCTGCAGCGGGCTCGTCGAGCTGCGGTACGGGAGGGGTGCAGACGTCGTGCCAGCTGCGTGCACCAGAGCCTGCAATGGGTTTCCCCAAAGCCTCGTTTAGCATTCTAGCACCCTTCTTGAGAAATGCCATAAGATCCCGAGTCGTCGCCATCCACAAACACCCATCTTCCCCAAACGTTCCCATCGCAGACTGTGAGGTCAGAGGTAGCTTTTTGGGTAACTTTACTTTGTCCACGCATCCTTCCCGATCTCTGCGACCCCAAAAGGGTCCGAGGATGTTTGTGGAAATAAAAATGATTGAGATATCAAAATGAAGCTTCGTTTTGTTGATAAACAAAAGTCTGCTTCTACCATACCTGCCAACCTGTAAACTTTCAAAATCGTAAAAGTCCCGCGGCCGCGCGGGGGGGGGGGGTTGTTTACGCGAAGTGATGTGCAGCTTAATGTCAGCCTTGCCACTGTGGGAAACGCTGATATCACACGTGCACGTGCTACAGAATCCAAACTTCTATTTCTTTTGGGACGGCACGAAGCACGGGAATTCCGACGTGTAGGACTTCAGAAACACCTGAAAGTACCTCTTTTGAGGTTTGGAGTTCGCCACTGCGCCGCGAAGCCACCGCGACTAGGGAAATGCTACGATTACACGTGCAACAAACACACACAGACGCCGCACTGCTCGCATCGAAACTGGCCGAAACAGAGGCCCAACCACGTCTGAACACGCCGAACCAACGTGCGCCGCCGATCACACGAACAAAGGCTTTGGGTTTTGGATTGGTTTCGGATCCGTGGCCACCAGATAGACTGATAGTAAAAACCACGACACTGCCGGGGACGGTACTTATCGCCCTCTTGTGGCGGTGCAAAACACCGCCATCAATGGTTTAAAAAAAAAGAAATGTAAAAAAAAAAAAAAAATTTGTTTATATAAGTTTTTTTTTCGTAAAATTTGAAGCAAGATTCGTAAAATCGTAAAATTAGTCCCAATTCGTACATTTTACGAAAAATTCGGAAGAGTTGGCAGGTATGGCTTCTACAATAAAGACGACGAGTACATTGCTATTTACGGATTGTGAAGTCAGCAAACATCCAATCTCCAGAAATGTGACCGCGGAACATAAGGCAAAAGGAGTTTGATAGCAAGGAATAGATAACAGAAGGACGCTTTCTTATGTTCATAACTGAAAGCAACTTGGTCTCCAGCCAAAATAAGGGCGCCGAAAACCCAGCCATTCTCCTGGAATATGCCGACCGCAGTTCGTTAGGTTGGGTGATGTTTGGGACAAAGCCACGGGTAAATAAAGACTAGCTTTAATGCTGAACACAGGTGTTATCGTAGTGCCATTACGCTCCGCAGCAACCAACCATGTTGTTTGCGCACTAAGGTACGCACGCCCCAAACAAGGAAGTTGTGCAAGGGCTTACACCTTGTAATTGGCAAGGTGTCTTATGCAATTGCCAGCTTCCCCTTTCTTGCTCCTCCAGCTTGCTCCTTGCCACGATTGTTGCGGTTTGAAAACATGCTTTCACTGAACAAGTTTTAGCACTGTACCCTCACGTATGCGAGCAACAGACTTTGCAATAGTAAAGCACGGTTTCACAGGCATTTCCTGTGCAAAACAATGAAGCTATTTAGAGTTTGGAGTTCACTGTATGTCCTGTGCAGCCGTACTAAATACGTAGAGAAAAATAGACGCCGGTTCTGGGAAGTCCCGACACTTTGCTGAACTGGTCCCTTGGACAATTTCCTCATCGAGAGGCAATTCTCACAGCTCCCTGCTAGGCAGGCCCCGCTCCGTGCAGGGGCCAGAGTGTCAAACCAGAACCGAACCATTATTTTGAGGCGAACCTGAAGTGAAATCCTCGCCGCCATTTTGGAACTGAGGCGGAAAAAATAATAACCAGCTCAAAACGGTTCATGTTTTTTGTTTGTTTTTTTTCCTTCTTTTCGTTAATATAACAAGCTGAATATTTGAGAATCAAAAATTGGGCAGCTGTATTTCTATGTATTAATCAAATTGTTATACATAATTGCAAAGCTTGAGAAATTGTGGGTTTTTGTGGCGCTTTGTATTGGCACTACGATTAATCATGTGGCGTCACGTGTCACGAGACACCACGGTGTCAAGATATGCTATCAAGTAATGCCACGTCACGTGGCCCTGTGACATGGTCATCCGACTCACTGCGTCAAGTCGATTGAAACTGAGATCGTCACTAGAATCATTAGCATTGTTGACACCGTGACATACTCTATTCTCATGAGCCCGAGTCGAGTGCTCGTGTGCATGACAATCGGCATCGCCAAACACTCTGGTAATGGCTCGTGTTCCATTAAATATGAGAACAGCCAAATTCTAACAATGTCTGAAGCTCTGCTCTACGCTTTGCCCCAGCGCATGACTATGATGAACACTGACGGTATATAATTAGCGCCAGATCATGCGGCCATTTCTTCATTGCGATTTGAGAAAGGAAAAACTGTTTCGTTACTTTATTTTTTCCGCGTCTGCCATTGTGCAGAGAGGAAAACTAATGGGTGTCTCGCAGGTTATCAACGTTAGGGATTAGTTCTTAGTGGTGTTCACTGAAAGTACGAAAATTGTTGCACGACCTATTTTATAGGTGCATATCACTAAGGCACCCAAACATGCTTTCGTTGTTGTTCCACTGCCTCAGAAAGTTGTCCCCGAGAATAGAAGCACTGGAAAAACTAAACGTGACTTATGAACCCGAGGTTACATAAAACTACAAATGTGTAAGGAAAGGATCCCTTTCCTTACAAAAGTGTCGTTCTCACATTCTTCCCCAAGCTTCCACCAGCAAGCTCACGATTGTGACGCAATGGAAGTGACATCCTTTACCTCTGGAGATGCAAAATTCATCCTTCGTCACTTACGCCATCTACGTTGTCGGCAGTGCTGGCTAAAGGACACTTCAACAGAGACTCTCCTACCATATATTGACCCGGATTTCGAGCTTCCGCCGCACACCGGGATGAAAAGGAAATACGACGCATTAATTCATCGACTCAGACTTGAAGTGGCCTTTACTAACAGCTTTTTATTTCGAATTAAACGCCGTGATTCGCCAAGATGTGGCTGTGGAGAATCATATCAGGATGTACAACGTATCCTCCTCGACTGTGAACGCTTTCGACATGAAAGGCGCCGGATGGAGATTCGCCTTCAAATATTAGATGATAGACCCCTGTCTCTGACCAAGTTGTTGGGGCCCTGGCCGACGCGTAAAAAACAAGACAGAGCAATGAATATCATTCGTGACTTTCTAAAGGACACTAGAATGGTGTATGATTATTAAGGGGGGACATGGGCCTAAATTTTAAATTTTTTTGAAAAAATTCATTTTTTTAATTTTGAGGTTTTCAGTTGTAGAAACTAATTATATACCCTCACACCAAATTTGATAACCATACGCCAAATAGTTACGTTGATATAAAATGTTTTCAAAACATTGTGAGGCAGTAACAAAGTAAAGGGGTTCAATGATTGAATGCATTTTTCTCAGTTCCACTTTTTGCTGCAAATTTCATACGAAGGAATCTTTTGTTCGAAGGTGAAAGTATTCCGATACCGCAATCAAGATGTTTCTTAACTGAAATTTACTGGGGAATCGGGCTATCTACTTTATTTTGTTTTAAGTTGAAGTCCTCAGTGATAAAAAAACTAAGATTTCAAAAATTGACATAGGACAGATATGCATCTCGTATTTTGAGGTAATAACTCTTCCTGAAATATTTACATTTGAGTTATTAAAACTAGATAGCCCGAGGTCCTATATCCCCCACTTTGTATTCAAGCAGTCAAAATGGTGCTTAATAGCTTCATTTGCATATCATAGATTTCTTAATGAAGAGTGATACATCATCTTATGCAGGTATGCAAATTTGTCCTAGAGACCTGAAAGTTTGCACAGTACACCTACATCTGAAGCTAAATCTCCCCTAAAAATTTCATTCCGATCACTCGAGTAGTTCAGAAGTTCGACCTCTAGCCAGTGTCCCCCCTTAAGTGCAAACGTGCGTCAATTTCAACGGGAATGACTATGTAATTTAGCAAATCGGTGCACAACTCCCAAACGGTCGTTTTATTCGCAATTTTAATTAAACTTGTTTGTAAAGTTTTTTTGTTTTTTTTACAGTTATATTTTATGTAGTTTATCTTTATTATTTTCCTTTTATGTTCTTCTTTTCATTCATATATATTTTCTCTCTCTTTCTCGTTATGGAGTAGCCGGTGTCATTTAAAGAATACCAACATCTCCATAATAAAGAACTTATCTCTCTCTTCCACCAGCAAAGTATTTCGCTTAAATTTCAGTTTTTGGGTGCATAATAAGAGCATTGGAGGATAACTGTTTACAGGTGACACAAATATAATTGTCAAATTAACACCCTCAAACAGAGGAGGGTCAATGAAAAATATTCTCTAGTGGAGCAAGGAAAAAACTTATAAAAAAAAGGAGGATGGGTAGTTTTAGAGTGTGGCCCCGGACACTACTTTGTTTGCCAAAACACTCATTCTGGAAAGCGCGTTTTTCTGGTACCAGACGCTCGCGCCGTTCCTCACGACGCTGCACCAAGCGAGCATAATTTCTGTATCTCAAATACATGGCGTGCACTGACCTTACTTTTTAGCTGCTATTGTGGCGGCCTTGCTGCTGAGCGTGTACCTTCTGCAGCGTGCATTTTGCACCACCAGATTTAATTTTCTCGGCAAAAACAAATCCCAATGACCACCAGCATATGGTGCAATGGCGTCACGTGCAGTTCAGTTTCCTGGTAAAATGTGACGTTCCCAACACTAACAAAAAAGTAGCTGTCTAAATTGCAAAGTTGCGCAGATAAATATATAGCAGTCTCGCGATGATATGCGGCAGCCTAATCAAATGTTAGAGCGCATGACTGATAAGCGCAGAGTTGTAAAGTGAGGGCCTAAAACAAGTGCACGTAAAGCCGAAAATAACATTAGCCTTCCGAGACAGTGATACACAAAGTTTTGAGCTCATGCAAGCTAATGTCCAAATGTGATTTATAATACAATAATCTTTGTCTGTCCTTCGCGCTATTTACGCGCAATTAGGAATATCATTACATCTCTATGTATTTCTTTCGTGAAGTAAGGCGTTGTGTATGGGATTACTTAGAAAAATACAATTTCTTATCTCTCCTTCTGCATATCTCGTGTATTTGCCTTCAGATCTATCACGTGAGCATTAATTATTTTTGCATACCCCGCGACCCGGTGTTTCACACTGCCAAACAGCAAACAAAAAAGCATGTTTCCGCAGATAGGCTCAAAACCTGGCATATTTTCGAGTATCGTCCTCCTGTGTCAGTCTCCAGCGGTTATGTGAATTTCATACAGTGAAAGTTATCGATAATAAAAATATATTTAATTAATGACTGAAGATTCGACAACATAAATGAAGGGCCGATCACCTTAGAGATACACATCGTAAGTAAATGCACCCCCAAATTATCTGGAAGATGCAATCTTTAAATGCGCAAAGAAACTGAGGGAAAGGAGGAGACGAGAGGGGATGTCAGACCTCTTAAAGGGAAACTGAAGCGGTTCTGCTTTTGAGGAAAATCACTTCTATTGTCTTCATTCGGCCTCTAGGGTCACGAATATCGAGATTATGTTTCAATTTGGTGCACGGAGGCTGCAGAAAATCATTTGCAGAGTACCGCCGAAGCCCCTCCTTCCCAGGACGTGACGTCACATTAGGAGTTTTCGGAGTCTCCGCTCTTGCACATCTACAGTGCCTGTCAAAGCTACGCACGAGCACGCTCGCTACTTTCTAAAAGGTCAGAAAGAGACGTCACGACTGCTGTCAGTGCGGGGGGATATACCCGGCAAGCTTGCAATTGCACGCTCTGCCCACACGAGCGACACGCGCTTGGCGGCCCAAAGATCCTAGTATGACGTCACGACTCGTCGGAGATTTTTCGCGTTTTCTCGCGTTTAGTTTACATCTTTGGGAAAAACGAACGTGATATTCAGATTCACGGAATAAAAATACGCCAGAATTTACCTACACTCGTTTTTTCAAGAAGTGCTTCAGCTTTCCTTTAAACAAAAATCATCAATTAGCAAGGGTGATGCTTTTGCCAATTGAATTGACCGGCATCGTGTCAAGAAGAAATGTCAGCAGCCAGGCTATTCCGGCTAGTCTGTCCCCTGTATCAGAAAATGTTCACTTGGGTATGCACTATTTTAGGCCAGCTTCAATCTGTGTACGAAAGTGTGTCCTTTCGGCATGATTCTTTGCCTACATCACTGTAGGTTAGGAAAACAAGCGTTGCGATTGCCGCTCAGTGTTTCTATCAAAGGTGAACTGAAAGGTCTTGTCCTAAAACTTCCGAGACATTTAAAAAATATGATTGGTTTTAGTTGAGTTGCGTCATCATAAATATTTTGAAACATATTTCGTAAACTATATTTCAGGATTTATATGGTGACGAAGTGCACATTCCACGATTTTATGCACTGGAACCTTACTTCAAGAGCACAACTACGATACAACTTTTAAAACTGCGACGTAAAGTTGTACCAATCACGGGTATTTTAGGCGACCTACCTCACTTCGTGACAACCTTTTGATTCAGGTAAAATATATGTGACTGAGGTAAACAAATTCATGTAGAGTTGTATAAACACAACATTTTTTTTTAATGTTAATCTAGATTTTTGCTACTGGTGGGTCGAAATTAAATAACGATTTCTGATGTTTGGTAGCTGGAAATAAAAGTGGACCGTACTAAGGGTAAGGAGAAAAACTATATCGCCACTCTTTTCATGGTGGATATGGTTCCAACCAGTTCAAACTGGTTGGAACCATTATTTTGGCTCCCTGAACCGAAAGCCATGCCAAACCGCTAAATATTTTGGTTCGACACTGGCAGATTTGGGGGGGAGGGGGGGGCAGGAAAACACCCCCTCTATGTTCCATTAGGTCAACTTTTTCTAATAACAAAATTGATATAATACACCAGCCAAAAGTTTAGTGTTTGGTGGCATAGCAAATATTGGGCCAACAAAATAGATCTGGGAGCCGTTTCGGCCGTAACGTCACCCCTCCCCCCTGGCTTTGTGCTGTACTGCCTCGTGCAGAATGGCATTTGCAAAGGGGCTCACCTGCGGCGGTGCAGAAGGCAATGGCTGGAGCCGCTTGGAGCGATGATGTGCCTCGGCAATGGCCAGCGTTGCCTGGTGCACCTTGGAGTAGATCTTCTCTCCTTCGAGCGTATGAAAGACAAACATGCCCTCTCCCGTAGCGCAGTGCCTGCACAGGGAAACACATGCAGTCTGGTCTGAGCACCCTGGAAAGCCGCCTTGGAATCCCGCCCAAGGTGCCCACAATTTGACGGAGCCTTACTGCGCACAAGTGCTGCGTAACCAACACTTGAGTTCCACATTAAAGGGCAACTGCGGTTAATTCCAAAAATTCTGGGATTACGGGTGGTTATCGTGTCAAAACTACTAATAAACGGATTCAATGTCATTCGTTTTCTGGAAAGTTAAAATATTTTTCTCGCAAACCTCGTTTAGACCGGCAGGCAACATTGGTCCTGCTCGCCAACTACTCAACGAAAGCGGCGGACGGCGTAGTTGACCCGGCACAGTGGCGCAGTGTCGTCTGCTTTCTTCCTTCTCCGCTCCACACTCTCTTTTTTCTCTCTTGCCCTCGTGCTCCGCACCTCGAAAAGTAAGAAACAAGCAAAGCAATTTTTCCAGCTGTTGACGTTCCGTGCAGTGTTGGCTGCGTCCACACAGCGGCGTTGACTGCACTGCTCCGTGCGCCCCGCGTCGCCTGCTAGGTTAGGTGGATTTTGGTGGCTCAGACTTTGTTGGCCCGTTTAATAAACTTTTAGGCGGAATTGTGTCGTAATATTTTACGCGTAGGCTTTTCAGATGATACGACGTAGGACTGCATTGTTTTTTCAACATCAAAATATGACCAGAGTTGCTCGTTAAGATCCCGAGGCGGTCTAAATTTGGCACGCAAACTCCTTGGGATTCTTTCAGTCGAAGCCGTGTATCAAAGGTTCCAAGTGGCTAAACTACCGAAACAAGCAGAGGCTTAAAAGGGAGAGCTCCACTTACTTCCAGAGTTGTGGTAGCCAAGCTGATAATCACTTAAAGGGACCATGAAACGATTCTGAAATCGAATTTCATCCACCGATCGCCGTAAAAGGTGTGAAAAGAAACACAAAAATAGGGAGCCAAATAAAGATTCTTTGCTATAGAACTTTTAAAAGAAAACTGGAATCTTTTGCGCCTTCTTTCCTTCGAAAGCCCTCTGCCTTTTCACTGCGATGCATCCGCGGAACCACATCAGCCGAATCCACGTCGCCTATTGGGTAAGAGCCTATAGACCAACACACGGCCCTGACGTCACGCAGCTGCGGTGGCGCTGTCGACGGCACTGCGCATGCGCAGACGCCTTACTTCACGCGAATTCGGTTTCTGCGCACGCGCAGAGCCCACACCTTGTCTGGGCAAACGCGGGCTTGTTTGTAAACAGCGTGTCGGTCTATATCACCAGCATCGCGATCATAAACAATAAATAGACGGCGAATGTTTCCTAAAAGTTTTGTTAAAGAATATTCAGATCCACATTTTGTAGCATAATTAGAGATGTGACGAAAATTGCCAAATTTGATAATGCTGAGAGCCAAGGGCCATCTAACTTGTGGTAAACGAAGCAAGAAAAAGACCCTACTGCGCTTGCACAGTCAACCGACGAGCGTCGTCTGCTGAACGGGTTTGCTCCTGGTCGCGTTTTCTTCGCAGCAGACTTTCGTTTTCTGGCTATTAAGTAGTGTTTACATTGTTTGTGATCGATCGCTCGTTGGCTATGCCGAAAGGCTGCAGTGTACCGAAGTGCCCGAATTACAGTTTTTGCAGTCCAGTGGTTAAAAAGAAACAGTTGCAGTTTCACCGCTTGCTACTCGATGAACCACGGCGAAGCACTTGGTGCAGGCTCATCGGTTCGAGGGACCCCGGGTCTACGGTCATTCGTGTACGCTCGGAACATTTTAACACTGAGCGTGATTACAGCCACATTCACAGTGTTCTCCGCGAATGCGGCCATTGTTTTGAATTGAGACGGCGGCGGCACACTCCCGGCAGCAAAGCACTCTCGAGCGGTAGGCGCTACTATGCACCACTTGCAAGTGCACCTTCAAAGAAACAAAACATTTTATATCTCTGTTACTTCCGTACATCTGAATATACAGCCGAAATGTAACCTACCATTACATACTTTGAAGCCGCCCCACTCCTCATCGTCCGATTCCGATGAAGAACTAGCCAGATTCACGAAACAATCTTACGCCAAAACTGTGCGCAAGACAAAACGTAAGAACAAATTCGTATTCACAAAACGAAATTATCGCAAGCTTTGTCCAGGTTACGACGAAATCCTACGACAGCTCCGGAGCTGTCTTACGCACTTTTTACAATCAAATCAGCACGGCCAACAGCGTCGCTCAGTTACTTCGTCGCGACGACCAACGAAAGTTTACTTTTATACGTGTTCTTCTCGCACCTCCCGACTTCAAGCAGCAAGGAAAAGGTAAAAAGTACTTGAAACAGACCACAACGAACAAGAACACTGGATCCACAAACACCCGAGAAAAGCTACAACGGCCACGAACCCACCGACCCCGACTAAGCGAGCTCGGCAGAATATCGGCCTAGCAGGCACTCCGACGCGGCGCAGCGTTGCTTCAACGGTACTTGGCCAAGACCGTCTGCCCACGACCGGCTGGCGTGCTGAATGGAATATGCCCGCGCGACCCTTGTGGACCCTTCCCGTATTATAGTTTGATCGCTGACCTCAATTTTAGATTAAGAGGTGAGGTCACTCTCTTCCCCTTGTCATCTCCTTGTTTTCCGAGGCAGTGGTGACGAACACTGTCGTCGAAAAGGGACTCTCGTCGATTCTATCTCCTTGTTTTGTGTGATATAGAGCTCAAATAAACGTCGTATGGATTACCCTCGTAACACGGTATGTACACTTTGTTATTAGTATGCCATTTTTATTCCGACACGCCTGCACGTCACTATCGAGCTATAACAGTTTGTGGGAGCTACGTGCAATGCCGGTCCAACCTTCCTTTGCCGAGTGTCACGTCAGTATCGAGTTGCAATCGTAAAAGATCGGTCCCGAAGCGCTTACTAACAGCGCAAATACAGCACTTCCATCAAACGCGCGCATCCGCTCCGAGTGTGAACAGGTATTTACGTGGCTCTTGCTGACACTGTCGTAGTTCAAACAAACTTTTTTAACGTCAGCTCGCTCCTGCATCTCCGAGGCCGCGAAAAACGCCGCGGCAATTTGTTTCCATCTACGTCGCTTTGCAAACGACTGACACGGGCCGCCTTTTACCAACAATGACAGTTAGGTTGACTTCTGGAGTCTTCACCGGAAGACTCGCCACACTTCTCAACAGGCATATCGGCATATGGGACTAGTTCCGTGCTGTCGCTGTAGCGCAACGTATCTCATTGAATTTCGCTCAGCTGCGATGTGTCCATGGCTATCGCGGCGATGAGAGGCGCCGATTCAGAAAATATGTCGGCACCCCCAACTCGCCGCCGCTAAGGCTCCCATTCTCCTACAGCTGAGAGAACTTCCGGTTCCTGTGCCAGGGTACGTCACGACCGTCAAAATTATGCCGCAACTTGTTTTGCTGTCAGTTGAAGAGAAAGAAAAAGTCGATATTTCATTAATTTTTTCTGTACAAGTTAATAAACCGAGACGAAAACAGATGCCTGTTCGGCATTCAGTGAACGCTGAAGGTTTAATGTAAAAGTTATCTGGCAAAAGTGAAAAGGTCATTTCATGGTCCCTTTAACTGCATCGAATGACCGGACCCTGTTGGCAGCTGTGTGCTGCTAATGCCCAGTCTTAAAAATCCAAAATGGGTCATGATACCAAAATTAAAGACAGGCTATGCTCGACATGAAATTTTCATAGCCTACTCAATATGCACACGAGGTTTTACCATTATTAGGGCTCTAGTTATTCAAAAAATTCAATGTAGTTTTTAATTATTACAATTTTCACCTTGTGGTGGTGCTGGCATAACTGGCACATCACCCACACTGCACAATCCCTGCAAAGAATCCTCAACTGTCCATGTACATTCCCCCCCCCCCCCCTCCCCAATTGCTTTTCAGCAAGACACTGCGAGACATTGGTGGTCAGAGAGTTTGTGCTTAGAAAAACACCTTAATCGACTTTAGCAGGCCTTCAAAACAATGCCAAGAGGCGATTCCAGTGGCCAGCGTGTTGGACATTCCCAAAACGCACCGGCCAGCCTCGAAAGTGAACTTGGCAGGGTCACTGCCGTAGCGGCGGAGGGCGGTGAGAGGCCAGGCAGCCAGCTTGGTCCTGGGGCTGAGGAGGTCCCACAGGTAGATGTGCTCGTGGGTCACCTGCAGCAGGCACTCGCCAAACACCTCCAGCTTGGGGCTGGGCACCAGGTGCACGTGGAATTGCTCTGCAACCACCACATGGGCTGACGGTCAAGCTCTGGCCACACGGACCGCGTAGGAAGGACGTTAATGCCAATACCTTGGAGCTCCTTTTGGATCCCGGGACTTAGGATGTCCGGTTCTCCTGCACAAAGCCCAGACTGAGGTTCCAGGCATTCCTGCACCATGAGCTTCACCCAGGTGTCCGCCTCCAGGTCTGTACAACCACCACCGAGCACAGTGAGCACCGAGCATGCACAACACAGGCAAACATTTCAATGTGCCCAGCCAGCCACTCGCTTGCCCTCGCTCCTCGACGTCACTCAAGTCACCACTCGACAAACTATCCCGACCAGTGTTACCGTAATAAAGATTCTAAAAAAATTGAAGACAAATGGATTTTTGCCTTTGCTGTCGATGTTTCCAACCCAGTTTCAGCTTTATTTCAGAGATACTATAGGGGAAATCATATTTATCAGATACATATCTCGCAGCTTGGTTTTGGATTCTTTCCATTTAATTTATACAGTTCTGCGTGTGCGGGTCCCATACAATACAAACATAATTTAAAATCGGCAGGATGTAAGTACAAGGTTTCTTTTAGGATGGGTGAAACCTTCCTAAAATTGTGATGGAAAAAATATAGCATATCGCTAGCCTTAGAACACAGAAGCGTGACGCGATTGTTCCACCGTAAGTCAGCTGTCAGGCGCACCCTGAGATAGACTGCTAAATTGTGCTCGTGCGAGCGTGTTTTCGCTGTGATTTGGCGGTAGCGCGACAATGCTGTGGTCACCTGTGATACGCAGCAAAAATAATCGAGTGACACCACCGCCATGCTGCATCACCAGACTGTCTGCTTTCCTGCTCGCTTTAATAAATGAAGAACATCTACTGATATGACACTTTCAAAGCAGTATTTATTTGCATTAAAACTTGGGTTTGGGCTAGTTGGTCCATTACTGAATAAAAGGTTAAAAAGCGCGAACAAACGAGGACAATAAAGAAACACGGACGACAGGACAGGCGCTTCACTCTCAACTGGTTTTTATTAAGACCATTGTCACCTATATATACCCATTGCCCAAACCACATCGGATTCAAGAAACACGCTTTGCAATATACTGCGTGCGTCACCAATGTGGTGTACGAGATTCCGTTTAGTTGTGGCAGAGTCTACATTGGGCAGACTGGGCGCTGCTTCGATGATAGCGCACGAGAACATAATCTGTGTGTGCGCAACAACGCGGGGGGCCATCTCGCTGACCACTGTAGGTGATGTGGGTGTAAACCTGACCTGACTGGCACAAAGTTTCTGAGAAAGGCAAAGCAAATAACGGAAAGAGAAATTATAGAGGCATTCTACATAAAAAAAGAAAGAAAACAATTGCGTCAGCGCTCCGTCTTTGTATTTGCTTCAGAGTGAGATGGTGTTTCTGGAAGGTTGGCTCTGATTGTGGCGATTGAATCCGATATGGTTTGGGCAATGTGTGTATCAGCAGTGTGTGAGGTAATTCACCTCTCGTGTCGGTTTGGCCGACACGAGAGAAGAAGATGGAGTGAATAAAGGGCTTCGTTGCGTGCCTGACTCCATGTTGAAAGCTTGCCCTTTTCCCACATCGAACAAGCAGTGATGTGATTGGCCTAAGCCGTTTTGGCGCACCTTTTGGAGCAGCCAAAGCGGTGTTTTGGAGCAGCAAAAGTGGCCTTTGGAGCAGGCCAAACAGTGTTTTGGAGCAGAAAAAGTTGCATTTGGTGCTGCCAAAACAGTGTTTCGGAGCAGCAAAAGTGGCTTTTGGAGCAGATATTCTTAGAAAAATAATCATATTCGTTTTAAGTACTGGACGAACGAAGGACACTTCGCTCGCCGCAATAAACGAATTATGGTCAAGTTCGACAACCTGGGAGTCTTTCAACATGTAACTGAAATGCCAATGACATGACACATTTTGCAATGCTTTAGTTAAATTAAACATATATATGTACCGTTATAGATAAATAGGAATCAAACTGCACATATTAAAATTTATTTGAAAATGACCAGCTTAGTAGTAAATATCACAGCATCAGGTTGACTACCGTAGCTATATAATAAATGGAAGCAGTCTCCGACTGATGAAACACGTAACTACTGCAGTGCAATGCGAAATTGTACAGAAGACAAAGGTGCATCAAGACTAGCGGGTGCTTTTCTTTTTGCTTTTCGAAACTTTCTACAAGGCTGCTGCAAGCCACGCTTTGCCTTTGGCTAGTAATGAATTCCCACTTTCGATGTCTTCAAAGAGACATTGAGACACCCACAAGTGAACAGTGCTGTGGGCGTGCCGAGCAATTCCGAAAAACCGCTTGCCACCGTTTTACCGGTTCCCGACGTGCGAGCTTTTCGTCAAAAGTAAGCAAACGTAAAACGATGGGTTGCAAGCGTCCCGGCTTGTGCCTCTGTCGTGCAGTCATGTTCGCATGCACGTGAAGGCAACTTCGGCAGGCTTGCATTTGCACGTGCTTCGTCGCGCGAGCGGAGCTGGCTGTTATATCGAAACAGACACCATGCCACTCCGCTCCGTCGCCAACTGATTCTCAAAATTGTATGCAAACTGTAATCGCCCAGCATACGACAAAACGAAAAACAGTCCAGCGGCACGCGCTTGCCAGGCCGGCAGGCGAGGTACAAGCTAAACACACAGAAAAAAAGGACCTGAGCCGCAGGAGGGTAAAGGTGGGTGAGGAGGAGTGGCAAATCCCGTGCGCCGACATCCTGGGTCCCGAGTGAAAAGATCGCGAAAGAGAGCGACAGAATACGAGAGAAAGAAACCAATGTTGCCAGCTGAAGGACGACAATCGCAATGGTAATCGCGAAGACTGAAAACTCTCAGCGATATAAACAGTAATAATTTAACGTTGTAAACTAAAGTCTGAGCTATTCTAACACTTACAAAAAGCAATATACTCATTACGCTGCATTAACTTCCCTTCTGTCGAAATCTCGGAAATTTTGTGGTTGCGCGGTTTCGTATTCCTGGGGCTCGCCCACTAGCGCCCCACCCGGGAAGCCGGTTATCTGGTTTATTTGGTTTAGTTTAGCATTGACGCGAGGCCGTACATTTGCGCGCTATGCACAAAGAAAGCTTCGAAAGGAACGCGAACATCTTTCCACCGGTAAGTTTGCGGATTGTTGAAGTTCATGAAACAGCTCTGATGATATAATTATATTCCCGAAATCGAAGGCAGTTGGTAACCATGTGTGGGAACACTTGTGGGACCCCGAGGGTCTGCCTTCATGCTCCGCCGCTTGCGGCAGCCAGAATGCATGGGAAAATGGCAGACCTTTTCCTCTAGAGCAGTGGTTCTCAACCATCGATGTTTCGCGGACCCCTTGTGGATTGGCGGAGACAATGGAGGACCCCGTTCGTAGTGAGGGGAGGAGGAAGAGGAAGCTTAAATATAATATTGATATAACAAATGCATTTAACTAAAGGCTAGTGTGAAGTAGACTTGTCTTATTGACATACACACGAGAAAACTAACCCGAAAATGGAAAACTTTCTTCTCGATCTGAAAAAAAGACAACTTTTATTGCCGGGCTTGACTGATGTGACAGAGCTTCGCGGACCCCTAGAATGCCTTCGCAGACCCCAAAGGGTCCGCGGACCCCATCTGAGAACCACTGCTCTAGAGTTAGTATGTATGATCTCTATGGCGCATCGATGCAAGACATCGCGACAGTGTTGCCGCACTGCCACTTCGGTTTTTCCCTCGTCGAGCGGCGAAAATTCCCTTTTTTTCCCACAACACCATTTTAGTAACAGAAGTCGTTTTTAAGATACGCATGACGCCAAGTATATTTAAATGCACCGACACCTTTCGTATGTTTTTGTTTTGTAGAAGTTTGCATCGCGTAAATTACGAAATGTAGTTGACATTCGGCAACCTGGTCTCCCCTCCCCTTCTTTTCCGCACTATACATTGGTTGAATGCACCAGGGGAACTGAATGGAGGCAAGCGGGCCATTAACTAAACTAAACTAAAATCGCCTGCTCGTTTTCGTGATGGGAAAGGGACCCCACCCACTGTACAATCCATGATCTATCGCACTGACAGAGGATGAGTGTGCGTAGCAAGCGGTGAGGAAAGCGCGCGAACTGGCAGTACTGTACCGGCAGGCTTGCAGCACGCACATGATGTAAGTCGTGAAGAATTAGGTTGGCTCTTCGAAACAGCAAACTGCTTGAGTAGCTAGTGCCACTTCATTTCTCTTGTTCGATGTAGATAAGAAAATTACGAAATTTTGGTTTAGTTTTGTATTAAAAAATATTTACCACGTTTTACATGTGTTTCAATTCTGGTTTCCCTTTTTCCCTAGCTGTCATGCTTTTTCCCACAATATGGAAATTTCCCACGATTCGGCAACACTGCATCGCGAGACAGGGTCCAAAAATACTTGGAGCGCTTTGTGCAATGACTGAAGCGTCAACACACGCCCGCGTCTATCGTTGAATTTTTTTTTTTTTTTTTTAAAGACGCGAGATGAGACACATGAACGACGAGAGCGTGAAACGAGAGGTGGCGGGAAAAACTATGCAAGACCGGATGGACGATTGATACGGGGTACTTTTTGTTCGGCGGCCGCTTGCGCCACCTAGCTCATGCATGCTCAATTGCGGTACTCAGTTTAGTTTCGGTTTTGAAAGACGACCAAAATTAGTCTTTTGGTGCAGGCTTGGCGCATATTACCAATATTTTGGCAAAATGTAGCAGGATGTAGCAGGGTTAGCCCCTTGGCGCAGTTTGGCGCAATTGGCGCAGCAATCACATCACTGGTATCAGGCACGTAGACAGGATTTTGTTTCGGGGGGGGGGGGGGGCGCCCATGACAAAATGCTGTATGAGGGGGAGGGGGAAGAGGAGGCCCCAGCAAAATGGAAGATTTCGGGGGGGGGGGCCGGGCCCCATGGGCCTCCCCCCTGGATACGTGCCTGGTGTGTATATAGGTGACAATGGTCTTAATAAAAACCAGTTGAGAGTGAAGCGCCTGTCCTGTCGTCCGTGTTTCTTTATTGTCCTCGTTTGTTCGCGCTTTTTAACCTTTTATTCAGTATTTATTTATTCGTGAAGCTGGTCCAACCATCGTCACATATGAAGATGTCCTGCCACCATCTTTAAAAACACGACAGAAAATCTTTGCGACGATGTCGTCCCGCTCGAAGCGAGCCTTGCTCCCTCCACTCGCACCTGAAATCGACTTTGGTAGCAGACGACCAATCACTTCTCCACAGTGGAGGCCTTTACAGCAGAGGCATTATGCCCGTGGGGCAGAGCATCTACTCAATTCTAAACCCGTTGCTAACTACAGGTTGCTTTCTTTTTTTTTTCTTTGGCACGTACATAAAGCTCCCAGGTGAGCACGCACAATGGTTGTACTCGTCGGCTTCTCGACTGCAGGACAGTTGAGCAAGAGTTTGGAGTAAATCTGTCTGAGCACCCCAAAGTGGTAATTTGACTGACCAGAGTCGCAGGCAATGGCCTTGACTGAGCCATCCTGGAAGGCGAGAGCAAAGGCGTGTCTCTTGACACTGGCCGGCAGCCGGCAGACGCTCGCTGCAGGTCCCAGGAGCACCACTTTCTGACCGGCGTGCAAGCGTGCGTGACGTTCCTCCAGGTACTTCTCCAGCCGGCAGGGCGTTCTCCCGGCCGCCCTCCGCAGCACCAGCCACCGGCGCTGCCACACCTGCGACGTTCCCCCGGAAAGGCTCAAAGGTCCCTTAGCACGTCATCAACTGTGCAAGCAGCCTTTAGTAACCCTTTCCTCGCCGCAGCTTTCGCATACAGCCTTCTTCCAGCCTGCGTATCTTTTCACCTTGGGAAACACGCTGAAGGAGTATGGGCTCTACTCCTTCAATCACTCCCGTTTCTACATACCTCAATTAATGCTACACTGTATCATGATGATACTGTTTGCTGATACGCCTGCCACCCCAAAGGAGACTCAACCGATTCAAATCTCCGGGAAAGCGGAGCACTAGACAAAACAAAAACGGAGACTTCTTTGCGTTTCTGCCAAACGAAAAGGAGAACCTCGTTTTTGAACTTGCAAAGAGCACACTGAGATGCAAAGTACAACTGGAAGAACCGGAAACAAGAAGCCTCTTGGTATTTGATTTCATCCTTTTCTTTTGAGCAGGACTTGAACCTAATCAAAACATCGCCCATTTTTCTTCTTTTTAGCTACCTGGCATGGAACTGAGAAAACACCTGAGGCGATGCAGCGCGCACACTCGTCTTCAATCCAAGGCACATGTGTGGGGTCGTATCACGGACCGTGATCATATGTAGACAAATTTCAGGAAGAACAGTGGCAAAGAGCTTGTCATCGCTCCGCAGCCCTACGGGGCAATCTCTCGGCAAGAAGGCTTGAGGATTCACTTACGCCGATGTTGCGACTCCGAACCCGGACGTAACCTTGCTTGGCGATGTCGCTGGTGTCTGTTGCCATGGCAGTTCCTGTTGTGGGTACACAGAACCGTTAGCAAGGCATGCAGATCGCCATGGAGATGCAACATGGCACTCGAGTTATCCCGGACTTGTTGGCCGGCCGCCGCGTCAACCGCGTTTCGTTCGAAGCGCCAAACGAAGCGGCGGCTGTCAGGACCCGAGACGCCGATCGCTCGATCCCAACCCGATCATCGAGAGCCCGGTGTGCCCCGATTGTCCCCGATGGTCGCGTTGCATTCACCGCAGTGCGTGTCAATAATCGCGGCAAAGTCGAGCGAAAGAGACGTCGCAAAAACAATCTGTGACCGAGAAAGCCAGGAAAACGAAATGGCAGAGGATGGTTAGGCCTAGCAGGCATGTCTGCTCACCGCACTCGTCAGTCGCACTGACGATTGCTGGCTAGCGGGGAGCGCCTGTTTTCGGGATGCGAACCGAGGTCGGGCGGCGTTTTGAAATGCCGTCCATGCCGCTTGAAATTATCCCCCGGGATGTTGTCAGTCCGAAGCTCGATCAGCGTCAGGATCCCGCGTCAAAAACACGACTCCGACGGCTCCGCCTTCTCTTTCCGTCATCAATCAGGTTTAGGAGGAGAGTTGGAGAGTCGGAGAGTGGGAAAGGACTGCACAACAGCTTGGGCTTGGGCTTGGCTTGGGCGGCTGGACCGCTGGGCAGGCTGGGCGGCTGGGGCCAAAACAAGAACACAGCGAACGAGCAAGCAAAACGCTAAAACTTGGTAGCCTGGAAACGAAGAGAGAGAGGGCGTTAGCGTAGCGCTCCTAGCGGTTCAGATGCACTCTGGGAGCAGGAGACTGTCAACAGGTAGTTTCGGTTTCGGTTTCTCCGGGTTGTGCATCTGTCGTCTGCACGTCGTCGTGGATTGCTCCACGCTTACGCCCAGTGCAGCAAGTATCCTTTTCTTCTGGTCTCTACATATCAGTCACAGCGAATAACAAAACAATTACGATTTTTCTGGCACGGGGAGCGAGCGAAAACGTCGGCGATGTCAAGTCGACGCAGATCCGCGACGTTGAACGCCGTGCCAGCTCACCGCGCGCATTTGTTTGCAACCTCGAAGTTTTATAACACCCTTGTTCCCGTACCCAATTTCCTCACAGCGACGTAACAAGGGGTGCATTTTTGCGCTTGAACGCACTCTAGTACAACGTGGTTCCTCCTGTACCGCGTTAGCCTGGTTGAAAATAGCGATCGGCAAAGCAAAGTGTTTTAAAACTAGAGTACTAGTCCGCACGCGTCCGATCGCACCAAAAAGTAGCTTCCCCAAAAACCACTTGAGTGCCCCTTTAAAGGGCCAGCCCATTCTAACTTTAGATCCACGGGTAAGACGAGCTACCGTAATATCCCGGGAGATGGCCCAACCCCGAAAGATAACCCTCCACTACTTTTTCTTCTTCTTGATTTGCTATTTTCTATTAAACACAGAAAGAGAGCCCACTCCTAGCGCTCTTGTATACTGTTAGAATCAGTGATCACCTCGTCGTAAATGCTGCTAGTTAGCTATGGCGGGATATAAGCGAACACTGCTGACTGGAAAGTACTTACAGTTGTAGTACAGTCATCTTTGCTTCATCGTTCCTCGCCATGATAACAAGTTTGGCAGGAAATCACGAACATGGGAAGGAAAGGCAACGGGGAAAATAGAGATAGGACGAGGCCTTAGGCAGGGGTGCCCGTTATCGCCTTTGCTGTTTATGTTGTATCTGAGAGGATTGGAGGATAGACTAGAGAAGAGTGGGCTTGGATTTGACCTTTCGTACAGTAAGCTAGGCCAAACAATTCAGCAATCCTTACCGGGACTGATATATGCGGATGATATCATACTAATGGCTAACAACAGGATAGATTTGCAGGAATTAATGAGCATCTGTGGTAGGGAAGGAGAGGAATTAGGTTTAGAATTCAGTAGTGAAAAATCAGCAGTCATGATTTTTAACAATGATGATGTTGAGAGACTGAAGATACAGAATATTACAGTTGAGAGAGCCAGTAAATACAAGTATCTAGGAGTATGGATATGTTGTGGTGCAGAATATCTCAGTGAGCATGAAAAGTATATAATAGGTAAGGGCAACAGAAATGCGGCTGTAATGAAAAATAGAGCACTTTGGAATTACAACAGGTATGAGGTGGTGAGAGAGATTTGGAAAGGGGTCATGGTGCCTGGCTTGACTGCTTGACTTTTGGAAACGCAGTGCTATGCATGAAATCCGAAGTGCATGCAAGACTAGAAATAAAACAGCTTGGAGTAGGTAGGCTGGCTTTGGGGGCACATTGCAAAACACCAAACCAGGGAGTACAAGGAGACATGGGATGGGCGTCATTTGAGGGCAGGGAAGCTGTGAGCGAGATAGAATTTGAGGATCGGTTGAGGCAAATGGGTGGGGAGCAATGGGCACGAAAGGTTTTCAGCTATTTATACATGATGAGTATAGACACAAAATGGAAACAGCGCACTAGGAAATTAAGAGGAAAGTTTTTAGGCTATAGTGGGGTTACGGAAGAGCAGGTCTCAGTTAAGAAGAAAGTTAAGGCCACAGAAAGAGATCGGTGGCTAAAGGGAATGCAGACAAAGAAGGCTCTGGAAGGCTATAGATTAAACAAAACAGTTATTGCCAAAGAAAGCATTTATGACAATTCTAGGGGAAGCTCATTGTTGTTTGAGGCAAGGACAGGTGTTTTGCGAACCAGAACATACAGAGCGAAGTACCAGGAAATGGACACAGTGTGCGCTGCTTGTGGAGAGGAGGACGAGACGGCTGAGCACTTGATACTCTACTGTAAAGGGCTTCACCCTGTGCATACCGAAGACAACATAGATTTAATAAGGTCATTGGGTTTTAGAGACAGCGAAGGAAAAGTGGATTTCAAGACAGTAGAGATTACCAAGCAAAGATTAAGTGAATGGTGGCAGAAAGCGAGAGAAAACTAGGCATTTTCTTATTAACTGATGACTTTCTTTTCAGTACGGAGTGAATATAGTTTTCACAATTAAATATTAAAGGGTAAAACAAAATGGCTAGGTGACGTAAGCTACCGCCCGATCCAAAGGGCTCAGCCATATTCATCCATCCATCCATCCTAGGAACTGTGGCAAGAGGGGCAAGAGGCTTGAATAAAGAAGGAAGCGCCGGCGACACACGCCGCACACGCGCTTCATGTCTAGAGCCATGGAGAATAGAAGACTAGGAGAGGGCATGACGTCAGCCGCGTAGCCTCCACAAGCCATCCTCCCCTGACCCTCGCCTCTTTCTCATTTTCCTCCTTACACTCCTTACTTATCAAGCCCACGTGACCAGATCACGTGACTGCAGCGTGGTTGACGGTTGCGAGGTTGCGAGGAATAGGGAGCATGGTGGTTTCTATTTTTAGCAGTCATCAGAGCTGGAAACTGAGCGTGTCGCCCGCGCCCAGCCGACCGATTCTACGCTTGCTGCGCTTCGTTATGTACCCTCAACTACGAAGCAAATGCATTATGTTTTCTACAGACCGTTACCATCCTGGCCCGTCACGACCATTCCTCTGACTACGATGAACGCCTGCGGACTTTTGGCTGGCACCGCCTGAGCCACCGACGAAAGGCCGGTTCACACAGTTGCGTTTGACTGCGTTGCGGCGAGAACCGAAAGCGAGTCACCGGCACATCTGTGCTTCGTAAGAAGCGTGCAATCCAATTCAAGGAATCTTCTTGGCACGCGATATAAGCAGCAGGGATGTTCTGGTGTCTCGCTGCCGCAACGCAGTCAAACGCAACTGCCTGAACCGGGCTGAACAGTGCCGCGTGTCCGACTCGTTGCTGTTGCCGCTGGCCCCTCGCTGGTCGGCCAGGTCGGCTCCTACCTAGCATCGGTCCCCCGTATCTTTAGCCGGACAGGCTGTCCTATCCCTCTCCGCACCTGCACCCGGCGACACGAAGCTTCACTGTTCCCCTCCGCGGTGAGCTCGTACCTGTCTTTACAGAGCGCAGGCCGGGCTTTCGTTTTCTGAACCGCCCGCCTCAAACGCTTGCCAGCGCTTGCTTGCTTCACGTCTAGCCTTCGATCTAATAAAAGCTACCGGGCTACCGGACGGAGCGCGCGCAAGCCTCCAAGGAATCCTTCTACAATCAACCATCCATCTCACACGTGACATGTCACGCGCACCAATTGCCAGAGAGATCTACGGTCACGTTGGCCACAACATCGTTTAAACTTTTTTATGGCTAGGCTTCACCAATATTGCAACGTGCCCTCTCCTAGTACTTCTTGTCTAGAGCCCAGCGGACATGGCCTCGTCAGCCTCGTCTCGTCCTTCCCAGATATTGCTACAGAAACTTGCCCCCGTCACCACACCCTCTATACTCTGTTTCACCTTATGTTGTACCGCAGAGAAGGCTAGAAGCGCGAGCTCATAGCGTTGGGAGCTGCTCTTGACGCACGAGAGCTTGTGCCGCTGAGATGTGCCCTAGAGCAAGGAGCTCGCGCTTGTAGTTACTATATCAACTCAGTTGTGGAACTCTCCATAGACTGCCATAGACTCCGTACATCGGAGGGATTCCGAAACCGTGTCCGATTCTTTTGCGGCGAGGTGGCGCTGCCTGCTGGGCGTTTTCAGATAAGATCGAACAACCATGTCCGTTGACCATTTTTAATTTTGATGAAATAAATATATTGTGCTGGCTTTATGCCCAGAAGAATAAAACCAATCCTTGTCTTCGGAAAAAAAAATAAATTTTGTCTTTGCGAAAAAAAATTGTAAGCACCCCGTCAGTCACATGCGCGTTTTGCGTATCGCGCGATGTTGACATTTCGGGCGGCTTCCCCCAAAAAACTGTTCTAGCTACGGGTCTTCAAATACTCACTAACAAATTAGGCATAGGAAGGATTGACAAAAAGTATTAATCACCGAGTATTAGGGTAGCACGGAGGTGGACGTTAGTTTTGAAGTGAAAATTCCTAATTCATTTTCGTACAACCGACCCAAAAATGCACATGGGCCGGAGCGATCAAGGTGCGCTACCCTGTAACATGCTTCGCGGTTCCTGTTTCAACAGCCGGCGTATAGCGTCTCCGTCTACGCGACGTAAAGGAAGCAACCGGAACGACTTTGCAAGCAGATCAGCCTACAACCTTGGCGGTAACATGATATAGGAAGTAGGGCGCGGGCAGAACCTGAACCTGCGCCGCCTGTGAGCGCCAATAGATCCGCCGCAGTGTAGGGCCAAACAACGCGTAGAAAAAAAAAAAAAAAAAAAAGAAAAAAAGATACTTAAAAGCAAAAAAATTCCGATTGCCTGAGATTGTTTGTATTGGGCGTTTTCAGATAGGATCAAACGACCATGTCCGGTCGACATTTTTTTTTTTTTATTTTTAGCAAATGATATATGTTTTACTTGTTGTGCAAGCGCAAAAACATATTCAAACTTTTTCTGCGGATCGTAAAATTTCTCTTGAGGAAAAAAAAAAAAAATCACAAAGTCGTTGTCGGTATACGCTCTCGTTTTTGCGAGTTTCGTGAAACCGTCTTTTTGGATATTTATTAAAGAAAAAACTGTTGTCTCTTAGGTTTAATATTTTTTGTGCAGAGACTCTACATAAAATAAAAGGAGGTAAACATGTATTATTGATTACGAAGCAATTTAGAGCTTTATCGATCCGGATCTTAAAAGACTAGAAATTCAATTCTTTTTTTAATTTTGAACGCGTCTGTTCTATATTTGCATACATTGTTGTTGAAATTAAAAACGATAACCTTTCTAAAATAAATACACTGAAATTTAGACAGGTTACCGATTTTGCAATAAGAGGAAACTCAGTTTAAAATGAAGGCCATCGCAATTCTTTTACTTTTCACAGATCAAGGCTCATAATCTGTCCCATCAGGCCCTTCAAAAATGCTTTGAAATGTTTTTTTTTTATTATTTCACAGGGTTTTAAATATACAGAATTGACGTAACGGGAGTGGAAAAAGACAGGACGTTGCCAATTTCAAACAAGGGCACGCAAGGGGTCGAAAAATTTAGGATGTCTGTCAAGAGAAAGCACTGTGACAGGAATTCGTGAAAAATTAAAATTCATACAAAAGATTACACGTGAGTTTGAAGCACAGGTCAACAATTTAAATACACATTTCTCGGATCAGTGAATTTCGGAGCCTACCCTTCGTGGGGAGGCTGCGCTGCTGACGTTTCAATAGTTATAAGAAATAACACATGTTTAAAGTGGTACAATTGAAACTAGTTTAATTAATCAAGATCCTGTGCGCACATTCGGAGTTTGTCGCGTGAATTCTTTCTACCGGACGCTGACCTGAGTCGGTCATGGCACTCTCCTGGCACTCCGAAAAGGAACATTTTGTTCCCGGTTTGCCTGTAGCGATCACTGTTCGTTTCTTCTCAGTGGCACCGCAAGCTCGCGACCTCGATCTGATTTTCGCAGCCATATGAGACTTTACTTTTAAATATATATATTTTCAGCGGCTATGTTCTTGCTAAAACAGCTGCGGTTGCGAAGTGTCGGACTGCGTACCCTGCCACAAGTGACAGGACTGAATTCCACGCAAAACGGAAACAGAGTCCCAGTTCTTTGCTTTCATGTCCCTGAGCGCTTTTACGTCAGCTTTCGGGAGGTGGATTAGTTTCACGTTCGGCAGTTTAGTGTTCAGTGGGGCAACCATCTCTGACGCCGACTTGATCATCGACTTGGTGGGCCGTCGGAGGCTGTACAACGTTGTCTGGTGCTTGACACGATCCCCCGATTCAATCACAGGCACTCTTGCCATGTCAAGCTGCGGAAAAAATACACCTCGCTGACGTGTATTTCTGGCTCTGCAGCTCGTGTAGTTGGTACTTGTTCTTAAAGTAGCTTGTTGCACCATTACTTACGTAGGTCACATGGGCATACCCAAATTGGATTTCACGATTCTCCAAACCGTTGTCCTATAAATTAAGTTACAGACAATCTCATTCAATCGCAATTATTTTTCCTTTTTTTTATGTATCTTTATTTTCTATCCGTTGTGCGGCCCTCCATGGCGGCGGATCTATTGGCGCTCACAGGCGGCGCAGGTTCAGGTTCTGCCGCGCCCTACTTCCTATATCATGTTACCGCCAAGGTTGTAGGCTGATATGCTTGCAAAGTCGTTCCGGTTGCTTCCTTTACGTCGCGTAGACGGAGACGCTATACGCCGGCTGTTGAAACAGGAAGCGCGAAGCATGTTAAAGGGTAGCGCACCTCGATCGCTCCGGCCCATGTGCATTTTTGGGTCGGTTGTACGAAAATGTATTAGGAATTTTCACTTCAAAACTAACGTCCACCTCCGTGCTGTCAATTTGTCTTTTCCTGACCACCCTGTAGCATTTTTACATGTTTTAATAAAAATTTAAGAGCGGGTATGTGCACGCACATTTATGGCAACCGCGTTAGCGCCAATTTGGCCATGTCTCTCGCTTTATAACTTAAAAGCAACACAAATATTGCATCATGTTTTTGCAGACTCTGTTAGTACATATTATAAACATTAATTTCAGAGAGTTTAAAGAAAATTAAAGGTGGCCTTTTTTTTTAAATGATTTTCAAAATAATGCATTTTTAGTTAAATGCCCCCGTGTGAACAATTTTTGTAAATTTCTCCAGCTAACCAGGACCACAATATTTCACGCAAAGATGAACTATATACAGGGCAACACACTGGCAAAGTTTGAAGACCTTAGCTTTTATAGATACGGAGAAAAATATTCTTGAATCCAGAGCGTTATTGCGCAATGTGCCGTGTTTGCGATTTTCTCAAAATGACTACCCTAATACTCGGTGATTAGTACTTTTTGTCAATCCTTCCTATGCCTAATTTGTTAGTGAGTATTTGAAGACCCGTAGCTAGAACAGTTTTTGGGGGGAAGCCGCCCGAAATGTCAACATCGCGCGATACGCAAAACGCACATGTGACTGAGGGGGTGCTTACAAATTTTTTTCGCAAAGACAACATTTTTTTTCCGAAAACAAGGATTGGTTTTATTCTTCTGGGCATAAAGCCAGCACAATATATTTATTTCATCAAAATTAAAAATGATCACCGTACATGGTTGTTCGATCTTATCTGAAAACGCCCTGCTACTGCTCCGCGGCTGCCAACCGCTGCAACTGTTTACGAGTCCCAACCCGACTCCTCGGCGACCAGCATGGCTTACGGTTGGTTTTCGCCCTTTCGCCAGTAAAAATACAACTTGAGCGTGATAAGCGGTAGGACCATGATGACATACGCTTTGTATTATTTCAAAACGCCGCCGCCTTAGCTGTGCTGAGGCGGCGGCGCACAATCCGGTGGCTACAATCGGGGCAAGTTTGTACATACTGTAATAGTAGATGTGCCGTCTTACCAAGGCAGTTCCATTGCTGGCCGTGATCGCAGCACACCAATACGAGCGTAAGTATCCGAACGCTTCGATTTTGTTGGGAGCATTGCTTTCGTTCTGTCGCCGTTATTATCTTGGGCACGCTGATTTGATGGACGAGCTAAGTTCAGCACGCCTGATTCTCTGCCTACCTGGAGCTTTTTCCGAGGCGTTAAATGCGCGCGGACGTTCCCGTCGCGGTGGTTGCAGACGACCGAAGGAACGTTTGCGCGCACGCGATCATTATTTTGCGCCGACAGCAGACGACACTTGGAATGTGGTTCAGAGTCAACAGGAACACAGATTCAATGTTTTATTGGTTAAAACAAATATCAGAATTTCTCATATGTGACTACCAACTGCAGCAGAAACAGTTTAAAAGTCGTCTGCTACGTCAGAAAAAGCGCCACGAACATCCGTAAGCTCACTCAGTAGGCCAGATGCAACGGCCATAAGCGTGCCGTCAATGATGATGATAGCGAGTATTAATGCGGAGCGCGCGCCCTCTAACAGGCGCCACGCAAAGGGACCCCCCTCTGGAGCGGAGTTCCTCTACAACACTGTAAACAAGCCAAATACTCCGGAAAAAAAAAAAAAAAAAGGTCGTCGGTTTTGTTTTTTGCTTGTAAATCGACCGGCTTCCGTGCAAACTTTGTTGTAAGGCTGCATAATGTGCTATGTTTGTGACTTTTTTTTTATTGAATTATACCATGCAGAGTTCCAATAAACAGTCCCCTACGTGAAAAAATGCTTTCTTGTCAGAATGTGATCACCCGGAAATGCATAAAATGTGGTTTAGTTCGCGATATGTGGTGAGGGGCGCTGCCTGCATTAATACACGATACTCTCAACACCGTGTTTCCCGATTACCACAGGCTTACTTATTTGGTACAGTGATGGCGACAACGGGCGAGGGAGGCATTGGCCGCTGGGTGTTTACATGAGTTTCTCAGGTATACGCGGACCTTTGACACAACGTGAGCCTTCTCGAAGAGCCGAGTAGTTTCAGCCCCACGATGTGGCGCCCCTCTTCTCGCTTGGATCGCGTCTAGTCGGAGCCCCCTTGGGAGCGAGCGTGTGTCAACGCTCGCGTCATCCGGCTCGAGGAAAACGGAGCCGCGGTTAGCGGGTCCCTCAAGCGAGCGACGCTCGGCCGAGGGAGCGACGTGCACCCCGGCTCCACAAGAGCTTCTTCAGGCTTGGCTGGTATGCGCGGTCCCCGCCCCGCTGCAGTGTTTTGGCCAGTCCGACATGTGAAGGAGCCGAGCCGTCGCCGCGACAGATGGTCCACGTCGGTGCTCGAGAGCCACCACGCCCGGACGCCCGCCTCGTGACATGCCGCGGACCTCTGCCCTGCCACAGGACGCTCGAGGCCTCTAGCGAGGCCACTCGGGCCATGGGAAATCTCCTCTGCTGCGTCTGCAAGGAGCGCAAGTCGGGCGCGTCCGACGACGCCAGCAACGGCGGCTACCGCCGCAGGCAGAGCTCGCTGGCCGCGGAGGCCGGGAGCGACGGCTCCGAGCGACGTCGCTCCAGCTCGACCTTCGGCTGGCACGGCACCAGGGGCTCATTGGCGGCGCCCAGCTACGTCGAGCACCTCATCCTGGAGACGCTGGCCATCATCAGGACTCTGGTAGACAAGTAGGTGCGCCGGAATGGCTTGCTTGGCCTTGGCAAGGCTCCCTCTCGCGATACCCGGCGCTTGTCGAGAATAGGGCCCCTTCTGAACGCCGAACACTTGTCGAAAGTGAACTGGTCAAAGCGGGCATCTCGTCCTAGGGCTCCGAACGACATCGTCCAGCAAACACTCGGGCTTATACCCCTGTCAGACGGGCTAATTTAGTGCACTTCAGTTCGCCAAATGTCACTTCAGGTGTTCCCGTGCCAATTGGGATAAATTAGTGTCGCTTGGAAATGATGACAATAACGATGGGTAGAGTACTATAAGACACCTCAAATGTTAAAGTAAAGGCATACATGTTCCAGCAATATTTAATATTTTTTAATAAAAACCCGTTACAAGACCAAGTTACGTTAATTGACAGTATTTACTCCAATTGGATGATTCTGATCGATCCTCACAAGGCAAGGTAAGGACGAAGAACAATAAGCAAACTCACTTGAAGCCGTGTGTGTTCTTCAACTGAAGTTGTCCGGCACACTACACAAATGACTCTAAAGGCAAAGTACACTCCGTTGAAGTGCACTAAATTAGCCCGTCTCACCAGGGTATTAGCTTTGTTCAACCTCGAGACGAGGGAATCAGTGTCGGTGGAACCAAACCGTTATCTTTAGTCGAACCAACACTGAACCGAACTGAAATCTTTGCCTGCCATCTTGGAACTGAACCGGAAAAAAAAAAAAATATAAAGGTAGCCGGATCAACATAATTCACAATAGTTTTTTTTTTTTATAATATTACAAAATGAATATTTGAGAATAAAAAATGGCAGCTGTATTTCAATGCTGATCCAGTCCTCATGTACAGAATAGCAATGTGTGCGAAAATGTGGGTTTTTCGTGGCGCTTTTGTATTGGCACTATAGTTAATCATGTGTCATGTTCTCACGTGACGTCATGGTGTCAAGACATGCTGTCAAGTAATGTCACGTCACGTGGCCCACTGACTCACTGAGTCAAGTCAATTTAAACTGAGAATGTCACTAGATTTCTTAGCGTTGTTGACACCGTGACTTCACATGACATCATGACTTCACACCGCAAATCACGTTTCCCCGTGACATACTGCATTGTCACGAGCCCGAGTCGAGTGATCAGCTTCATGACAATCTGCATCTCCAAACATTTGGGTAATGGATCGTCTTCAATCGGTGACGATAATAGTCAAACTCCAACAATGTCTGAAGCTCAGCCCATGCTCTATACCAGGGACTCAAACCAGAAAAATTTAACGTTTCGGTTACGGTTACTGTTTCCTGCAGTGTTGATTTTGGTTTCGTTCCAGTTTATTACGGTTTTAATTTTGACGGTTTCGGTTACCGGTTACACATTCCTTAAAAACATTGTTTTTTTTTTTTTTCGGTTTCTTCAATAATTTGTTTTATTGAAATCCTTGACAACCGTTCCATAAAAACGGTTTAAAGTAGTCCCAGGCATCCAACAATGGGACATTGACGATAACAATAACTCAATAACGTCTTAGTACTTCTAATTCGCTGATCTCTATGACAATTGCTGGATCGCGCTTCTCACTCCAGTGAGTAAAGCCAATGGACGCCCATCTTGCATGCGGCGAAATCACGTTTTTGCTAGCCTTTCAGAGGCTGGCGGCAGCGTGCTGAAGACACGTTTTCTACTCGTTCGTCGTCATTCGTCGAAGTTTTTTAGGACCCTGGGTAAGCATTGAGACTTGCCGTTGAGAACACATGGAAATTTTTACGAAAGCGCAAGTGCCGCAGGAATTGGCACAACTCGTCGAAAGCAAGTTTCGTCATACTCGCGGCGTGATCAAAGCTTCCTTAGCACGCCGAAGTGCTGCATCTCTGTGCGTTCACACGCTTAGATACCGATCAAGAATCAGCGCCGCGGCAAAGTTTTAAAGGTGTGTCGCGCATAGATTTCTTTGCATCATATATTGGCCACGGAGTTCTGGATCGACCAGCTGTTCCGGCGAGTTGCTATCAATAAAGGGGGGAAAACAATCTGTATGGTTACTCTCATGCAGTAAACACAAAGAGAGCAACCCTGTGGAGCAAGAATGGTTTTCGAAGGCAAAAGTACAAGATGGCAAGATTGAAAATCTCTGAAGCACGGCCCATATGGTCGTGTGTAATCTGTTGACCAATCACAATTAGCTGAGCCGCGCTCGAAACTTGATGTCAAGTGCAATTGTTGATATTGAGCTAGACCTCTGATCAGTGATGAGGAGCTGTTGCGCGGTATTTTGTAAATCGTCTGACGACAAAAAAAAAAGAAGAGACATACCTTCCCCCTCTCTTCCGTCGCCACTGGATGCTGGATCAAGCTCGTTTCTGGACTGCGAATGCTGCAAATTACAAATACAGCCGTCGAAGTGTACTTGTAATTTGCTCCAGAGGCACATACGGCTTCACGCACATTGCACTCGCAAAGCTTATTCCACATGGTGTCGAATCTATATCGGTATCCAAGCGTGCAAAGGCACAGAGACGCAGCACTTTGGCGTGCCAAGGAAGCTTTGATCACGCTGTGAGACCCGCGAAACTTGCTTTCGACGGGTTGTGCTTTTTTCCTGTGGCACTGCGCTTTCGTAAAATTTTCTATGTGTTCTCAATGGCAAGTCTCAACGCTTACACAGGGTCTTAAAAAACTTCTTCGGCGAAAGACGACGAACGAGTAGAAAACGTGTCTTCAGCACGCTGCCGCCAGCCTCGGAAGGGCAACATCACCGCTATGTCTCGTGTGCTCCACAATCAAATCTGTCTTTTGTTACGTTTTCCACGTCAACTGGCTTCTTGAAATGCTGTAATGTTTCGCAATTGACTGGGCAACTTTGCTGTAGCAGATCTCCACAAAATAAAAGATGGGACGAGCAGCGACTCTGCGGACAGTCTCTGTCACTCGTGCGTCGATTTCACGCTCAGCACTAGGATTGCTTAATTTTGAAATCAAAGGTGCACACAACCGACTCTTTCGGACAGTGAAGAAACTTGATCGAACGAATCACACTTGAGTTCTTATGCAAATAAAGCATTGATTGAAATATTAATTAATATTCACCCAAATATAACTTTATATTTTATTTTGCATCCCCAAAGCTCAAATGAAAAGAAAAAGGGGACTAAATGCATGTAAAAATAAAACAAAAGTGATAATCACTTTAACAATAACAATATACTGACCGCAATAATCAGCAATAACCGAAGGCATGTGCCGTATACATTCAAACTGATAACAAAGACAATATAAAAAGAAAAAAAAAACTACAATACAACATTCAAAGAATCACGCGATATATACATATTTAACTTAAAAGAAAGTGAAATGAGAGAAAATAACACAGAGGCGATATGCATACGTTTTAAAGACAGTAAAAAAAGTCTAACAATATCCTCAAACATTGGAATATCGTTGTGATTTACAATATGTTCGGGAAGCTTATTCCAATCCTTAATCGTATTTGCGAAAAAAGAATACTTGAAAACATCAATTCTGGCGGTATATGACTGCAATGTTTTAGAATGATTTAGTCTAGCTGATCTGTTGGTAATATTCCTAAAATAAATGTTGCGGTTGATCTTTACTTGGCCATGATAAATCAGGAACAAGAGCTTTAACTGTGCAATTGTTCCCCTAACCTCTAAGGGTTCAAGTCCACAAGCGTTCAACATTTCTGTCACTGAGGGCGTTGACCTGTAATTTGAAGTTATAAAACGTGCTGCCTTCTGTATTCTCTCGAGCCTGTTTATGTCGGTTTTGATTTCGGGGGTCTCAAACGACCGAAGCTTATTCTAGAGTAGGTCACATTAGAGTTTTGTATGCTGTATATCTTATTTCCTTATTGCTATTTTTAAGTTTAGGTCTAAGCATGCATAATTTCTTCTACGCAGCTGCGCTGATATTTACAATATCTGGCTGCCATTTTAAGTTAACTTATTGTTATCCCTAGGTACTTGAAAGTTTCTGTTCTTGTCAGTTCTGCATTCCCAATGTGATACTGAAACAGAGATACATTCTTCTTATTAGTGACGTGGGTATATGATGACTTTTTGAGGATAATTTCCATTTGCCATTGGAAGCACCATTGTTTAATACAACTGTCATTCAATGCTGGCTGGTCTGGATGTCTTAATTGGCAAATAAACCAGACAATCATCTGCAAGCAAATTTATTTGTACTGGTGGTTTAATTACCATTGAGA
Source organism: Ixodes persulcatus (assembly GCA_013358835.2). NCBI lineage: Eukaryota > Metazoa > Arthropoda > Arachnida > Ixodida > Ixodidae > Ixodes > Ixodes persulcatus. The sequence goes on along the minus strand of JABSTQ010009189.1, from coordinate 1,033,505 downwards.
TATTATTAATATATAAAAGAAACAACAATGGCCCCAATACTGATCCTTGCGGTACGCCTGAAGTTACCGATAATGAGTCTGAGAAGGCTTCTCCAATTTCAACCGTCTGCGATTTATTTTAGCCTGAATCCAGGTTTTCATAACACAGACCAACTTGGTACTGCATAAAATATTTAATAATTAAAAGAGAAGCGTTTATCATTCATTTTTTTTTTTTCAATCGTAGAGCAGAATCTTTACTGAGGTTAATTTTCGGGTGCATGTGAGCTTGCAAACAGGCGGTTTATTTATTTTTAAACTTTTTTTATTTAAAGGATACTGTGGCACGCATGCGTGAGCCATAGCAGGTGTGGGTGTGCATATTACATACACTATGAACAGTAGAAAAAAATTGCACTCAAGAACAAATTGCGGCAGAATTAATTGCATCAACAAAACCGTCAAGTGACGGAAGGGTTACTCCCTTCCGTCACTTGCGTCCAAGGTTAAGGATGCAGTGGGAGCTGTTGACATTGCCGACTCTTCAGGTCCTCCCTTGGATCAAGAGAACATGGAATGGCAAGCCTTTAAATCAAAACAGAAAGGAAAAAAGCCGGTGGTTCCTCCTTATGGTGTAGCACATGCAGAATTGCTTTATTTCATTTATGAAACCTTTTATCCTTAAAAATGGGCTCTGTAATTCTTCAGTGGAACTGCCGTGGCTTATTCACTAACCTTGTAGATGTTGAGTTTCTTTTAGAAGAGTATAAAGGCCCGTTCACACTCTTGCGACCTCTTAGAACTGGGTGCCTTGAAACCTCTTACAACGAGAGGACACACTGGCACCATCTATTGGGTAGCAGTGGAAACTTGGCGGGCCGGCACATTTTCTTTTTCTCTCGCGCATTATCCTTTCTTTCTTGGCTCGAAAAACTTTTGTCAACATTATAAAGGAGCCTATCTCATAGGTATTACGCACATTTGACCTCGGAAATCCCGCAAAACCTTCGCTCTTGTGAAATGCAGTTACAGGGTCACAGCATAGGATGGCGCCCGAATGCCAGTGTGCTCCCTCGTCCTAAGAAATTTTAAGAGGTTTCAACAGGTCTCGTCTCTCTCGGTCGTACTCTCTCGGTCGTACTTGAATACATCTCACACTAACTTTCTGAGACGCTACAGTGTGTTTCGTAAAGACCACCCTAGCACGTCTATTTCTTGTGGCGGTGTTGCGGTGGTGCTTCCAAAACATATTCCATGTGCAGAGGTTCCGCTTCAGACTCCACTCGAAGCTATCGCTGTTCGTCTCTTGTTGCATAAAGCCATAACTCTATGTCCAGTGTACTTTCCACCTTTTCTTTCTCTGAAGTGACAAGATCTCGACTCCCTTTTAAGCCAGCTTCCAGAGCCCTTTCTTTTACTTGGTGATTTTAACGCACATAGTACCCTTTGGGGTAGTGATCATACAGACACATGCGGAAAGATAATCGAATCCATAATATTTTCACATCCACTATGAATTTTTAACACTGGTCATCCTACATATTTTAGTTCATCATCCTTGTCATCTACATGCATTGATATTTCTATTGGCAGTGCAAATCTGCTACCTGATTTTTCATGGACTGTTGAACAGAATCCCCATGGAAATGACCACTTCCCCATTATTTTATAATGTAAAGACACTCCTCAGTCTTCACCTACGTGCCATCCACGCTGGAAGTTTGAAAAGGCAGACTGGAGCCTTTTTAAGCAGTTGTCACTCCTGGCCTATTCTCGCCTCGATCAGCTTTCGATTGGTGAGCTCAATCATCTTTCAACATCCCATATTCTCACTGCAGCGTCACTTTCAATCCCTCAGTTATCTGGACAACTTACTAGACGACCGAAGCCATGGTGGAATGAAAACTGTAAAGAGAGCCGCAAGCAGCAAAACAAAGCTTGGGGTGTTCTAAGACGTTATCCAACTCGGGATAACCTGATATCTTTCCGAAAAATGAAAGCTCATGCTAGGTACATTCGTCGCAAGGTGAAACGCTAGAGCTGGAAAAAATATGCTTCCTCTATCAATAGCAATACTTCTCCCAAAGAAGTATGGGACAGGATTCATAAAGTAAATGGCTCATATCATGCTTTCACCGTTCCACTTCTTTCTAGAAATGGGAAATGCACAAGCAATCTTGAAGAGCAGGGCAACATCCTTGGCGAGCATTTTGAATTTATTTCCAGCTCTCAGCACTATCCACCTGCATTTCTGCAACATAAAAGGAAAGCTGAAAGTATGGTACTGAAAACGTCCGGTGGTGAATGCGAAGCTTGTAATGCCCCCTTTACTTTACACTAACTGAACATAGTGCTCCAAAACTCTAAGTCATCGGCTCCTGGTCCAGACGGTATTCATTACTATTAGCCCCGAGAGCGAACACAAGCGTCGCTGCGGTCGCCGCGCCCTGATTGGGTGAGGTATACCGTGACGTCAGGGGAAGGACTGCTTGGCGATCTCGCATCCCACTTTTCTGCTTTGGTTTCCTAGTTTGGCCGCTTTGTGCCGCAAGTACTTCGAGAAGCGGGACCTTGTTTACCCGGTGTACAAGAAGCTGGGTTAGGCCGATACCGACGTGCTTCCGTACCTTCTATAAGCGTGCTTGTCACTTTGACCTTTATAATTGGGTTAAAAATCCCGAAAGCTATCGGCGGAGGCAATTCCGCCGATGAACCTCCTTGTCGGTCCGCACGGCACAAGGCAATCGTGCGAGGGGTCGGTGAAGCGGTGGCGTAAGTGTTTCAGACGCTGAAATTCTATCCTTGCATGTTCATAATTTAGGAGAATATTACATCCCGCTTTGCAGGCCTTTAAATGGCATTTATATCAAAGGCCTTTGGGCGGTCGGTAAATTAGCTCGCGACCCCGACTCTGCGCGTGCCACTCTGCGTGCGTTGGTTCGTAGATGTCTTAAAGGCCATCGGTCTGAAGACCTTCGAAGTGCTCGTGGAACAGGATTGTTTTATATCAATGTAGTTTCTTCGTGAAATAATGATATAGTTTGTACACGTATGCAGACATGTTTTATTTTTTAGAAGATGCACAATTATCGGAAATTAGTTTGTATGGTAGCAGGCAAAACGGCTGAATTGCCCCAGTCGCCTGTATGAGATTATTGAACTGCCAAAAATATGCACAGCTAGTACCGTAATTTGGAATGTTTATACTTTTTCCTGGCATTCTTCCTTTATTCCAGCCTTGTGTATTCGGAAAAAAACACTGTTTAGTATGAACTGTCATTTCCAATTAAAAGAGACACTGCTGCAGGTCCCCAAAAGCTTCCTCAACCTCCAAACTCCCTACAGCTGGACTCTCTGACAACAGAGGAAAACAGGAGAAACAGCGAGCATTCGAACGGCTGTCTAGTGGTAGATGCTGCACTAATAGCAGAAAATGTGAAACCTGTGAAGGGTGACAGTTTAGGTGACTAAAGCTTCTGGTATTTTAACTTCATGGCCAGTTTGATTTAGCTAAAATCTCAATTTTAGAGCCTAAGGGACTAATAACGGGCTACACACCTTTACCTTCATTTGTTGTACATTACTTGAGTGATATTATAAAGTAGTCCACGGATAGCACTAGTCGAGTTCATTAAAATACTATCCGAATCCAGCAAAGGCCAAATGCGAGCAATATAAACAGATATAAACAAATGACTGGTATATGCCTATGTTTCTTCTTTCTTTACTTTATCCCTGTACTTGGGCTGTCTCACTTGTGATTCTCTCTCCATGGCCCAGACTATATTTAACATGTTGCTCGAGCAGCACGCAGCTTTTCTGCTTCGGCGTTTGTTTAAAAATAGAGATAAAAAAATGAAAGCAGTTTACAACTCCCTGTAACGCCGAATTAGAGCGCAGCTCTTGAGGAGGAGGAGGGGAGGGTACGTAGAGGGGGCAATTGCCCCTCCTGCTCTCCTGCCCTCCTGCCCTCCCGCATTTAGGGGAAACTTTTCCGCTAGATTTAGCGGAGAAAATTTTCCGCTAGATATAGCGGAGAAAATTTTCCGCTAGATTTAGCGGGTAAACTTTTCCGCTAGATTTAGCAGGGAAAATTTTCCGCTAGATTTAGAGGGGAAAATTTTCCGCTAGATTTAGCGGGGAAAATTTTCCGCTAGATTTAGCGGGTAAAATCTTCCGCTAGGTTTAGCGGGGAAATTTTCCGCTAAATTTAGCGGGGAAATTTACCCATGATGCACCACGCGGTTACGGCGACGGCGACGCCGCTCAAGCCGGAAACGGGCGCCTGAGAGCTGCGCTTTTAAAGAAAAAAGAAACACACCAAATAGTATACATAACCTGTCAATTCATTCACACCATCAGCAGCATTGATTGTGTGAGATGTAAATCTATAGTGATGCTCCTGCATTTGTGGCCATATTTTTTCATTTTCATATACCAGCTGCGATTCATGCGTGCCTGCCCTGTCAAGCATGCCTGAAATGTTGGTTGAAGTTTCGCCTGCAGCTACAAGCAATACCTCAATAAAGCCACATATGAAACTTTACTCTTCCTACGGAAAACATGCACAAAGCTAACGTCGTCACAGCCTCCACAGGACGAGCGGAGCGAGTACCAAAGCAGTTTTGATCAGCTCAACACAGTATAGAGGCCCCCACAAATACAGCAAGATTCCAGCGGTGAAAAATGCTGCTTCATTACTGCCGAGGTCACCTGGGCAATGCCATCTCGAGGAGTGGCCTCTTGAGGTGTTTTTGCGTGGACAGAGAAGGATGCCTAAAGCTGAGGTGGGCTGTCTTTGGAGTGTGGAACATCTTTTGGGATATTAGGCAATGTTTTATTTTCATGGTTGGTGCACATTCCTCGGTCTTTTATCGAATCACATGGAGTCCTTTGAAGTATGAAATGTGGCATTTGGGGCATTGGTGTGCATTTGAGCCCAAATATCTCCTTGTGTCCTCGGACGGCACAATGAGGTTGAGCCCTTGCCTGCAGCGAGCAGGAGCCGCCCCCGTTCATGATCAAGCTGCACCTGCTGGCAGACAAGGAATCCGGCTGGCTCCTGGTGGTCAAGTCGATGGTCAACGCCATCCCCATGGAGGACCCCCTGGGCCCCGCTGTCATCACCCTCATCCTGGACGACTGCCCCCTGCCGACCAAGGTTGCTCTCGGCCTCGGGTCCTTAGGGGCACGTTTTTATACCACTAATCACCAAGAATGTTCCTGGGGTTAGAGTTAATTACGACCCTTGAATAGTGTGTTTGATGTTTCATTGGCAAATGCCGAGCGTGTGAGTGCTTAAAAAAATTGCAAACTTTTTCATTGGGGGTTGTTTTAGCAACTGAATGGCCCATTTCTTCCCAGGAGTCTGTCGGGAAGCTGTCGCAGATGTTCCAGTTGTCGAGGGAGCTGTCGGTTGGTGGCAGAAGCAACCCGACATGGCACAGGAATATCTGTGTTGTACTGGGCTGCATTGCAGAAAAGCTTGCAGGTGATTTGTGCCCCTACAGAGCTTTTCGAAATTTGATCTGGCCACATTGTTCGCTATCATCGTCTGCACGTATGTCATACAAACGAGTGTCTCGTGGTACCTCTAGTAACCGACGAAGAAACAAGTTGAAACGATCTGTGCTGTCAGATGCCCCGATTCTCGTGCACTGGAGACGTCGGCACAAGTGAAACCCGCAGATTGCTGGCTCAGTCTGGTGTCGGAGTACCTCGTGCAGACTGGTTGTTTTCTGTTGAAACTCTGTTGAATCGGGCAAGAAGTGAACGGTGAAGAAAATACTGTCTATTGTTAACATACCAAAGTGATTGTGTCCCATTAAATAATACAATGTGCTAATTAATGCCATTAGCATGATAAAAGGTAAACTGCTATTTGAGCCGTTTAATGGCATTGAATTTTGCATCAACTTCACTGATTTACCATCTTGCTGCGACGTCGGCTGTATAAACAGCACGTGTACAGTTTGAGCCTGTTTCACCCAGCGTCGGAAGCAGTCAAAAGGCCGTCATGTATGTCCATGGGAAATAATGGACTCTGATTCATCGAGCTTTTCTGAGTCAGGCAATGGCCAGCAAATGTTATAAGATTTTCAGCACGAAATTTCAGACGATTCACCGTTTGCGTTTGATCCGCCGGCATCGCCTCTGAGGGGACCACCTGTGGCGGCTGCATTTGCAATCCGCCGACATATGGACCCAGATGCTGCTTCAGAAGTGCAATGATATGGAAGGTTTTGTTTGCTAGCACAATGCAAACGCTAGGAGCCAGCTCTCTCTTCCAACTGCTCGGACCCTCTTCCGTCACAGAAACGTCTCGGTCAGAAACCGATGCATTTTTTCGTGGTGTTATTGCACCCCACAGCACATGACCAATTCTCCCCATCCTCCAATCGCATGCTGCAAATAGCCTAAACCTGACAGTCTGCAAAACCAGACGCTCACCATCACTACAACGGCGCAGAGGAGGGAGCGTCGTCTGCTCTCGGATACAACATTTGACGTCACAAGCGCCCCTTCCCCTCATTGTTGCCAGTAGAGCGGCAGTCAGCAATTCATAGGTGTATGCGTAAACTTGCAAATGAGTTTTCTCTAAAGAAAACTATTATTTTGGCGAGATATTTTGTAGACATACTCGGGGGTGGATGTTTAGTGTGTGGGGAAAATTTTATGAAAATCGATGAGCATCGTATATTTTGCCAGAGGCCTGTCTTTAGATATTCGCAGAGAGGATAACGGCACAAACCGACTGGTTGACGCTGCTACACTCGTAGGTGGTATACCACACACTCTCGGGTCTGCTGGATCGGCTTTTGGGGTTTCATCTAATAAATGCTTGCTTTATGTTGTGCCATCTGTGAGGCATCAACCTAACAGTTTTTACCGTTTTCCTCCTCCTGCATGGGAAGTTTGTTTTAGGCTTAAATGAGCCACCTCAAGACACCTTTGTGAAAAGTTTTGTTGCACTCAGTTCATTGGTTTCTTTATAGAAATTGCTTTTATGCCCGAATAAGGCTTGGGAACAGGATGATTTGAATCAAGTTTTGTGGCTCTTCTTATCTGGCCCACCAGGTCCAAGCAGCGTGGCATTGCTCACGCCAGACACCCTGGAGTACCTTGTTGCAAACCTGGTGAGTCGAAGCAGCCTCGGACATCCCGATGGGGTTGGCCATAGAGGATCTCGACCATCTGCGTCCTGATCAGGGATTGTCCAAGGATTGTCCCATCCGTAACTGGAGGAGAGAAGGGCACTTGCCTGAATAGTATTTACTCTCGTGTGGGTTATTTTTCCACTACCGTAAAATACCGAGCAAGTGCCTGTGCAAAAGCTGTTAAGCCCGAGAGCAGAAGGGGCACACGGTAGGGTAGGCCCTTGTTGGATCTGACAGAACAGTATAGGGGCACTATAGAGGTCTGGCAGGACCCTTTATTTTTAAATCCGCTGGTGATAAAGCATCAAACTTTACCATTTCACATCGTCCGTATTGCACGTTTTTTCCCCCTAAAACAGGGCCGCCCAGGCATGACTGTTTTGCTTGTATAATAAGCTTTTACAGTAAAACTTGGTCTAGAAAATAAGAAGACATGTTTATTTACATGCTTAAGTGGTTTGTTAGAGTCTACAAATCACCGTTAGGCACTCACAGATTCTTCTTCGTATGAAAGATCTTGAAGCACTTGGGCATGTGGAGAGCTGCGCCGCACTTCTCGCACTCCCATTGACTTTCACTTTTCTTGCCTTGTGCCTTGCACACTTGGCAGTGCCTTGATGGGTTTAGCTTGACAGGATTTGCCGGAATCTGACGGGGGAAGTGTGCCCACTGCGGCCTCAAGGCGCATTGGGGACGGTCCGACGGGCTACTTTCATTGGGCTACTTTCATCGTCTCCGGTATCTAGGAAGAGCTGTCTCCTCGATAATTTCTTCGGAGAGGTCCACTTTCCAGTCAGTATAGCTTCCCCATTTTCCTGTTTTTTTTGCACGAAGAATGTAGGCATTGTACACAGCCATGTCGAGGACATAGAAGAAAATCTTCTTGTATTCTTTTGCGTAGCGACGCATGATCGGAAATGATGCAAGCCGCTGGTCTTGCCGGTCGACACCTCCCATTCCTTTCTTGTACTCCTGCACGATTAGAGGCTTCAGTACTGGTTCATTTACCCTGTGTCGTCTCTTTCCGGTGTCAGTGATGTCAACAACACCGTGGCATGTTGAAAGCATGGTAACAGGCTATGGATCCTGCCATTGAACAGCCATGATGCCATGTGAGAATGAAGTCTTGCATTCACCCTTGGCCAGCTTCGGTGCTTTCAGGTCTTTTGGCATATTCTTCTTCTTGTTCTGACTGTTCCGACAGCGTTGGATCCACCATTTTTGATGGTCAGGAAGAGATGCAGTGAGGAGTACCAGTTGTCTAAGTCAGTGGTTCTCAAATGGGGGTCCGCGGACCCCAGGGGGTCCTTGAAGCCACTTTTGGGGTCCGCAAAAGCCTCAACAAAAATTTTTTTTTATTTGGCACGTTTTTTGTAGTTCGGTCCGGCCGTACCTGCTTCCGGAACTACGACAGCAATATAAGGCACCTGTTTCATGCTCCAGACGTACCCCCCCCCCCCTCCTCGCTGGAAGGGGTCCCCCATCACTGCCAGCGGTCCGCAAGGGGCCCCCGACACATCCATGGCTGAGAACCACTGGTCTAAGTAAATGGTATGTCCATCACCAAGACGGTCTCCGAAGAGGTCGATAACAATAGCTTCGCTGCATCAAGATGCACGAAGCAACATAGACTTTGATCTCTCCTGGAGTCGTAGGAAACCACGCTGGGTCTGCGCCGCCTCTTCCGTGTGAAAGCATTTGTGTAGTCCATCGCCAGTTCCCAAACATCTTCTCAAAGGAGCGCGTTCAGCATTTCCGAAGGTGAGCAGTTGTGATCTAGGGCTGCGCTCATTCGCCGCTCGAGTCCTGCAGGTCCAGAAAAAGGAATTTTCCCAACTTTTTCGGCAGTGCCGTCATCAGCCCAGGTCCATTCCTCCATTCTCGGTCGCTTAGGCGTCGCACAACCAGGGCTATCTTGTCGTGATTCTGACTCGGAACTGCTGTCGGAATCGCTCCCGTGGTCGGCAGAAGGCTCCGAAAAGCCACTATCCTCACCAGACGTCCCGTCATCATCGCTGTCGAAAAGGATATCTATGATTTCATCGTCAGAAAGGCCACGCCGACTACTCAATGCTGCCATCTTCTCCAAGCGAACAGTGATTGAGCGGGAACGACAACACACAAAAGAACAAGTTTAAACAAACACAGCGAACAGAACGACTCTTGCTATTTGTTGGCAGCGTATCTAACTACACTACACCAAGTCTATATAGTGCACCATCTATGAATGGTTTTTTAAAACAGAAATATACACAGCCCGGCGAATCACCGGCTTTGGCAATATTTATTTATTTATTTATTTGTGGAAATTGCCGGCCGCCTGTGAAGGGGCCAAGGCAAAGGCTCCTGACGGCGCGCCTGGCGAATCGCCAGCTTCGATAGCGAATGGGTTAAACCTTCACTGCATGCACCGGCTTCTCGGAGAAGCACCTGAAGCGAAGAAGCACCTCGGTTAGCTCGAAAGTTTGCTGGGGTGGGTCCTTTGTCTATATGTCAAATGTTTCAAAAGCAAGGGCTGGGCACTTCCTGTGACTTGAGCACATGCTCAGTGTTTTACAGTAGGAAGCATCACACCCGGTCATCCATTCCATCTTCACCAGCCTAGGGATTCAGCGCTCAGGCCCAAAGTGCCACAATTAGGCGGTTCCGGTACTTTCTTCTTAACCCTTTTAGGACGTTTTTTTTTTCTAAAAACTTGCTAGAAATCCTGGAATTTTTTTATTTCTGCAAGTGAGACGACGAGATCACCGAGCTCTTCATAAAAAAACTGAAGGAAATACTCCACAACTCCGGCACCCTCGTCTAGTTGGACGTTAATAAGAGGAGAGACAGTGAAAGGAAATCGAGGCAGTGGACGAGGGATATTGTTCATGTCAGTTTTTGACCAAACACGTGAAGAGTTTATGTCCTCAGCGCTGTCGTCTTCACTTTCATCGGAAGTGAGGTAGTCTATCCAAGACTCACAGGAGTCAGAGTCCAGTTCCACATCGCTTCCACTTGAAGAAGACGAAAAAGTTTCCGAGTCCACAGTTTTTCTTCTTTTTTTTTTTTTTGCCCCACGTGAGGAATCATTGACTCGTCCTACCTGGGTCGCCATTTTTAAAGCGCAGGGTAGCCAGCGCAACAACAAAAGCACCTGTTGAAAAAAAATTCTTTCTACGGGCTCCTTACGCCATCTGGTGCCTTTTCCAGCAAGTGCAGAGCAGCGGACGAGCTCAAGACGTCTTTAGGACCATATCACCAGCGAAACTATTTTGGACGAGCTGAGCTCGTCTTCCATACTTTTTGCAAGTAAATGCCTGACGAGCTGAGCTCGTCTCCCGTATGGAAAGGGTTAAAGGCCAACCCTGGTAAATTAAAAACATTTTGAGATAGTGGTTGATAACGAAATAGTAAATAGTGGTTCTACTTAACCCCTTAAGTGCCTTGGGTGAGCTGAGCTCGTCGGCCACTTCCTGGCTAAAATTGCCGTGGACGAGCTCAGCTCGTCTAGTGGTTTTATCGGTTGCCCACAATTCCACGGACAAGCTAGGCTCGTCCGAGTAGTTTTGCGACTCTGATCATAGATGGCAGAACTCGTATTAGTTGGCAAATATTTTTTTCGCATCCGCTGATTTTTGCTTAATCAACTTTTCAAATTTTATGTGTAATACTAGAGGAGTAACAATTTGAAATAAAAAAAACTGGCACTTTGGGGGTACTTTTGGAAAAAAACATTTGGCACTTAAAGGGACACTGACACCTCCCAAAATTTTTTTTTCCTTTTTTGTCAGGCGAATCATTATGGTGTCGGAATACTGCCCAATTAATATTTTGCTACAGAGTCGCATATTTTTTAAATAAAGCCAAAAAACGCAACTGCTCGAAAGCGAAACCGAAACTCCCGCACCACACGGGGAAGTGGAGAGGATAGTGAGACTGGCGGAAGTCACGTGGCTACACCCAACCGTGCGTTTTTTTTTTGTTTTTTTTTCTCCGCATGTAGCAGACAAAATGCGTTTGTTCGCCGTGGGCTTCCTTTGCAGTTATGTTTGCCCCGCTCGCTGTTCTGTACTTCAAGATGAGTTGTTTTGTACATTTAAGTGTTGGCAATTAGTAGCGATGCCCGAGTGCCGTAGTGTGGTGAATTCCCGTGATCGGCTCCGAAAAGAATACTCCCAAGATGTTGCCTGAAGAGTTGCCTCACATGTCCTGCATCTGAAGGTGGCATTGTGCGGCAGAGTGCACAAGTTTTCGAAAGATCAACGGGTCGGGATCAATGGCTGGCTGCAATTCCTGTAGAACAGTTACGCGAAGCTCGGAAAGCGGACGCTACCCGATTCATATGCTCCTCGCATTTTGTGGAAAGTGACTACATTGAGTTCGCAGGTGTCAAAAATGAAATCCCATACCATTTAGTTCAGCTACTTATCTTCCACAACAATTGTTTTTTTCAGTGATAATCGTTAAAAAAAGAACTGCAAACATCGCAAAATGCTTGACCAAAAAGAAAAAAAAAAGGTACACCCACTCCAGGGATCGAACCCGTGCCCGCTGCGTGTGAATCGGATGTCTTTCCACTGAGCTACTGAAGGAACTCTTCTGTGCATACTAATGGAGTCGGTAGACTGTATGTCGGAAGTTTGCTGCCATTTCCCTTCATTACATGCACTCCCGGCTTGAAGTCGGGCAGCACCATGCAGAGGCCAAATTCGCACCTCGTAAAGAAACCGTACGTGCTAGACGTTTGAGCGAGCGATGTCTTCTGCCACGAGAAGGGATGACGCCTCGGCGACGTCTTCATGCAGTCGGCTTGCTGGTCGGGCGTGTCGTACGGGATGAATATCAGTTCTTTTGATCGGTCCAAATTTTCTCTTTCGAAGGAAGACAGAATTCGCCGGTACCGTAAACTTCAGTTTTGAAGTAGAGGTCCAACACCCGTCGTCCGTTGCCATCCGCTAGTCCCACGATACGCGAAACGATACCATGTTGAGAATTTTCAGTGAACGCACAGACTGCTTCCGGTTGTCTGTGCTACCTTTTTTTTCAATCAACGTATTTGCAGCTTTTTGGAAGCCACAAAAAATGGGTTTCAGATTTTTTTCTATTTTTAATATGGACTGTGTGCCTTTAATGACCCACGACTTTGATTAAATTTGGTGGTCGCTTCGATACCTTAGAAAACGGCCAGTGACCACGGAAAAGAGAGTGAGCGCGACTCAAACCGGCCAGTTCTCGATCGGCGGTTTTCGGGCGGAAAGAAACCGAATTTCGAGCCGCAAATTCTGTTCTGGGTAGTTGAACTCTCATATGTCATGTACAACTAAAAACCTCGGCGAGCATAAATACCCTGTCAGTGTCCCTTTAAGGGGTTAATTTGTCTTTCTAAAAGTTTAATATTTTTTGTTCAATCTTCATCTAAAGAAAAATAAAAACCTTAATTTGGCCCTAGAAACGTCTTCACGAACTCGGAAGGGTCTTAGGGCTGTCGTTTAAAAAGCCGTGCCATGCTTGTTCTTTCCCTTTTTTCTTTGGGGAGCAAGCAACTCTTTTGTTGTACCCCAGTTGAGCATAGGCTCTTAGTGCTCAGTCTGAGAATCTCTGAGGGTTTCCTTATGGCATGCAGAGCACGTCTTTATTACAAGTTTTTGTTTGAAAGCAGATCATGCTGAATAAACTGTCTGGACAGGCTGTTGAGGGGGTCGATTCAGTGCTGCTCGATACGAAATCTCTTTCAGTACTTGCATGGTAGAGACTATGCTGTTTATTTCTTGGCAAAGAGGGAACGCCACCTGCAGCCAATGAGAGTGGCGGGGGCACGTGACAGCCCTAGGGGAGAGAGCATAACCCGTTGGAGAAGACCCTCTTTGGTGTATCCCAGACGTCCCCCTCGGAGCACTTAAAATTGGTACCAAAGCGGGTTTCCGACACACTGATTAGCTCGCTTGGTCCATAGCCATTTGTCTCGGTGAAACCAGGTATCTCATGTTCTCTGCAAAAAGAACTTTCTTTTGACACAGTAAAGGAAATTTACAAGTTGTTGCATTTCTTGGGTCGAGAGTGTCAGCTGTCAAGTCCAGCTATTATGGAATTAAAGCCCTGCACTTGCCTCCAGTACTCTCATTGTGCTGCCTCCACAATTTTGCATGAATATGAATTAGAACAAAGGAGTTGAGAGCAGGATGTTTAGGTAGACAATGAAAGCTGCGCAAGTTGCGTGTGATAATCCTGCGTCCTTGCCGCTGACTGATGACCAGTCGTTTTCCACCCTCTTCTCATGCAGGATCCTTTGAATTGCAATACCCTGGTGATTTTGTTCTCACTGATTGCCTTGGAAAAATTTGCTCAAACAAGTGAGTGGTGACTAGTGCTGACATTGTTACCACTTGTCTCGCTTTTCAATATTTGCTTCATCTGCCCCTTGTGATTGAAGCCATTAATGTGTGGTATTTGTGAGCTGCTGCTCTCAGATGGTAGCACAGAAGCTTGGAGGAGAGAATTAGAGCTTTCAGCACCATGGCTTTCAGATAGGGGGATGATGCAAGATTTGAATTGGGTTTGGTCCGACAGAACAGGCCGTTTTCGGGATACAGAGATGAGGCTTTGGGAAAAAAATCCTTTTTGGGAAGTGCTGTTCTGACACAAGACAGTGGCTCATCTGTAGGAATGCAGGGCCGACAGCACGCCAGGAGTGCCACCATTTGCGATGCTTCTTGTCCCAGGTGAAAACAAGATGACGCTGGAGCGGCGTCTGGCCGCCCTTTCAGAAAACCCCCTCGTCAAGATGGAGCCTTGGGTGACAAGCAGTGACTTTGTGGAGCGCCAGGTGGGCTTCTGTGCCCAGTGGTGCCTAGACAACCTGTGTGAGTGAAAGTTCCCTCTTTTGGAGAACCATCTTCCGTCCCAGCTGCGTTGGTTGTTACTGCTCTGACATTCCTTTTCCTGCTTTTCATGTGGGGACGGCAGTCATCCAAGAGGTGTGTACATTGTTTCTTCCCAAAGGGAAGCGGGCATTGTGAGGTCGCCTACTTTCGTTGTTTACCACCCTTGACAGCTGGCAGAGCAGGGGCTCTGCCAACCCTTGCCAACTAGCCAACATTTTTTTAGTAGTTTAGTGGGATAAGTGAGTTGTGCGTGCTTGTTGCAGGGGAGACGCTACACCTACGAAGTGACGGACAGGACTAACATCAATGCCATGCTCAACAGCAATGACGTCAGCGAATACCTCAAGATCTCCTCCAACGGTCTGGTGGTGAGAATGGGACGATGCATCAGGGCATTGTATTTGTCTTGACCTACATTCCTATGATTGAAGGAAGGTTGAGGATTAAAATGCAAACATTACCGATGCCTCGTCGTTTGCTACAGCCGTGAATGGCCGGCATGCTCCGTGGCAAAGTGGGCTCGCAGGCTTTGTCATATAGATCAACTCATGTTTACGAACGAACCGGAGCGCCCCTAGCGGACACCACCGGCGCCGCGCATGCGTGATGGAGTGTGGGCAAGCAGCTTGCCGCCCCCCATAAACAAACCATTGGAAGGCGATGTTGTCAGTGCCGGTGCGAGTCCCTGTGCTCTTTTTCGCGTTGGAATTGTTGATTCTACGTCTTCCTAACAATGTCTGACTACTTGAGGGGCTTCAGCAAAATTAACGAGGCTCGTTACACCGCAAAACTTCGCGTGAATAGTCCGACGTGCGGCGATTCATTCCGCGTGGACGCCGCAGAATGGGCGCTAAAGCCTGACTCGCACGATGAGATTCTGCTCGCTATTTTCAGTCGCGACGTCGCTCGGGCTACAAAAGCATGGACCGTAGCTGAGATGATTGACGTCGATACTGAAAATCGCAAGCGGAATTGCGCATTACAAGTCGGTGATGGCCACTGGTAACAATTATCACCATCTCCTTGTATCTACTGTTTACATTGAGCCTACTTACCCCTACCCACTTTCAAATTTAAAAGTATTTTGAGGCCTGCACTTACTTATCACAATTATCGGCTCAACATTTGGCCTACGGGCTGCTGTCGTTTGAACGAGCAGACTACAAAAAGCAGACAAGTTTGAAAGAGCAGACGACAGTTCGAACGCATGCGGAATGGCGCGTGGGAAAGAAGCACCGCATCCCGCGTCAACAAACCATTGAAATGTCACATTGTCGGCGTCTTTGCGAGTCTTCATACTTTTTTTCGTGTTGGAATTGTCGATTCTACGGCCTCATAGCAATGTATTACCACTTTAGTCGCCTGAGCGAAATTATCAGGGCTCGTTACGCCGAAAAACTTTGCGTAAATAATTTGACGCGCGGTGATTCATTCACGTGATTGCCGCAGAATGGACGCCAAAACCATGATGAGATTCTTCTCGCTATTTTAGGTTGCGACGTCGTTCGTGCTGCAAAAGTGTAGACAGTAGCGGCGATGATGGACGTCGATACTGAAAATCGGAAGCGGAAACAGACAAAGTGAATCAGGCGTAACAAGTCGGTGATGACCACTGGTACCAATGATTAACATCTTGTATCTACTGTTTACACCGAGCCTACTTAAGGCCTGCAATTACTTCTTATCGCAATCACCGGGTCAGCATTTGGTCTACGGGCCGCTTTTGTTTGAACGAGCAGACAACAAAAAGCAGACAGGTTTGAAAAAGCAGACGACATTTCGAACAATCGGGCGGCCGTTTGAATTTGGAGACGCGCTGAACCCGTGGATGGTTCGGACAACCTGGCGGTTTTCCCTCATTCATGTTGGAAAGAAACAAATCTGACGACCACAAGTATCCGTGAATTCAACCCAAAGTGTTTCCCACACAAGCAATCGTAGTTCGACAGCGTCTAGTTTGCCCTTTTCACGGCTACTATCCACGTTCTCAGACGAACGGAGGAGGCAAGAAACACACGAAAACTCATCTTCAAACCTTTCCAGACTCTTGGTACAGCCTCGTCGCGGCGTTTTGACGAGAAGGCAGGTTTTTTGTCTGGTTTCTTCCAAAAGAACACAGGAATGCATGTCTCGCACGGTGCCTTCCGGCCACAGCCCCAAACCGGAAGTGCGCCCTACGCGCCACCACCGCGGCGTGATGTAACAGAGTTGAGTTTGTGTATAAAAAATGGGACACGGTGCGAACTGATGCGTGCAGTTCGGCGCTGAAAAGTTTTGCCTTGGTGTCTACCCACTGCGCCTTCCGGTCGGAGCGCTGCGCAAAAAGCAGACACTGGCTCTTGTGGGCTTTCTGAGTCAAAGACAGCTTTTCCTTTTTAGGCTTATTCAAAGCGTGCCCATGCAACTTGTGTGCTACTTGGCCTGGCCCGGCAAGAGTTGTAAGCAAGCCTGTGGTGTTGCAGGCCAGGTGCGACGCCTCGTCCTTTGAGAGCGTGCGCTGCACCTTTCAAGTGGACTCTGGCGTTTGGTACTACGAGGCCCTCATTGTCACCTCGGGAGTCATGCAGATTGGCTGGGCCACCAAGGAGAGCAAGTTTCTCAATCACGTAAGTGTCTTGTCCGCATTGTAGCTATGTTCGTTGTCATTTCAAGAAGAAAGCAAGTTTTGCTCAAAGTACTTGTTACAAGACTTGCTTGTCAGAGGAGATAACATATACCTAATGTTAATGCTCCGCGTGAAGGGGGGTAATTAGTAATGCTCCACCAGGAGCCGGACTTTTTATACTACGCTTCAGGTGAAAACGAGTACAGTCAAGCCTGGTTATATCACACTCAAGTATTTTGAAATATTGTTGATATCAAACAGTAATAGTATAAGAGCGTTGTCTTTTTATATCCCATGGCAGGGACACTCGCTGATCTCTATGACAATTGATCGCGTTTGCCCGCTCCGCAAATGCGGCCACTGGCGGCCATCTTTAGCTAGAGTTATATTACCTCTAGCCAAGGTACAGCCGCTGCAGCCACTATCGTCCATCTATGGCAGACGGCGTTGTGGCAGTTGTGGTGGCAGGCTGCCATCAAAATAGTGTGGGTGATATTCCGCGATTGATTGAAATTTTTTGATGAAACATGTTTTTAAAACCCGGCGTGACTGGTAGCCCGGTCTTTGAGGACCCGGTGAAAGTTTCACGAAATCGCAGCACCGGAGAAAAGCAGCACAGCACGCATCGAAAGTAGCATCGAAAGAAGCATCGAAAGCAGACGCCGGTACGTAGTCTGCTTTCGATGCGAGCTGCGCTGCTTTCCCCCGGTGCTGCGCTTTCGTAGAACTTTCGCCGGGTCCTCAAAGATGAGGCTACCGTTCATGCCGGGTTTCAAGACTCTGCTTCGTCGAACAACTTCAATCAAGCAGGAAATATCACCCACGGTACACTGTACTAGATCTACGGCTATTTTATGGCAGCCTGCCGCCATTGCACTGTCCGCCATATTACTATGATGGCTAGAGATGATATAAATCTACCAAAAAGATGGCCGACCGTGGCCGCATTCCAGTCCATAGGCAGAGCTGGTCAAATGCGATCCAGCAATTGTCATAGAGATCAGTGGGGACACTTGATATAGTGAACGAAGCCCAGCCGCTCGTTGCTTTTTCTGCGATCCGATTGCGCTGGTGGCGAGCACATCACTTGCCTTGCGTGGCTGGCAGACCGCCAAGCCAGCATACACGCGGAAATAGGAATATATGCAGCGAAAAAGCAGTTGTGGAAAAGGAGAGACAATGAACCGTGAAAAAAAAGTGGAGGACGGCAAAAACAAAGGGAAGGGCACGCGCTCGTAGGGAGAGTAGGGAGTGCCCACTGTTGGAACGGTAGCCTGCGCCCTTTCCCCGAACACTGTTAATGCTGTGCGACTCCCTTACCCCAAAATAAAATAAAGAAAACAAAAGTCTTCGGCAAGTCGAGTGTGCCGACAACGCCTTATCTTTGTTTCCCCTTTTCTTTTGCCGTTACTGCTTTGCCCGTCTGTTTGTTTTTTTTTGCCTTCCTTTTTTGTTGTTTAAATTTAGTAAGTTTTCTTTGGTTGTCGCTTGCTTAACTTTTTTTTATGGATAAAGATTTTTTTTTTATGCGTCTCGCTTTTCCGTTTTTTTCATAATATTTTCGTGTTATGTTGTTTATGCTGTGTGGAGGTCCCGGCCAGGCGCGCGTCTAAGCGCGGCTGTGTTTGCGGTCTCCGCCAACTACGCTCTATTGTATTTAGTAGCTCTTGAATGCTCTATTTGGTAAGCTCCCGTTTGTCGCGACCTGACCTTTGGTATTAGCAGAGACACCAGGAAATTTCAACTCTAGCTTAATTTAACATATTTTTGTATATCAAATTATTGATATATAACTATTTTTTGATCTCCATTGAATTCAATATGTCCGGGTTCGACGGTATAGAGTTCTGCCTTTCCTGCTAAATCCCAAGGTAAAACTGCTTGGTAAATAATTTTGGGATTCACATTTATACAAATGAAAGGCTTTGATTTTTTTAGATTGTGTCTCTGAAAGACGGAGGGACATTTTTTTTTTTCCAAGGATACTCGGTCGACTTTTGGGCTGTTTAAAACTCGTCTCGAACCTTTTTTTTTTTCTTCTTTATTTGTTTGGCGGGTTTTTTCCGCCCAGGGGGCAGAGATAAAGGCGTGAAGCCTGACAGAGTCTCTGCCCCCCATGGACTGTGGATTGTGGTGTGGATTGTGGATTGTGGCAAAATACGAATCCTAGCCATTCCGCGATTCCCCGAGGCAGGCAGGCCTTGTGGCGGCACCCAATGACTGTCAGAGGTAGAAAGCTTTAGGCTTTTAGGAAATTCCAGACTCGGGATCCCATATACTGGGTGTCACAAAAGAAAATTTACACGGTCTTTTTTACCGCAAAAATAAACTAGGCATCGCCGAACGCTCATTCTCCGCCCAAAGGTAGAGCTAGAGGTCACAACCAGATGCCAAAGTTTCAGCCCGATCCGATAACTTCATCAAAAGTTATAAGTGATTTTCTGAAAATTTCAATGGGAAAATGGAGCCCATTTTTGCCCGTTTTCGGTTTCTGATGCCATAGAGCCGCATGTGTTCGAAAACTCCGTCGGCCGCCATTTTCCCATTGAAATTTTCAGAAAATCAGTTATAACTATTGATTAAGTTATCGGATCGGGCTGAAACTTTGGCATCTGGTTGTGACCTCTAGCGCTATCTTTGGGCGGAGAATGAGCGTTCGGCGATGCCTAGTTTATTTTTGCGGTAAAAAATACCGTGTAAATTTTCTTTTGTGACACCCTGTACATTTGAAGCATCTTGGAAACTTAGGAAACACTGCTCGAAGTTTCAGGAACTACGAGAAACTCACGAAAGAGCTTGAAGCACAGTCGACCAGTGCTAAAGGCCACTTAATTTTTACTCTCTCCCGAAAACAGTCTTTACCAAGTCTCGAAAATATGCAAAATGAGAAATCAAACTCGTTCAAAATTGGTGAATATACTTAAAAACTCAGTTCAGTGCGAATCACAACCTCAAACCGCCAAATTCCTAAAAAAATGTCAATGCGGAAAAACATCTCGAGAACTTCTCCAAAAAAGCTCCGAAAATGGTTCACACATTTGTGTCTGTTGCATCCACAGCAACCATAACGACAGCAACGACCGGAAACACCTGGAAAACCACGACTCATGATTGCTCAGTCTTGTGTTGTTTGCCATGTTGGGTATGGTGGACACTTGACCCTTGTGACTTTGTCGTTGCTGTCATTTCAGTCACTCTGAACGCAACCAATGCAAGTGTCGGAACCAGGCTTATGACTCGTTCCTCGAAATATTTGTTGTTTTTGAGAAAGGCTCGCAAATGTAAGTGCTTTTAGAAGTTGAGCAAGGTCTGTTGAGGGCTTTCCCGAATCCGTCATTTTGAAGAATTTTTTGAAAAGTCTGATGCTGGACTATTTTTCCTGCTCCCAATGCAAACAGGAAGGTTACGGGATCGGCGACGACGAGTTTTCCATAGCGTACGACGGCTGCCGACAGCTCATCTGGCACAACGCCCTGAGCCAGGGCCACAGTCATCCCTGCTGGAAGCCAGGTACGGCGGGAAAAAAGGGCACTCCCAACCCCCAGCAGGGATTACAGGGCCCCTCCGGTGATGCGCAGGGGACATCCTGGGAACCCTCCTCGATGTCAAGGCCCTCGAGATCACCTTCTACCTGAACGGACAGCCACTCCCACCAAACACACAAGTGTTTCCCTATGCCAAGTGGGTCTCAGCTCACTGGAGCACACTTGCATACACCCGCTTCAGTTGCTGTAGTCTGGCTCATGTTGGTGAGAGATCCTAACTTGGCGACACCTTGCTGCATCCAGGTCGGGGTTCTTTGCGGCGGCAAGCTTCATGACGTTCCAGCAGTGCGAGTTCAACTTTGGCCGCTCTCCATTCAGATTTCCTCCTAGCGGCGTCCAGTTCTCCTGCTTCAACTCGTTTGCCCACCTGTCCGAAGAGGACAAAGTCATACTGCCCAGGTACGCACCCTGAACGAGACATTGCGAGGAACGGATAGCCCTAGTTTGGATGCACTAGAAAAGCTTGACTTTGGGCCAGTGGCAATGAACCTCGCTAAATGATCGGGAGATGTATTGTGGGCTTTGACCGAGCTGGCCTTGTCTCTGGTGGCCTTCTAGAATGCTTCCTTGTCGTAACAGGCACATCCGCATGGAGAAGTTGCGGCACAGCAGCGTCAGGGAAGACTCGTGCACGCTCTGCTTTGACCGCAGTGCAGCGGTGCGGTTGGAGCCCTGCCAACACAAGTAGGTGCCGTGGGGAAAAGTGGCGCCACTTGGCCGATCCTTACATGGATGCATGCCCATGCCAGCTGTGCACTTGTGGCTCCGGTAAAGTGTCCAGCATATCCAGACTAGATTTCGGGACCTTGACCGGGGACAATTCTTTCTCGTACCTCTGCACGGCAGCTGGCGCATAAATGTGAAAATTAGCCGTAAAAGACTTGATATCTTAAAAAAAAAAAGCTTGTTGCTGAGCCTAGGCTGGCCTTTTGGGCCGATTTCTGTCGTCCCTGCTCGCTTCAAACGATGTGGGCGAGCAAAGCCTGAACCCTGAATGCTTCTGTCGTGAATCGTCTCTCAAAGTGTGCACGCTCGAGACCTGCCCGGCGAAGAAGACGGGCCCGTCCGCGTCTCGTTGCAGGGGCTTCTGCAGCCACTGTGCCCTGCAGCTGGAGGTGTGTCCCATGTGCCGAAGCGAGATCCAGGAGAGGGTCGAGGTGGCGCCCTAGCCCGAGAGACCTTGCGACCGGGTCACGGGCACCCGGGACCATTCAGCGGCCTCATAAACCTAATTGCCAAATCATTTCTTCCTCTCGTCCCCTTGTGCACTGCAACCATGCCTAAAAAAGATGCCTGTCTTGAAAGCACATGTGAGCTTTTCATGAGCGGGCAAGGAAGAGAGTGAGCGGGAAGTGCGTGACCTTACGTTTTGTACGTCCCATTTTATTCTGCTACTAGTAGTGTTTGCCAGGGAACGTGGAGCTTTGGCCTGTAACACCAGAGGTTGGGCAAGCATCTCTTTCCCTCAAATGGTACAAAAGTTGTCCGCCCAAGCTTGGAAAGGTGCATGAAGAGATTTGCAACCTCGTCTTTTGAGACCAATAACTGGATCTATGTGCTGTGGGAACTTAAAGAAGAAAATGATTAGGATGCTTTCCTATCTCAAACTGGGTGCAGGATCCCTCCGCACATCTGCTCTGAAAGGGCCAGAACTATTGGAGGATGCCCAGTCCATTTTTGGATCAGTTGCAAGTGCAGCCACGAGCAGCATCGCCCCTTGTTTGCTCCAACGAGGTTCTAATGCCGACCCTTTCCTTGATGTTAGCACTCATTACAGTAAATAATTTCTGGGTTTTAATCAACGCAGCTCGTAGGGGGTCTGGAAAGACATCTTCTCGCATGTTCTGGACAGGTGCTGAATCAATGATATAGGCAACTTCTTTTGTGGGATGTGCAATTCTCTTTTTTATATGAGTCTCTTGTAAGTGGCCATGTTTGATTCACCCTAGACTCTAGTCATACTTTGGAAAGGGGAGTACCGTTCATGTTCCTGATTCCTCCATTTCTGAAAAGCCTCTGTGCGAGGATGTAAATAGTGGACTCTTGGACAGCATGTATCACATATCCCATGTTGTGATGATTAAAATGCTCTCCACACATATCTCATGTACGAGCTTGTTTTCCATCAAATGCAACCGAGTTGCAAGTGTGCATAGGGTTTGTCGTGCCTTTAGCTGTCCTGAATTTGCCCGAGAAAATCTTTTTTTGCCAGCTCCTAAGTTAACCGTGCATTGCAGAATGCTGAAACAATACTGGGGGATCAACCCAGTAAACTGGCTACATTTAGTATTTCCACATTGTGGCACATACTATGAGCTTCATGCAATAGCATTTGCATGGAAACCTCTGCCGCTTTGTTATGCAAGCTCTGCAAGCAAAATACAGATGGCACCATCTATGAATCGCTGTGTCATGTAGCTGGCTTGCGTCACTGCCTTGCTGGCAGGGTGAGGAATTGATAGGATTTAAATCACGGTATAAATTAAACTAGTTTTACTATTTATTTATTTACTATGATTGAAATCACATTTTCTGCAAAAATAATCCCAATATTTTTATTTACCATTTGTCTATAATTTGATCCTCTCTATGTGCATTTGATTTGTATTTAGATCAAAGAATCATCAAGCAAGAAAGGTTCATTAAGGCTGATTACCTTGATTTCTACTTTCCATTTCATTCGTCAGCTACCTAACGTCCTAATGTAACAAAATTGGAACAAAAAAGAAACGAAAACTAGACAAGTAATGTCCTTTTGTAAATTGTAATGGAGTGACAACTCGAAAGATCAAATCAAGTTAACTAACTAAACAAATTATGCTGTTTTTGTTCTCGTATGGTGGGGATTACAGCAATAAAAAGTTAAAACAGTACTTTACGTTTAGAGTAATTTTTCTCCCGCATTATCATCAGTGATGGGATGAATTGATCAATCTGCCATGTTAAAAAAATGCATCTAGTGGTAAAGAATCTCCATTTTATAGCTATAGTGATTTAAATCCTAGTAATCCTATATAAATCAAATAAAGCTTGCCAGTGAGCAAAGTTCTCCTCTGGCCATTGCATACTCTTGACCACCCAGCAGGAGCATACTATTTTCTACGCTGCTCCACCACGTGGCGGTTGTATCGGTGCAACTGCTCTAGCAGCCTGCTGCACCGTGGGCAGCGCCACCAGCAGGCCATTTAAAGGAATACTGAACCAAAGTTTGGATTTCACAAAATAAGGCCACAGAAGCGTCGAACGGGACGCTACGAACTCCAAAACATCACTCGTACATCGATATCTCAAACGGATGGCCGTACTTTTGGAAAAGGGCGCAATCGGCGAGGAATGTACGTCATGGTCCTCCTGGAACATTTGAGAATGAGGGGAAATGGCCTCGCTTCTCTCCTCCTCGCTTCGTTTCACCAGCTCGACGGGACGTAGCGAGGAGGAGAGGGAATGAGAATCATGACGTGACTTGTCTCGTCAACCGTTTTCAATCGCGCACGTTTCCAAAAATATGGCGATCCGTTAGAGATATCGCTGTATGAGTGATGTTGCTGGGTTTTGCAGCGTCCTGCCTATCGCTCGAGCCTTGTTTTGCGAGCTCGAAATTTCGGTTTGGTATCCCTTTAAGGGACGCCACATTAAACTTCATTCTCTTTTCTTCAATCTTACCCCACTGCTCATGTCATCATTCGATACATGGTGTCAGAAGTGAGATATGGAAGGGTTAAGAGCACCTGCAGAACTCCAGCTAACGTGCAATGTTGCCGAGAACTGGCAACATTGCCAGTTCTCGGCAATGTTCAAGCAGCGGCTAGAGGTCGTCATGACAGCGACGGAACCCACAGCTAAAAGGAACGATCGGCAGAAGACGGCACTGCTTCTTCATGTCGCCAGGGAAGAGGCCCAGTCAGTGGCGTCACAAGAAGGGGGGCAGGTGTCTCGGCAGGCCATGAAGGGGGAGGGGGGGAAGGGGAAGGGAAGAAAAGGAGTCGTGGCAGGCCACGCTAGAGCAGGGGGGGGGGAGAGGGGGTGGAGGGGGGTCGCAAAGGGCTACCGCCTTGGGTGCCACTGACCCGGGTGCCACTACTGACCCTAGTGATGCCCCTGGGCCCAGGAGATACTACAGCACCTTCCAGCTTGGAGAGCAAGCGATGTACGCTCAAGTCATAGCCAGGTTTGAGGAGTACTGCGCACCGAAGAAGAATGAAACCTACAGGAGATACCTACATCTTTAGAACACGCATGCAGGCTGAGGGTGAGCCATTTGAACAATTCTATCGCAACTTGCAGTTGAAGTCCAAATCGTACGAGTTTTCGACGTTGACCAAGTCAATGATTCGGGACCAGATTGTATACGGAACTGCGAGCAAGAAGTTTCGCCAGAGACTTCTTCGGGAAGCTGATCTGACGCCAGAAAGAGCAGTGGAAATGGAAATGTGCAAAGCGGAGGAGATCGCAGCCAAGCAGATACAAGCATGGGGTACCAGAACAAATGGTCTATGTCGTGAAGAGTAGAACGTTAGGGGCGAGGTTCTATCTCTAAACAAGGCGCACAAAAAGACTGCTGTGTAAAGTGCAGCTTCATTCACCGGGGCCCTGTTTGCCCAGATTTAGGTAAAGTTTGCAAAAGATGTAACCAGAAGAACCACTTTGCACCTGTTGCAAAGCGGATCGGGTGCATGAAGTGAAAAACGCCCCTGAACGAGAAAGAGAAAGCAGCAGCCAAGATTTTGACATTCTTGAAGTGAGCAGATGCAGTGCAGGACGTAGCTCAGAGTGGCTATTACCAGCAACTGTGGCTGGCAAGGAGATTTCACTTAAAGGGGGACCAGCAGAAATATTCTTCAGCCTGGTGGAAAGTCCTCCTCGCCCTCTTTTTTAGGGGCAAAGCTCCTTAGGGGCTAGCCATGTCCGTATGTCCGTCCGCCGTCGGGTGCTCGTGCTCCTGCTCGTGAGCTCACGAGCACCCGACTGCTGGTCCCCCTTTAAGGTGGACACTGGAGCTCAAGCAAACTTGCTTCTGTTCTCGTGGCTGCAGCGTGCCCAACAGAACATGATTTTGCGAAGTACCGCAGCGATCGTACGAAGTTACAACGGCAGTGTGATTTCCCACGATAGAAAAATCAACCCAATGGTGTCCTGCAATGACAAGCAAGCCCTGGTTGAATATTTGTTAGTGAAGAAGTCTCGCACTCCTGTCCTGGGACTTCAAGCCTGCGAGCAGTTTGGCTTGGTGGATCGAATATCGGCTGTCAGTAGCGACACCAGCTCAGTCATTTCTGACTTTCCAAACGTATTCGATGGCTTAGGCTGCCTCGAGAAAACCTACCACATGGTGCTTAAGGAAGGAGCCTAGCCAGTCGTACAACCAACACACCGAGTCCCGCAAGCGTTGCGACAACCCCTGGAGGCAGAGCTACAGCGTCTCACAACCACAAGAATCGTCAGGAAAGTTGACAAGCCCACCAACTGGGTTAGCCTTTTGGTGATCGGGCACAAAAAAGACAAACATTTGAGTGTGCTTAGACCCACGTCATATTAACGAGTGGGTAAAGCGTGAGCATTATCAGCTTCCAAAACGCGAGGACATTGAAGTGGAACTTTCCGGAGCACAGTGGTTTGCCACCCTTGACGCTAGCTCCGGTTTTTATCAGATACCAGTAGACGATGAGACTGCGGATATCTGCACGTTCGCCAGTCCGTTTGGGCGGTATCTGTACGCACGAGTACCTTTTGGAATTTCTGCAGTGCCGGAGGTATTTCAAAAGACAATGTCAGAAATACTTGAAGGTTTGCCGGGAGTTTGGGTGTATATAGACGACATACTTGTCTGGAAAGCAACCGAGGCCGAACATAATGTACGTCTAAGGGCTGCGTTACACCGAGCAGCATGAGGAGCTCTCGCACTCAATTTTGAGAAGTGCAAGTTCGCATGTAAAGATGTCGCGTTTTCGGGAGATGTAATAAATGTGAATGGAATCAAATCAAGCCCAAACCTAGTCCAAGGTGTCCACAACTTTGCAACGTCAGATGACAAGAATGATGCACAGCACTTGTTGAGATTTATAAACTACTTTGTTGTTTATACCCAATTTGTTGTCAAAAACAAGCTTATTGCATAGCCTCCTAAAAGACAGTAATGTGTTTGAGTGGACTGACTTGCATCAAGCTGAGTGGGAGTGCTTGAAGACTCCTCTGATGACCGCCCTGACACTTGCACTTTTTAATCCCGCAAGACCAGTAAGGGTCTCTACCGATGCGTCACAATACGGATTAGGGGCTACATTAATGCAACTGCACGAGACTCTGTGGCGTCCAGTAGCGTACGCCTCGCGAGCTCTTTCTGACACCAAAACGAGATACTTGCAGATTGAAAAGGAGACTCTGACAGTTACGTACGGGCTGGAAAGATTTCCATTTTGCGTACGGAAGGAAGGTCTTAGTGGAAACCGATCACGAACCTCTTGTCGCCATAGCAAAGAAGTCAGTGGGTGATGTGCCTCCATGATTGCAAAGGTTCTTTCTGCAAAAAATTAGGTATGATTATGAGTAAGTTTGTCCATGGAAAGGATCTAGTTTCGATGCCCTTTCAAGGGCATTTCCTAGGACTAAAGAAGAGCATTCGAAATCTGATGCTGAGCAACATGCAGTAGGGGAGCAATACAGTATGATCAGTCCGAAAACCCGGGAACAGCTGATAGCTCAGATTACTAGTGATAAAACTCTTGCACAGGTCATCGATAGTCTTGAACTTCAGTGACCTGTTCAAGGTCTGTACAGAGCCTTTGAAGAGGAATTAACTGTAGTGGGTGGAATTCTTTTCAAGGGCACGAGAGTTGTCATTCCTCACAGCATGAGAACAAGAATTCTTGAAAGAATTCACACTGGACATCTCGGCACGGCATCAACAAGTGTAAAGCCAGAGCAAGATAACTGGTTTTCTGGCCCGACATTAATGACGACATCAAGCCTCTTGTTCAGCGATGTCGCATTCGTCAACAGTGCGTATAAGCTGCCAAGTGAGCCACTGCTTAAGGGGTGTCCAAACAGGATACTACAAAACGCGCGACTCCAACAAATCATGCGGCGCTTTGCTCCCGGTCGTTCTTCTTTGCCAGGGGAAATTTCCCCGTCAAATCTGCCGGGGGTAAACTTCCCCCGTCAAATCTCCCCCTCGCTTCCTCCACGGCGGCCTTGCTCTGCTCATCACGTGGGTCCGGAGAGCCACTCGCACGCTTTGTTGGCTGTCAGTCAATCGCTCAAGGCCTCTGCCGTTTTTCAAGTCCCGAAAACGGGAAAGGGAACGACACGGAGGTGAGGTACACGAGGTCGTTGGCGAGGTCAGCCAGACGCAGGTGGCGTGCGACGTCAAAGAAAAGTGGAGGAGGCGAGCAGAAAGGTCGTGATGTTGGATTGACCACAAAGATCGTCGGGCGACACGACTCCTGCAAAAAATCGTCAAAATTGAATCGTCCGCTTCACTTTTCACGATTTGTTGGAGTTGTGCGTTTTATAGTATCCTGTTTGGACACCCCTTTAGGCGGTCAGTTCCCGACCTTACGTGGAATCGCATTGGCATCGACCTTTTCCAGTATGCTGGTTGCTCTTACCTCATAGCCTTTGATCAGGCACGTAGCCAGGATTTTGTTGGCAGTCTTAAAAGCAGTGTCAAATGCACCAGTGCAGGAGGCCCCCCGACTCGTGCAGCTTTTGGAGATAAATGGCGGCACAGCACTTGCTCGTGGCCCAGAGTCCTTTCAGAACAGTTTTTGTCGGTACTTGTAAGGAACGCCAAATTTGATCAAGGGGCTTTAGTTGAGGAGTGCACCCAGGACTAGCGCCCCAAGCATGCTATCCCTCCTTGAGTAAGGAATACCATTGCACAGCAGCAGGAACTAAAAGTCAGCAAGCTGCTGCAAAAGTAGTTTGTGCCCTACCAAGAGCCCCCCTTTTTTTTTTTTTTTTTCATGTATGGCCTTTTTCGAGGAATGAAGCAGCTAGAAGAAGTATGCGTGCCAGTAATCTCGGAGGTCATGCCTACGTCTGCCACCGCAGGAGGATGGCGACTTTTCATCCAAATCCTTTAAGAAATTGCTTCCAACTTTTTATTCGGGAAAGAATTCGGCTGAAACTTGCGCATCGTACCTTCACTGCTGAAGGTACCTTCCGTTGAAGTTTCAGCATTCTGTGATTGGCTCGTACAGTGCAAAAGAACCCCAAATGTTTTTTCGGGCAGACCTGATACTTTACTACTGTCGTTGAGCCCTATAGAGTGCCGTGATAAAAAAATGTGATTTCTCAATTTTTATGCCCATCTTTGAGCGTCGTGGACCGCATTTTTGCATCGGATGTTGCTCGACACTTTTCCAGCATTTCATGTGCAAATTGGGCATTTGGCATGCACATGCCTTCTTCCCGTTATTTTGCTCTCTACACATGTGCAGCACCCAGTTACCGCAAGTTTTTTTTGGGAATAATGAGGTAGTGTATAGGATGTTTATTAGGGATGTCGCGAACCACCCTAGGTTCGATTTCGAAAGGTTTCGCTATTTGCGAAGTGAACTGAGGTTCGATTTCGAAAAATTTCGATATTTTCGTACCGACCGAGGTTCGAATTCGAAAAATTCGCAACTTTCGATCACAGCAGAGTTTCGAAATCGAAAAGTTCGAAGCTTTCACGGTTTCTAAAATTTCGGGTTCGAATATTTCGAATATTTTTTTACTTGAGGTTCGATAAATTCGAAGATTTCGAACTTTCCTAACTTGAAATTCGAGATATTAGAAAAATCCGAATTTCTTAAGATCTGAAGTTCGAAGATTTCGAAATTCTTTGGAAATAAAATTCGAAAACTTCGAATTTTTATAGACATGAAGTTCGAACAATTCGAAGATTTCGAATTTCTTTCTGCATAAAGTTTGAAAGTTTCGATTCTCTTTTAACGCTGAATTCGAAAAAAAAAACACTTCGAAGATTTTGCATTTTTTTCAAGTCCAAGTTTTCAAAGTTCGAAGTCCAGTTTTCAAGTTCCTCCACAGTTCCAGTTTAAAATAACGTTTTCACGACTCACTGGTTTTCACGAAATCAAAATTAGAAAAGTTAGGGTGTCATACCTAGGCTCTGCGAATTTTGTGAGGCAATTAAATGAGACAAGTGTCCCAGATGTGCTGGAATATTTGCCAGTGCAGAGTGACGTGTGACCATAGATCAGTAATTGTGACCGCCAGCCCGGGGGCGGGGGGGGGTCTTTAACATGCATCACGCAGTAGTGATCACACGAACACACTGTTTTACGATACTCATCCAGTTCGAAATGGCCAGGGGCGGGCAGGAGGTTGAGGCTAAGAAAAACCTTGAAGCGACCTGGCAAACTACCTCCCCACCCCTTGCACGCTGGTAGTAATCCGATCGAATGCCGCCCGAGTGACGCTGGCATATAGCAAGTTAAGTTTGTAATTGTCCTGGAGGTTTATTTTCTGGGACGGAGGAATCGCCTCGCAAAAAGCACAGAAGCCGACACAACTCGAGGTCGAGGAGCGTTCTACCATACAAGTGGCGTCGGAAGAGGAAAAACGGGGGAGGGAAGAGGGGAGGGGGGGGGCTCAGCCCCCCTTCCCCCCTTCCAGATATTTCGGACTGTTAAAGAAAACAATACGGGGAAAGAGGGCGTGGTCGAGCTTATTTTAATCTGAAATTACTTATGCCTATGTATAGCTACTGTCGCTCTTCACTGCATAGAAGATCACGTAGATGGTCATTGTTAGAAACTCGTTGTCAGAAGGCACTACTCGTCACATGCTTAGTGGTTCGGAAGTTCAAAGCTATGTCTTTACGACCTAAATAACTGTGCCAATGGTAAAAAAAAAAAAAAAAAAATAATAATAATAAATACGGGGATAAAAAGCTGGAGAAAGAAAAAACTATCAAGAACTCGCCGGATGTGTTGTATTCTTGCATATTCAGAGGTTCAGAACTTCGAAACAACTTTCTCCTACCAAATTGTGTACAGGCTAAAAGAAACACGTCCCAGGAACGTGAAGCGAAAAAAAAAAAAGTTTTCTTTTAACAACGTGCTGAACTTGAACAATATTAGAAATCTTCTCCCATGAGTTATTCTGCAGATGGCAATGACATGTACTGTCTGTTGTGTTAATTTAAATGCGATACCTCAAACAACTTAAAGAAAATAAATACCAAGTTTAGGGCATAATTGCATGTAGATACATGTATGGACATTTCTTCGAAACTCACCTTGAATAACAATAATCATATCTTAAGACGACACTTATCTAGGCTATACATAGATCATTCATAAAAAGTTTAACATCTCTACCATATATAGCTTCGGCTACATCGCGCTTCAAATCTGGCTTAAACGATAATCGTCAAAAACCCGTCGTCCTTCCTCGCTTCTTCGGGAATTTATTTCTTTAAAACTAAGCATGCCAGAACATTGAAATAAACGGCATTGTCTTTCGTAAAGAACGGAACACCGCATGTAAAAGTTCGAGAACAAAAAAATTACGAATGTACCTCACTACTTGAATTCAAATGAAACCGTCCGCCGGTCTTTCGAAGTTCGACCAACGTCGATTTTTTACCCTAAAAGTTCGAAGTTCGTCAAACTTCTGACTTTTCAGGATTCGAAAGTTCGAAACTTTTCGAATTCTAATTATAAATAAGTTCGAAAGTTCGAAAATTATCGATTTCCTTAGCATAGGAAATTCGAAAGTTCGAACAGCTTCGAACTTTTTAGTGCAAGAAATTCGAAAGTTCGAAAATCATCTAATGTTTTGGTCAGTCAAGTTCGGAAGTTCGACAAGCATCGAATTTTGCAGTGTGATAAGCTCGAAAGTTCGAAAAGGATCAAATTTTTTAGCGTAATAAGTTCGACGGTTCGAAAAGCGTCGAACTTCTCAGCTTAAAAAGTTCGAAAATTCGACTTCCGTCGAATTTTACGATATAGAAAATTCGAAAATGCAAATCTTTCGAACCTTCCGAATCGCTTGATTCGATCATCGAAACTTCGATTAAAAAAAAGTTTGCGGCATCTCTAATGTTTATCGGTTGCAAAGCCCCTGTAAACGGAAAACTAGCGCGATTCCACCTCTCCCCCGACATGACGCGTGCTCATGAGATACCGCGATTGGCCGGCGAGCTTCCCTCTACCTGGCTGCATGACACCATGTTTAGCAAAGGTGCCAGCAAGCAGGAACATCCTGAACAATGAATTGTGTTACTTCCATGTACACGGGGGCTTTAGTAGCAATATCCTTGGCGGGATATATAAAATTGCGAGAGAACGCCTTGTGTCAAGAAATAAATCAACATTGCCTAGCAAATGAGTGCATGCGATGAGCAAAACCCTTCCATTTGACAGGCAGCGCATCAAGTTTAAACACTGCATTTCTTTGACAGAGATGCGGTATTTGAAACCTCAGCGGCTACAAAGGAACCTAGGGGGCTATGTTCGACAAATGTTTCGTTTCTCCTAAAAAGAAACGGAAGTGACAATATCACGTCTGATTGGTTTGAGGCTCAAATGGTGAAAGTTCCCTCTTATGTCATTTGAACCTCTAGCCAATCAGACGCGATATTGTCACTTCCGTTTGTTTTTTTTAGTAGAAACGGAACAATTGTCAAACATAATCCCCCTGCTTTGTGGAGCACGGGCAGTGGGCCCTGACCACAACGTGCACAAGCCACGAAAGGAGTACAACAATGGTGCAGCTGCATTTTTTAGAAAAAAAAAAAAAAAAAAAGGATGGCCACACTTCCCACATTTATGCTTCTCTCGCCGTTATTGGGCAGGTGCACTCCCAGAACACCCAGAGTCAGTCGGCCCGGGAGTGCAGCCCTACTTCTTCTTGGCTTGTAGGCCCGCCCCGGCGTTGAACTTGAAAAAGATGATGTCTCCGTCCTCGACGACATAGTTGCGACCCTGCTGCCGGTATTTCCCGGATGCCTTGACGGCCGCCTCCGAGCCCTCCTCCTTGAAATCGTCGAACTTCATCACCTCGGCCATGATGAAGCCCTTCTCGAAGTCCGTGTGGATTTTGCCTGCCGCCTGCGGAGCCTTGGTGTGCTTCTGGATGGTCCACGCCTTGACCTCATCCTTGCCCGCCGTGAAGAAGTACATGAGCTGTAGTGCCTTGTAACCGGTGACGATGATCTTGTCCAGGACTGAGGTGCACTTGTGCTCGTCTTCGTAGGCCGCCTTCTGGTCCGGCGTCATGTCGATAAGCTTGTGCTCGAAGGCGCCGCTGAAGGGGATCACGGCCGCGCCGGGATCGTTCTTGTCCACCCACTCCTTGATCTTGATGAGCCACTTGTTCTTCTTGCGGATGAAGTCCTTCTCGGCCAGGTTCACCAGGTAGATCATGGGCTTGGCCGTGATAAACAGGTGCTTGTTGAGGACCTCCACCTCGTTTGCGTTCCAGTCGCAGAAGCGCAGGTGCTTCTTTTCGTCGCACAGCACGCCGCGTATCTTGACGAGGACGTCGTACTCGGGCTTGGCCTTTTTGTCCGAACCCCGGAGCACGGTGCGTTCCATCTTGTCCACAATGGCCAGGAGGTACTCCTCGTCCTTCTTGCGCAGCTCCTCATTGATGATGTCCATGTCACGGACCGGGTTCACGTCGCCCTCGACGTGCGTCACGTCTTCGTCTTCAAAAGTGCGGCACAGGTGGAAGAGCGCGTCGCAGGCGCGGATGTGCGAGAGGAACGCGTTGCCCAGACCCTGGCCCTCGCTGGCCCCTTTGACCAGGCCGGCGATGTCCACGACGTTCAGGAAAGCCGGCACCTTGCTGACCGGCTTGAAGTAGTCGCACAAGTAGTCGAACCGACTGTCCGGTACGGACACGCGGCTCTCGTTCGGGTCGATGGTGCAGAAAGGAAAGTTCTCGGCCGGCACCTGGTTGGCTGTCAACACGTTGAAGAAGGTCGACTTGCCCACGTTGGGCAGCCCCACTATCCCCACCTTCAGGTTGGTGCCCACCCTGCCGATGAGCACCGGGCGTTCGCACTCATCCTCCTTTTTCTTGGGCGGCATGGTCACGGGCGGCTGATCGGGAGGCTGACTCCTGCTTTGCACGGAAACGCGTTTACGGAGTTCTCCCGGTTCTCCTCGGTGTCTTCAGCGGCTGCACGCGCTGCTCGGCGGCACAGGAGCCGGAAATGGCGGAATCCCATAGTTGCTCACATGACAATTCGCTGAGTTTTCACCTTTTTTGGTTGTCGGAATCCATGTTTACAGATAAATGGATGGATGGATGCGATGAGCGCCGGCTTCTAGAGCCGTGATCAGCGCCAGGGGCGCCAGAGTTGAGTTGACTAGTGCCACTAAATAAGCTACGCTCAGAGAAAACGTTGATGCCTAGAGTGCGTCTCCGACTGGTGTGTTCAGCGCCCTATCCCGCCTGTACTACGCGTATCAAAAGTGGTCTCGAAGTGGCAGCAAACGACGTCACAGAAGCCGCAGTGTCATGCTGTAGCCTGTCGCGATCTAGGTTGGGCGTAGAAATGCTGGCGAAAACTATGGGCGAAAAGCACGAGCGAACACGAGTGTCGCTGTCGTCACAGCGTCCCAGGCGTTCCAACTTCCTGCTGCTGAAGCTTCCGTGGACTATCGAAGTGAAGAGCGACCTGCAGCAGAACAGGCGTCAGCTACTTAACTACAGCTGCTGAGACACCGCCAGGGTCGCGACCAGCAACAACATGACACCTTTGTGACGTCATTAGGCAGAAATCGAGGGACCACTTTTTGCACGCGGTAAACAAACACGCCAATCGCAAAGGCGTTCCAGGCACCATAGCTAACCATAGCTCAGAGTCTCATCCTACTCCAGGGTAAGGGTTTTGTACCTTGGCGTTGCAAAACCTTCGTGGTTTTGGAACGCCAAGGTCTCTCGCCCCCGACCTCCATGTAGGCATATCCGGTATGGGCGACGAAAAAAATATTAAAACGTTTCAACCTGCAAATATTAAAAAAATAGAGGGGAGAGAAAATGAGAATGGGTGACGTTTACGCTTTTCTCCTAAATGCATTCTATTGGCGTGGCGACGGCAAAACAATGTTATCGCCCATACTGCAAGTGACGACAATTCAAGATGGCGGCGCCCTTGAAGAATTTGGATGAATGGATAAACGTTAATGGTTAAATATTTTTTTAACGGGCGGTAACTTACGCCATCTAGCTTAAGCCAGATGGATAGATAAATGCTAGAGGCCTAGAGGCTGTAATTTTTATATAAGGCGGTAGCTTGCGCCACCTAGCCTCCTGGTGAATTATCGTACAAATGTTCCTTTCTTATTTCCTGTTTGCAAGCATGGCGTCCCGGCTGGTGCCCCATCCGTGCAAGCATGTGCTGCATGCACGCGAAGATAGCCTTGGCAGGCCTGGAATTCCACGTGCTTGCTCACACGAGGAAGAGCATGGCGGCCGCCAGATGCCCTGCTTGCAATCGTCTATAAAAACTTAAAGCTGATTTTCCCTGCATTCTTTCCTCCCTCATCTTTCTCTCGGCTTCTTTTACTTCCTTTTTCTCAGAGGTACTCTGTTCTACATCCACACTTGACGGTTGGCAATTTCTTAGTTTTGTGACTGCCGCGAACCACCCTAGGTTCGAATTCTAAAGGTTTCGATATTTTCGAACCGAACTGAGGTTCGAAATCGAAAGATATCGATATTTTCGAGCGTACGGAGGTTCGAATTCGAAACATTCGCAACTTTCAAAAACCGTGGAGTTTCGAAATCGAAAAAGTTCGAAGCTTTCACGATTTCTCAAAGTTCGGGTTCGATTATTTCGATTATTTTTTTTTACTTGAGGGTCGAGAAATTCGAAGATTTCTAACTTTTCTAACTTGAAATTTGAGAGATTCGAATGTTTCAAATTTCTTTGGATTTGAAATTCGAAAAGTTCGAAGGTTTCGATTCTCTTTTAGGGCTCAATTCGAAAAAAAAAAAAAAAAGACTTTGAAGGTTTCGATTTTTTTTCAAGTCCAAGTGCGCAAAGTTCGAAGTCCGGTTTTCATGTTCCGCCACAGTTTCAGTTTCAAATACGTTTTCAAGCCTCACTGGTTTTCACGAAATAAGGTTTAGAAAAGTTCGGGTGTGATATTTAAACTGCGCGAAGTTGGTTAGGCAATTAAATGAGATGAGTGTCCCGGATGTGCTGGAATATTTGCCAGTGCAGAGTGACGTGCGACCATAGATCAGTAATTGTGAACGCCAGCCCGAGGGGGTCATTAACGTGCATCACGAAGTAGTGATCACACAAACGCACTGTACTCATCCGGTTCGAAACGGCCAGGGGCAGGCAAGTGGTTGAGGCTCAGAAAAACCTCCCTACCCCCTTGCACGCTGGTAGTTATCCGATCGAACGCCGCCCGAGTGACGCTGGCATATAGTAAGTTTAGTTTGTACATGATGCAAAACCCTGAGACTGGGAACGAAATTTGAAAGAAAAAGTGTAAGAAGACAGAAAAAAGGTGACAGGACAACGTCTCAAACTCAACTCAGCTGAAAACTCAGCTCAAGACAACGTCTCAAACTCAACTTAGCTGAGTTTGAGACGTTGTCCTGTCCCCTTTTTTCTTTCTTCTTACACTATTTCTTTCGAATTTCATTCCCAGTCTCAGGATTTTGCATCATGATCAACATACACCAGCTCGCCTGCACCTTGACAATTTTTAGTTTGTAATTGCTTTGGAGGTTTATTTTCCGGGACGAAGAAACGCCGAGGAAAAAGCACAGAAGCCGCACAACTTGAGGTCGAGGAGCGTTCTACTGTACCAGTGCCGTCGGAAGAGGAAACACGAAGGGAAGGGGGGGGTCTCTAGTCTCCCCCCCCCCCCCCCCCCCCCATATATTTCGAACTGTAAAGAAAACAATACGGGGAAATAGGGCATGGTCGAGCTTATTTTAATCTGAAATTATTTATGCATACGTATACCTATACTGTCGCTCTTCAGTGCATTAAAGATCGCGTAGATGGTCATTGTTAGAAACTCGTTAGAAGGCACTACTCGTCACATGCTCGGTGGTTCGGAAGTTCAAAGCTATGTCTTTTCGACCTAATTAACTGTGCCATTGGTATAAAAAATAATAAATAAATAAATAGAACAATAAATGCAAAAATGAAAAGCTGGAGAGAAAAAAAAACTATCAAGAACCCGCCGGAAGTGAACTACGAAACAAGTTTCTCCTACCAAAATGTGTACAGGCTAAAAGAAACATGTCCCAGAAACGTGAAATAAGAAAAAAAAAAAAATTTATGACGAGCTGAACTTGAACAATTTTAGAAATCTTCCCCCATGAGTTAATTTATTCCTCAACGTGGAAAAAACAATAAATACATTATTTTGTATTCTGCAGATGGTAATGACATGTACTGTCTCTGGTGTTAATTTAAATGCAATACCTCAAACAATTTAGACGAAACAAAATGACCAAGTTTAGGGCATAACTGCCCGTAGATACATGTTTGGAAATTTCTTCGAAACTCATCTTGAACAACAATAATCATATCTTAAGACGACACTTACCTAGGCTATACATAGATCAATTGGCAAAAACCCGTCGTCCTTCCTCGCTCCTTCGGGAATCTATATGCCAGATGATTGAAATAAACGGCATTGTCTTTCGCAAGGAATGCAACACCGCATGAAAAATGCGAGAAAAAAAAATGTACGAATGTACCTCACTGCTTGAATACAAATGAAAACGCCCGCCGGTCTTTCGTCGAAGTTCGACAAACTTCGAACTTTTACGCTAAAAGTTGGAATTTCATCGAACTTTTGACTTTTCAGGAATCGACAGTTTGACAAATTTCGAATTCTTTAGATTAATAAGTTCAAAAGTTTAAAAATTATCGAATTTCTTAGCCTAGGAAGTTCAAAGTTCGAAAAGCTTCGAAAATTGTAGTGCAAGAAATGCGAAAGTTCGAAAATCATCGATTTTTTAGTTTATCAAGTTCGAAAGTTTGACAAGCATCGAATTTTGCCGGGTAATAAGTTCGAAATGTCGAAAAGCGTCGAACTTCTTAGTTTAACAAGGTCGAAAATTCGACTTCCGTCGAATTTCTTAATATGGAAAGTTCGAAAATTCGAAATCTTTCAAACCTTTTCGAACCGCTTGAATCGATCATCGAACCTTCGGTTCGAAAAAAGTTCGCGGCATTCCTACTTAAAAGCATGATTGCCAGTTATCTGAAGCTTTATCTGAAATCACAAGAAACGCTTTTCCGTCCTCCAGAAATGTTTAAACAGTTCGTGATAGAGCAAAGCTACACATGCCTTGCAAGTGACGTCACGCTAATAAAGGACGGGGCCCCGCACCATTCTGGTGGTTGACTTCACACCGCGCGGATGCGCTTACCAAGGCGTAGGACGCCGCTAACTGCCCGTACATGCGCTGACGTGCACCATATTTTCAACAAAGGCACCTAATTGTGTTACATGTGAACTTGAAAAAACGTGCCGAGCTTACGGTGATAGCGTTTAGCCAGTACGTGCGGAATTTTTCGGCATTGGTGCGATTGCGCTACGAGCACAAACTTGCGATATGCTGCCGACAAAGTTTTGACGCAAAAGATTGTCGTGTCAAAAAAAGTTGATTTGCGCGTTTTAAAATTTGACGAGCGGCTCTAGGAGTCGCTTGTAGAAAAATTGGTACGATTTTGCGAAATTCTGGTAAACAATGCAAAGTTACCGTCATATCTAAACACTGAGACAAGGGTAAATCAAATAACGGACAAGACAACTCTCATTGTCTCAGGGTTTAAATTATGATGTTTCCTAACCGGCTCGCCCGCATACTTTCGCTCCTTGTAAAGGTTACCGTCTTGCGGACGGCACAAACCGATGCCCGGCGGTGGCGTCTCGGCGAGCTTGCACACGGAAGCCACCGCCGACCGATCGCCGTCTGGCGGGGCTCGCGGCTCGACACTCGTCCGGACTCGGCCGGGAGCCCAGAAGTTGCGCTCGAAGCGTGGAAACGGCGTTATGTAACGAAAGGCAAAGGCCATCTACACAACGAACGGGCAAAAGCCGATACAAAGGCGTGCGCGAACGTAAACAACGGTAGAAAAGTGCCGCCGTCGCTCGTCGCTATGAAATGCGTCCCGCAGCGGCCGCATTCCTTTCCTGCCGCTCATACTTTCTCTAACTTGACGGCTACTCTTTTTCGTGGAGCATGCCGACGAAACGATCGAACGATCTTCGAGGTACGCTGTAATTGCTACAGCCGAGCGCGGCGCAGTTTACCATTGCTTTCGCTGCGAAGGGCCGCCGAGTCAACCACCAGCATGGTGCTTACCGGCGTTCGACGTCATCATGTGACGTAGGTGCAAGGCATGGCTTCCTAACACCGAAACTAAAGCAGGGAACACATGAGCGACAAAAACGGGCGCCGCGCGGCAGTTTCTATGCCAACTTGCAAGCATGCTGTGACGTGGCGGCTTGGCATTGGTCCACGTCACAGCGGGGAATCAGCGCGCGGCGCCCGTTCTTGCCGCTCATGTGGATGGCGGCGCCCACAATATCGGGAACCGAGTGCCGATACTCTAAAAAACGCGCATCGTTGTGTGAGTTTCTTTGTGCTTACTTTTGTATTGAAAAATGTCGCGCGTCGAAAAGGACGACGCAGGAAAACGACTTCTCTTGACTAGACCTGTGCGCCGGTCAGGAATCGCCGGCGACGGGGCGCCGGTGTTTGCACTTCCGGCGGCGGCGTGTGAACGGCGCGGGTGTCAACGGATCGACGGCGGCGGGGCGCGGAAAAGTGTGTGTGTGCGTGGGAGGGGGGGGGGGGATAAATTAGAGAGTGCGGGAGAGAGAGAAAGGAGTCGTTTGAATTTAGAAAAAAGAAAAGTCTCGAGGTACACATAAGCATTTCTTATGAGTTGTGAATGCGAAAGCATGCGCGTCATTCTTCCGCTCCCTTATTTTGTCTGCAGCGTCTTTGCGTCGACGGCAAAGCGTACTCTCTCCTCGCCGCTCTGACCTTGGTTGGTTTGGTCGTTTCGTGTTACCGGTGCGCTGACGGGCACGCAGCGCCATGGGATGGCGGTCGTTGAAATTGACGCGCAGCGGCCAATGGGAGCCTCGTCGACGCGTGCCAGCCAATGGGACTGAAACCGAAATCCATCAGCTTTACTCCGCTCCTTAGGGATCGGGGAAACTATACCCGTTTTCATCTCAAGAACCGTAGTAAAAAAAGTCCGGCTCCTCGCGGAGCATTACTAATTTTCCCTTTTATGAGGAGAATTAAGATATATGTAGGTGCATTTTAGATTAGATATGTGTTATCTAATTAATACCCCTGTCAGACGGGAAAGTAAATGACATTTTGATCGAATGTCATTCACCGCTCGGCGAATCAGCTCGTGATCCAGGTTCTTCACGTGATCCTGGTTCTTCATCGCTCACGCTCATTGGCCGAGCTGTAATGTCATTTTGCTTAAATGTCATTTAACGTGCCCGTCTGACAGGGGTATAAGACGCATACGTTTCAAACGCCAAAAGCATCGCTTCTTCCTCCGACAACCAAATCTTGTAAGAACTACTTCGCCCGGCGTATGAACAATGCGCAAAATGTCCTTCTTTCTTGAGGTGAAAACGAGTATAGGTGCCGTTTGGCTAGGCTTTTCGCGTGGTGTCATAGCTGGGAGCTGGCTTCACTTGGAGAAAGGCTTCCGGCCGTTTGGCGCGGCTTCAAAGCTGATGACGTAGGCTTGCTCCATGGGACAGTTAATGCTTTCGCATTTATTTATTTTTTTACATTTATTAGCATGAGTAAAAATGAAAAGAAAAAAGAGTACAGACACACCGTTATATTTATTTATGAATAGTATTTATTGCGCGGTGGCGGCGGCGGCGTGCTGGCTCTAGGGATTTCGGTGGCGCTGCAGAGCGTGAGAGCAAAACAGGCGACGGCGCGGCGGCGTACAGGTCTACTCTGGACCCAATTTTTCCCTCGACGAAGCGCGCTTGAGCCAACGTTGGCTTGAGCGAATCGGCGAGCCACGCCGCCAGCCACCGCACGCTGAGCGTTGTGCGAACGCCGCTTCAACGCGTTTCTCCACGCCGCCGTCGCCGCCGCCGCCGCCGCACAAGTTCGTCTGGTTCGGGGCGCCGCCGCCGTCATCTGACCGGCGCACAGGTCTATCACGTCTGCTTGCGCTTTTTCAGGAGTTTCCTTTGGGCTCTAAAAGTTACTTATTAATCTTAGTTTTTTTGTTATACTTCAAACAAAGATGATTAAGTTACTTTTAGAGGCCATAGGAAGCTTCCGAAAGAGCGCGAGCACCACGTGACAAATATGGGCCCGTCACGTGATAAATAAGGGCCACTTTTCCGCGGCGCCCACGGGCGCCAGCCATAGAGTTATTATAATGTACGCTAGAGGTTCAACTGGCGCTAGTGTGCTGTTGCAAATTGAAGCAGACAGCAAGCAGTCGGAAATTGACTTCCGGTAATGCATTCCTATGAAAAAAAGCGAGTGCATTTCCTCTGCGCTCGATTATAAGAGCAAATATCACGAATAATGTGTACGTACTAGGCACTTTGGAACATTTCCCAGTCACGCAGATGAAATAATTGGTCAGTTATGGCGTTTTTATTTTAAAATCTTGACATGAAAAACGGTGCTAAAACCGCTTCGTACATGCATTTATGTGCACTGTCGGACACTGTTAGCGCGAACACGGCGTCGACGCTTTCCAGCATGGGTGATATACGTGCCAAACGAACGAAGGACATGTGGAAAACCAAGAGAGACGGCAGGAACTACGAAGTAACACTGGATAAGTGACTCCTTGTGCTTGCAGACGATCAAAATAAATTGAAAGTCACGTAATATTGGGGAGGAGATCGAACAGTCACGCCTCTAGCGGTGCGCTTCAGCTGTGGGGACAACAAACCGTATTTTCTTGTTTGTTTTTGATCCGAGAAATCGAAGATGACGATTCGAAGGCCACTCCTCCTGCGACCAAAGCACTGGTCAGAGCGAAGCGCTCGTGTCCAGACCGTGCTCGGCCAGGTTCAATTTCTTTGTTATGCTGTGTTGGTAAAACACCGGGCTGTGGGGACAACAAGCTCGATAAAGCGCCCCCTAGAGTTCGATCTCCTGCCCAATAGTCCGATTTACAATAAATAAGTACTGCTTTATTATTTCTGCTCGTGAATAGGTGCGAAGATGCTTAATTGTTCTGGGTTCAAATCATCACCCGCACGCTCCAAATCTTTGCAAATAGGGAGAAGCCAGGGAACAGGTGCCCGATAAAAACTGCCCGACAAAGGAAATAATAAGAAAACACACCTTTAGTAGTTCACGTACTTTATCCTTTATGTTTCGAATGTTTTTTTAACCACTCGTAAAGATGCACGACGGGGTCATTTTCATATAGTGACAGAACGGGCATATTAGCAATATACAAGCACCAGCAGAATGCTGGCGAACTTTGAACACACTCTAAATTCCTTTCGATCGTTATTTTGCTTAGAATCGTCGCTCGTTTCTATATACCTGCCATGGAACAGAGGTTTGGGCCTGAAATATAGCGAAGTTTAACATCGTTCAGTGGTAAAGAAAAAAATGCTGTAACTAAAGCAATTACACTTCCACAATATTAATAAAGGTACATACTATCCGGTACAACCGAAATAACAAAAGTTATTCATGTTATTTTCCGGCGAAGAGACAAAATTCACGCGCTTTTTCCCATAGGAATACACAGGAAGACTGGAAAAGTAGACTGCATGCTGTCTGCTTCAATTTGCAACCGGAAGTCCCGTAGACACTAGCGCCAGCTGAGCCTCTAGCGTGTATTGTAATAACTCTATGGCGCCAGCTACAAATTCGTAAAGCGCCGTAAATATAGCTCTAATATTTTTTTTTTCTTCGTTGTAAAATCATTTTATGATATCCTTTTTCCATCTAAGCTGTTTAAAAAAAAATGTTTTTTTTTTCATGTGTCCTTTAACCACTCGGCCACGACTGCGGGACGAGTAGGGGGCTCTGAGATGTGGTAGTAACTCAAGACCTGGGGATGTTATGGATGAAACGTTGCATGTAGCCGCTCAACGTCTATACAGGAGAGGGCGCTGCGGTCAAATGCATATATAATCGCGTTAAACTTTGCATGCATGGCTCTGTATTTCACCGACCATAAAGCAGTAATAATAAAGTCGAAACGCAACCCGGAACTTCGCACTACCTATGAGAAATAAAAGAAATCAGCACCATCAGCACTACCTGTGAACAATAAAATCAGTATCATCAGCAGCACCAGAGCTTCGCCCCAATCAACATCATTCACCACGTGGAGATGCGGTCATTTTTTTTTTTTTTCGGTTAGGACACGTTTTTGCTGTTTTCATTTTCGATCCACAAGGAAGGCGAAAAGGCAGAGGGGCCGAGGGATTCATGCAGTCGCCAAACTTGACTGGAAGCATTTCGCCGTGGAGAGAAACAAGCCTATTGGGACATCTGACTGTGAGCAGTGTTTCATGTGCGAGTACTACGCGGTGAATGAAACTACTCTTCATTGTTCTCGCGAAAGCCGCCACCGAAGTTCGCAGTGTGTTCCGACCTCCGACTGTGCGGGAGCGATCACTCC
Organism: Ixodes persulcatus; assembly: GCA_013358835.2. Taxonomy (NCBI): domain Eukaryota; kingdom Metazoa; phylum Arthropoda; class Arachnida; order Ixodida; family Ixodidae; genus Ixodes; species Ixodes persulcatus. The sequence goes on along the minus strand of JABSTQ010009189.1, from coordinate 990,744 downwards.
CAATTTATTTTTTGTATTTTTTGTGTGCACGCCATCACTATGGATTACAACAGTTCTCCTGCGAAAACAATATCGCACAAGCTGCGTGCAGTGTTAAAGGTCCGGACGCGCGGGCGTAGCACGGTGCTTTGTTTGCGCAAAAACGCGGCAAAAGAGCACCTTCTGAAGCTGCCCGCTCGAGTCTATGCCTTGCATATGCTGCATACAGCCGTCTTCACCGTTCAGTCTTCACCATTGGTGAAGACTGTTGTCTGTGAGCGCATATGTAATCGCGAAGGCATATGCAATCGCAACAACAATCGTACGAAGCAGACCAATAAAAAAATTCCGTGTTCTCTCGACAAACGCGAGGTTTCCTGGGAAGACGCCGACATCGGGTGGCCTTGTGTGACCGGCATCTTTTTCGACGCCGACGTCGACGTGGACCGCAACGCGCGTTTTTCGCTCTGTGAATGCGCCTAGGACACATGCAAGAGCTTGGATGGGAAAAAGCATGGGAAAAGAAAGACATAAAACGAACGTACGACTAAAGAGAACATTTTTGAGAGCAATATTTACGGCGCGAAACGAATTTGTAGTTGGCACCCGCGGAAAAGTGGCCGCTCTTTATTACGTAGTGCTTGCGTTCTTTCAGAAGCTTACTATGGTCTCTAAAAGTTACTTATTCATCTTCGTTTAAAGTGCAACAAAAAACGAAGATTAATATGTAACTTTTAGAGCCCAAAGAAAGTTCCTGAAAGAGTGCAAACACCACGTGATAGAACGGTCAAAAATTCACGGCGGCGGCGCGCTGGAATGTTCCCTTCCGGCGGCGGCGGTGGGTTGGAGAAACGCGTTGAACCGGCGGCGGCGTGACTTTTGCGGCGGCGCACAGGTCTACCACGTGACCAGCGGCGGCTCCCGCGGGCGCCAACTACAAATTCGTTTTGCACTGTAAATATAGCTTTAACAATTTTTTCTTCGTTGTAAATTTGTTTTATGAAATTCTTTTTCCATCTAGGCTGTTAAAAAGAGAAAGCTTTATTTCCTTTGCATGTGTCAAACACTAACACCCCCCCCCCCCCCCGATTTTTTTTTGCCAGGCAATTTATAATGGTGTTGGAAGACTACCTAATTAATATTTTGCAACAGAGTCACGTATATTTTTAATAAAGCCAAAAAACGCAGCTGCTCGAAACCGAAACCAAAACCTGCGCACGGAGGTCGGAGAGGTAGAGAGGAGAGGGAGAGTGGCGGAAGTCACGTGGCTACACCCGACCCTGCGTTTTTTTTTCCTCCGTTTTTTTTTTTTTTTTTTTTTTTTTGCGCGCAGCAGTTGACATATGTGTCGAGGAACCGTTTGCCGTGCGATTTCTTTGCAATTATGTTAGTTCTGCTCGCTGTTCTGCACTTTAAGAGGAGTTGTTTTGTGCATTCAAGAGTTGGAGATGAGTAGTGAGTGCCCGTGGTGAATTTCCGTGATCGGCTCCGAAAAAAATACCCCTAAGACGTTGCGTGAAAATCTGCCTCACATGTCCAGCGGCCGAAAACAGTGGCATTGTGCGGCAGAGACTGCACAAGTTTCTGAAAGATCAACGGGATCAATGGCTGGCTGCAATTCCTGTAGAACATTTACGGGCACCTCGGAAAGCGGACGCTACCCGGTTTATATGCTCCTAGCATTTTGTGGAACGTGATTACATTGAGTTCGCAAGTGTCAAAAACGAAATGCTATACCATTTAGTTCAGCGACGTCTCGTCCACAACATTTTTTTTTAGTGATAATTGTAAAAAAAGAAATGTAAATATTGCAAAATGTTTGAAAAAAACAACAAAAAACAAACGTACGCCCACACTCAAGATTGAACCCAGTTCCGCCGCGTGTGAATCGGACATCTTTCTACTGAGTTACTGGGGAAACATTTTCGTTAGTAATAAATAATGCAGCCGGTCAACTGTAGGTTGGAAAGTTTGCTGCCGATTTTCCTGCAGCAAAAGCACTCCCGGGTCGAAGTTGGGCAGCACCACGCATTGGCCACATTCGCACCTAGTAAAGAAATCTTACGCGTGCATATTAAACTCGAAGTACGCACTTCATGCTTGACGTTTACGAGAGCTATGTCTTCAGCCACGACTACGAGAAGGGGGCGACGGCTCGGCGATGGTCGTCTTCGTGCAAATCGGCTTGGTGGTCGGGCGTGTCGTACGGGATGAATACCAATTCTTTTGACCGGACCAAAACTTCTCTTTTGAAGGAAGACAGAATTCGCCGGTACCGTGAACGACAGTTCTGAAGTAGAGGTCCATCGCCCTTCGCCCACTGCCATCCGCTAGTCCCACGATACGCGAAACGACGCCATGTTGAGAATTTTGCAGTGAACGCACAGAATGCTTCGGTTGTCTGTGCTACCTTTTTTTTCAATCAACGTATTTGTAGCTTTTTAGAAGCCACAAAAAATGGGTTTCATATTTTTTTTTTCTATTTTTAATGTCGAGTGTGTGCCTTCAATGACCAACGACTTTGAATAAATTTGGTGGCTGTGTCTAAACCTTGGAAAACGGCCCGTGACCACGGTAAAGAGAGTGAGCGCGACTCAAACGGGCCAGTTCTTGATCGGCGGTTTTCGGGCGGAAAGAAACCGAATTTCGAGCCGCAAATTCAGTTCTGGTTAGTTGGGCTCTCACATGTCACGTACAACTAAAAACCTCGGCGAGCATAAATACCCTGTCAGTGTCCCTTTAAAAGCTGCACTTAACTGGCATGTCCTGCCGCTGTTCCCTTCAGAGAGCTGCACGCTCGCGGGCTCCGCCGTTGATAACACCGCAACCGTTCTGGCTAGTAACAACAATCCTCATGCACGTGAGACGCTCGAGGCGCTCGCTATCTATTCGTGTTCAAGGGAGCAGTTTCATATCCATGGGCGTGCCAACCGAGGGGGGGGGGGGGGGGCATGTGTTTTGCCCCCCCCCCCCCCCCCCCTTCTGGAACAGCCGCCACTGGGCAGTGCAAACACTGGCCGGCGGCGCCGAAGGGATAGCAAGGGCACCGCCCCTCGGCTCTCGAAGGGGGGGGGGGGGTCTGGTTTGCCCCCCCCACACACACACACACACTCAAAACCAAGTTGGTACACCACTGATCACATCAGACACTCCAATCTCTTGAAGAAAAAGACACGAAAATGGATAATAAACACATATGAATCATACAAGATATATAAGAACGTATAAGAACCATATAAGAACTATATAAGAACTGTATAAGGACTATATAGACCTTTTCATTTTGGTAGTTGCCTCACCGGCGGATAGAGGGCGCTGACGCACTTGGCGCCATTAGGTTGCTTCAATTTGGTTGGTTTCGGTTTCAACGTGAACGCGGCTATGTTGCTGTTTTACGTTGTGTTTGCCTAACTTTGTGATACGACTATTTTCCTTGTAGCAAACAACCAATAATACAGTGGTATTGAGCCTTTTTGAGGACTACGAGATGTATTTTAGCCTAAATTACGGGCTTGTTTTTACCAACTCCTTTGATGAATTTGATTATGGTCGGTTGCTAAACGCCTGACTGATGTACAGGGAAGATTACCATCGTCTACGGCCGTACCTGATGGCACCGATTTTTAGAAAAACAAACTAATGAAGAGACTAACACGTGAATGTAAAGAAGCATATCGACAGCTTGATTGCAATATGCTAAATCGGCCAGAACAGATGAACTCGCGAGTTTACTACCCACTGTTTAGTTTTCTGAAGCTGCCCGCTCGAGTCTATGCCTTGCATATGCTGCATACAGCCGTCTTCACCGTTCAGTCTTCACCATTGGTGAAGACTGTTGTCTGTGAGCGCATATGTAATCGCGAAGGCATATGCAATCGCAACAACAATCGTACGAAGCAGACCAATAAAAAAATTCCGTGTTCTCTCGACAAACGCGAGGTTTCCTGGGAAGACGCCGACATCGGGTGGCCTTGTGTGACCGGCATCTTTTTCGACGCCGACGTCGACGTGGACCGCAACGCGCGTTTTTCGCTCTGTGAATGCGCCTAGGACACATGCAAGAGCTTGGATGGGAAAAAGCATGGGAAAAGAAAGACATAAAACGAACGTACGACTAAAGAGAACATTTTTGAGAGCAATATTTACGGCGCGAAACGAATTTGTAGTTGGCACCCGCGGAAAAGTGGCCGCTCTTTATTACGTAGTGCTTGCGTTCTTTCAGAAGCTTACTATGGTCTCTAAAAGTTACTTATTCATCTTCGTTTGAAGTGCAACAAAAAACGAAGATTAATATGTAACTTTTAGAGCCCAAAGAAAGTTCCTGAAAGAGTGCAAACACCACGTGATAGAACGGTCAAAAATTCACGGCGGCGGCGCGCTGGAATGTTCCCTTCCGGCGGCGGCGGTGGGTTGGAGAAACGCGTTGAACCGGCGGCGGCGTGACTTTTGCGGCGGCGCACAGGTCTACCACGTGACCAGCGGCGGCTCCCGCGGGCGCCAACTACAAATTCGTTTTGCACTGTAAATATAGCTTTAACAATTTTTTTCTTCGTTGTAAATTTGTTTTATGAAATTCTTTTTCCATCTAGGCTGTTAAAAAGAGAAAGCTTTATTTCCTTTGCATGTGTCAAACACTAACACCCCCCCCCCCCCCCCCGATTTTTTTTTGCCAGGCAATTTATAATGGTGTTGGAAGACTACCTAATTAATATTTTGCAACAGAGTCACGTATATTTTTAATAAAGCCAAAAAACGCAGCTGCTCGAAACCGAAACCAAAACCTGCGCACGGAGGTCGGAGAGGTAGAGAGGAGAGGGAGAGTGGCGGAAGTCACGTGGCTACACCCGACCCTGCGTTTTTTTTTTCCTCCGTTTTTTTTTTTTTTTTTTTTTTTTTTTGCGCGCAGCAGTTGACATATGTGGCGAGGAACCGTTTGCCGTGCGATTTCTTTGCAATTATGTTAGTTCTGCTCGCTGTTCTGCACTTTAAGAGGAGTTGTTTTGTGCATTCAAGAGTTGGAGATGAGTAGTGAGTGCCCGTGGTGAATTTCCGTGATCGGCTCCGAAAAAAATACCCCTAAGACGTTGCGTGAAAATCTGCCTCACATGTCCAGCGGCCGAAAACAGTGGCATTGTGCGGCAGAGACTGCACAAGTTTCTGAAAGATCAACCGGGATCAATGGCTGGCTGCAATTCCTGTAGAACATTTACGGGCACCTCGGAAAGCGGACGCTACCCGGTTTATATGCTCCTAGCATTTTGTGGAACGTGATTACATTGAGTTCGCAAGTGTCAAAAACGAAATGCTATACCATTTAGTTCAGCGACGTCTCGTCCACAACATTTTTTTTTTAGTGATAATTGTAAAAAAAGAAATGTAAATATTGCAAAATGTTTGAAAAAAACAACAAAAAACAAACGTACGCCCACACTCAAGATTGAACCCAGTTCCGCCGCGTGTGAATCGGACATCTTTCTACTGAGTTACTGGGGAAACATTTTCGTTAGTAATAAATAATGCAGCCGGTCAACTGTAGGTTGGAAAGTTTGCTGCCGATTTTCCTGCAGCAAAAGCACTCCCGGGTCGAAGTTGGGCAGCACCACGCATTGGCCACATTCGCACCTAGTAAAGAAATCTTACGCGTGCATATTAAACTCGAAGTACGCACTTCATGCTTGACGTTTACGAGAGCTATGTCTTCAGCCACGACTACGAGAAGGGGGCGACGGCTCGGCGATGGTCGTCTTCGTGCAAATCGGCTTGGTGGTCGGGCGTGTCGTACGGGATGAATACCAATTCTTTTGACCGGACCAAAACTTCTCTTTTGAAGGAAGACAGAATTCGCCGGTACCGTGAACGACAGTTCTGAAGTAGAGGTCCAACGCCCTTCGCCCACTGCCATCCGCTAGTCCCACGATACGCGAAACGACGCCATGTTGAGAATTTTGCAGTGAACGCACAGAATGCTTCGGTTGTCTGTGCTACCTTTTTTTTCTATCAACGTATTTGTAGCTTTTTAGAAGCCACAAAAAAATGGGTTTCATATTTTTTTTTTTCTATTTTTAATGTCGAGTGTGTGCCTTCAATGACCAACGACTTTGAATAAATTTGGTGGCTGTGTCTAAACCTTGGAAAACGGCCCGTGACCACGGTAAAGAGAGTGAGCGCGACTCAAACGGGCCAGTTCTTGATCGGCGGTTTTCGGGCGGAAAGAAACCGAATTTCGAGCCGCAAATTCAGTTCTGGTTAGTTGGGCTCTCATATGTCACGTACAACTAAAAACCTCGGCGAGCATAAATACCCTGTCAGTGTCCCTTTAAAAGCTGCACTTAACTGGCATGTCCTGCCGCTGTTCCCTTCAGAGAGCTGCACGCTCGCGGGCTCCGCCGTTGATAACACCGCAACCGTTCTGGCTAGTAACAACAATCCTCATGCACGTGAGACGCTCGAGGCGCTCGCTATCTATTCGTGTTCAAGGGAGCAGTTTCATATCCATGGGCGTGCCAACCGAGGGGGGGGGGGGGGGGGGAGGCATGTGTTTTGCCCCCCCCCCCCCCCCCCCTTCTGGAACAGCCGCCACTGGGCAGTGCAAACACTGGCCGGCGGCGCCGAAGGGATAGCAAGGGCACCGCCCCTCGGCTCTCGAAGGGGGGGGGGGGGGGGGTCTGGTTTGCCCCCCCCCCCCCCACACACACACACACACACACTCAAAACCAAGTTGGTACACCACTGATCACATCAAACACTCCAATCTCTTGAAGAAAAAGACACGAAAATGGATAATAAACACATATGAATCATACAAGATATATAAGAACGTATAAGAACCATATAAGAACTATATAAGAACTGTATAAGGACTATATAAGATATATAAGAACCATATAAGAAACTTATAAGAAACCTCTCACAGGTTGGATCTTATATGTTCTTATATATCTTGTATGATTCATATGTGTTTATTGGACACATAAATTTCTCATACAAATGAGAATTTTCAATAGGGATAGACGATTAGCAAAGAGCACCTGGTGGATGTCGCTAACACCTCGTTTCTAGTGCCCGTCTAGGAACCTTGACAGGGACGATGAATGTCTCGCCTCTGGCCACCACGAGAGAAAAGGGGAAGGAAGAACTCCCCTCTCCCCGAGACTCTCTTTTGTGTGTCCCAGACCCGTCACTCAAAATTCGTACAAAAGCAGCTTTGGGGTTACTTGCGGTGGCCCAGTGACTGGCGTGCTTCGGCCGCTTCGGTGGCTGGAACGGCAAGGACATTCTCTCGACGTCAGCCTCGTCGCAGCTTTGCTCGTTCTGAGACAATCTACGTCACGATTGCGGCGGATGTCACGTGGTCTCCGCTGGGCGTTCTCCGAGCGCTTGCCAGAGTGGGCCGTTTATAACGAAAATTACAGAGATCAGGCTCAAAATACAAACGTGCGATTGTCATTTACGGATATTGTGGATCATATTGAACCTATTTCTGAACATGACGGGTATCCTCCCAAATATTTGTTTTTCATTTTTTGCCAGGTGATTTATTATGGTTTCAGAAGACTGCCCAATTAATATTTTGCTACAGAGTCGCGTATATTTTTAAAGGGGTTATGACACACCAGACATAACATAGCATATCCCCAATATAGTTAAACCCCAACATAACAAATACCACCAGAGCGCCAGCTTCGCTGTACTTCCCTCTTCACGGGGTGAAAGGGCTCTCAATTTTTTTAACCGGGTTTCGTCTTTCGTGAGCTCGTTGTTTAGCTTAGATTTTCTGTTTCGCTTGTGTATAACGAGCCGGTTAACTAGGGTAACTACGAAACGATCGGGATGTTAAATAAAAGGTTGTGGATGCAAACATTTCCTCCTTGTTTCGACCGGTGCGATCACAAGTTCTGGCGCGGTTGTACGAGATACACGCATTTTTCAATCAACTGCAAATTTTATGACACGGCATTCAGCTCCTTTGTATACTATATAAAACACGTGAAATAAAACATAACAAGCAGTAGTGCCGCATTTTGTAATGTTGAGCACAACCAAGCAAACGTTGCGTGCGGCCTGATATAGCTGATGTATGTACGTCGAGAAGTATCTTTACATTCCATATTACTAAAAAGGTCTTAAGAACAGCAGCTGCCGACTGCATGAAATTTGTTTTCGGAAAATGCGTGTCGAACGGTCGAACCGCGACGCTGCCTGCAAGCAAGATTTTTTTTTTTTTTTTTTATGTTTTCCATTTCCGCACTTCGAAGCTCGTCCTAAAGTTCCAAGTTTGAGACGTCAAAATAATGACAAAATATTTTGACGGTGGACGTAAAAACGTATTTGGAAACATTCTAACGTATTCAGAAAGAAGGTCACGGACGTCAAAAAAAAAAAATATTTAAAATTACTTCGAAAGTAAACGTCAAAATAGTCACTACTTTTTTTTCTTTTTTTGCCTCGCGCAGCAAACGACATTGTCGACAGCGTAGCAAGCCGTGCAATTGCTTTGCAGTTATGTTTGTTCCGTTCGCTGTTCTGCACTTCAAGATGAGTTTTGTACATTGAAGTGTTGGCAATTAGTAGTGAGTGCCCGTGGTGAATTCCCGTGATCGGCTCCGAAAAGAATACTCCCGTGAAGAGCTGCCTCACATGTCCTGCATCTGAAAGTGGCATTGTGCGGCAGAGTGCACAAGTTTCCGAAAGATCAACGGGATCGGGACCAATGGCTGGCTTCAGTTCCTGCAGAACAGTTCCGGGCACCTCGGAAAGCGGACGCTACCCGATTTATATGCTCCTTAATTGCATTTTGTGGGAAGTGACTATACATTGAGTTCGCAGGTGTCAAAAAGGGAGCCCCATACCATTTAGTTCAGCGACGTTTCGTCCACAACATTTTTTTTTTCAGTGATAATTGTAGAAAAGAAATGTGTAAACATCCAAAAATGTTTCGCCAAAAAAAACAAACAAAAAAAACAGTATGCCCACACATTTTGGATCGAACCTGGGTTCGCTGCGTGTGAAGCAGACGTCTTTCCACTGAGCTTCTACATTTTTTTTCTTTATATCCTTTAATTTCAGTTTGAACAGTTACAATAAAGTCGTTCATTTTTACTCTTGGTCACTTTTCCACAAAAGACACCCACACTTTCTGGATGTATGGAACATGCTACCTTGTCACCGGTATTGAGATTTCCGCATACACAAGTCGCTAGCATGCAGATAAGGTCATTGGAAACGTTTAAAATAGTATTCTATATTGGTTTTTGCTCAATCCTGGTAAACACTGGTTGTACATGATTAAAGCATAAACAGCTGTTACAATTGCTTCATTTGGAATATATTATCCAGTATTGGGGCCCACTCTGGGGACCGCTCTGCGGTAGCATAAATGCTCTTATTCTGGGTGATAATTTCGCTGAAATACACATTTAGAGGCTGAGGGTTAATGTCTGCATGTCTCACTGCCATGCGTGATTTCCAAATACTAAAAAGTCCGATGTCCAGAAAAAGGTCGTATGGACTCAAATCTTGTTTGTCAACAGGGAGGAAACGAATGGAGTGTGGTGTGATAGGTAGATCTTTTTTTCAGAGTCCGCTTTAAGATATCCCAAAACAGAATAGCATCCCAACAGTTAAAGGGACACTGACAGGGTATTTATGCTCGCCAAGGCTTTTTTTTGTACATGACATATGAGAGCCCAACTACCGAGAACACAATTTGCGGCTCGACATTCGTTTTCTTTCCGCCCAAAAACCGCCGATCGAGAATGTGCCGGGGTGATACGCGCTCACTGACTTTTTCATGGTCACGGGCCGTTTTCTAAGGTTTAGACACAACCACCAAAGATAATCGAAGTCGTGGGTTATCGAAGGCACACACTCAATGCTAAAAATATACAAAAATATGATACACATTTTTTTGTGGCGTGTAAAAAGCTGCAAATACGTTAATTGGGGGAAAAAAAGTTGCCCAGATGAAAGATGTCCTGTTCCCGTCCTCGTCCTCGCTGTTTTATACTTTCAAGTCTTCCGGTATCTTTCTCCTTCCCAGTCCAGTTTCGGTTTAGGTTTCGAGCAGTTGCGTTTTTTTACTTTGTTAAAAATATACGTGACGCTGTAGCAAAATATTGATTGGATAGTCTTCTGACACTATAATGAATCGCCTTGCAAAATATGAAAACCTTTTTTCTTTTCTGTGGTGTCAGTGTCCCTTTAATGAAAAATGTTCTATACTCTCTGCTGTTTTTTTTTACACTGCAAGCGGTCGACTGACTACGGAACAAACATTCCTTTTTGTTCCATTCATACCTTCACAGGCAGCGTATTAGTGTGTAGCTTAACAAATAAAGTTTTCACTGCAGGTGGAATATACATCTTTTTAACTCGACATTGCACATCTTGACCCGGGCCAGCACTAAAGAGTGCTCTATAGAGCGGGACTGGGAAAAGTGTGTCCAAAAGTGCTCTCGTAAGTTCCTTTCTGGTCACACTAGAGAGGTGTTTTCGTGAAAACCGCTCGGATAAAAAGTTAAACGATTCGACTACTTTTAGGAAACCTACGGTCATTTTCAAATTAACGGATGAGACCAGAAATTATGAAAAGTGACATGCTAATTTAGTTTGTATCATCGTACGCACAAATGGTTGTTCCTGATTCCGTAGAAAGAAAAACCGCGACACAAGTTGTCTAACATAGAGGTGTGGGAAGTCGATGCCACCGAGTGAAATGCGTCAAAAAAAGGTTATTTAGTCTCATCGGCTCTGATCCGGACTTTCAAATAAACAAAGCACACACTCTGAATTTCTTCAACAGTCACGTGGGCACACTGTAGGACTTGCAGCACATACATAATCTTCACAATCAGAAAAATGTTGCAAGCCGTTACTCTTGCAAAAATGGACATATCGCGAGTAGGACATCGGGACACACGTTTTTTTCCAATCGCTAGGAACATCAGACCAGTAAGACGTGCTGTTGCCAAATTGGTGGAGTGGTACACCGAGATATTTTCAAGGTTCCTCACTCCAAGCGATACCTTCATATTCTAAGGGCTTCGTCGCCCATGGACCATGCCAATACCCAGTGCATTTTGTCCAGTTCACCGCAGCTCCAGTTTCTTTGCAAAAGTTCTTGGTTAAATCAACTGCTTCAGATGCAGTTTTTTTTGTTTTTTTTTTTTGTCAGAACAAAATATAGCAATGTCATCAGCGTAAGCTGGGGCTTTAATTTCTACAGAGTTTAACCTATAACCTTGGACGTACTCACTTTTAGCGATGCTCGAACAAAAAGGTTCCAGATAGAGGGCAAATAATTTTGGTGAGAGTGGGCATCCTTGTCGGACAGAAGACAACATTGGGATAAGTGTAGTCAGATTATGATTTTCAATGAGCTTCGTTGAGTAAGATTCGATAGGCCATTCTGACTCCATCAAAAATAACTTTTCCCACTCCAACATGTGTCAACACCTGCCAAAGCACCTCGTGATTAACTCTATCAAATGCTTCGTCGAGATCTATCTGTCGCATGGCAACCTGTTCCGTTTCATCTGAGCAACATTCCAAAACACTTCTTGCAATATGAATATTTGACTGTATTGTTCTTCCTTTTATGTCACACGTTTGGTGTTTCCCGACAATTTGACAAATTACATGTTGAAGCCTTCTTGTGAGACTTTTCGTGAACATCTAATCCTTTTTACATAATGTAATCGGCCGACAGTTGGTAACGCAGCGTAGTTTTAAAGTCTTCTGACTTTGGAATTAGGGTGGTGTGTAATCGCCCGACAGTTGGTAACGCAGCGTAGTTTTAAAGTCTTCTGACTTTGGAATTAGGGTTGTGGTGTGTAATGAAAGGCGTTTATAATCCTCTGTTTTGCCGAATTGGAGCGCAGCTCTTGAGGATTGGAGGATGGCAGGATACGTAGGGTAGGGTATGCCTCTGTTCCTCTCCTGCTCCCCTCCCATTTAGCGGAACATTTTAGGTAAATTTCCCGATAAATTTAGTGAAAATTTCCCCGCTAAATGTAGAGGGGAAAATTTTTGCGCTAAATTTAGCGGACAAAATTTCCACTAAATTTAGAGAAGAAATTTTTCTGCTAAATTTAGCGGGAAAAGGTTACCCTCGTGACGTCACGTGTGACGTCATTATGGGAAACGTCCCACTAAATTTAGCGAAAAAAGTGTCCTGCCAAATTTAACGAAAAATGTATCATAATGACGTCACACGTTAGGTCATGTGTGACGTCATTACGGGAAATGTCCCGCTAAATTTAGCGGAAAAATTACCCGCCAAATATAGCGGAAAAATTTTACCCTCGTGACGTCACATGTGACGTCACGTGTGACGTCATTATGGGAACGTCCCATGATGCAACGCGTGGTTACACCGACGCCGCTCAAACCATAAAAGGGCGCCAAGAGTTGCGCTCTGAAAGGACGGAGAGAGCTCTTTGACGTCGAATGCCTCGCGTAATACGTACGTCAAGGAGCACTGTGCAACTACGGGGTTTGAATGTTTTGTGGAATTCCGACTTAATTCCATCAGGTCCTGGCGCCTCGTGACTGGGTGGTTAAACAGCTTTTTTTTTTTTAATTTCTCCTAGCATGATTGGTTCTTCAAGCCATTCCCTTATATCGTTTTTTAGCTGGGAGCATGCATCAGCAAATTTATCAGGCCCGTTGAGCCAGTATGTGGTGCCTTTTTCCCAAAAACCTCGGTATAGTATTGAACAAAGGCATTTTCGATGCTGCTGGAATCAGTCTTGATCTGATTTTAAATTCAGTTTCATAAATATCCCTTGCTAGTGCATACTTTTTTTCGGAAGCCAAAGATCGTTAGGTAGGTTGCTCACCCAAAAAGAAATTTGATAGTTCGAGAACGTACAACCGAGCCTTCGTAGCGTTCGCTGTGCAAAGGTTCAATCTCCGACTTCACAAATTGAATGTCCTTTAACCCATGACCGGGGTTCTCACATTCCGTTTGATGAAGTATGCGTAAGTCTCGATTCAGTTGCCTTTCTTTAGCAGTTGCTTTTAGCTTTATACTGCTTGATCTTTCAATTCTTAAAGTACTCCCATTTTGTTTGTAAAGAGAGGTAATTTGCTTCAGCGTATTATTTCAAATAGCGCATTTACGCTGGTAACAAACTGCTCATCTTTTAGAAGCTTGGCATTGAGCTTCCAGAATCCAGAGTTCCCAAGTAAAATTATTTGTTGCACGGGCTCTGCTCCGAAATGTTGCAGTTACCAGCGATGATCGGTGAAATGAAAAGAGTTCACTTCGTACTTTTGAAAATTACCTATTAAATCAAATGACACGTACGTTATATCAAGACGTGCATGTGTGGATGCCTGGAAATGCTTGTACTGAAGCTGTCCTCTTTTTGCATTAATGTCCGCTACATCAGTCATATTGTATTCATCTACTATCTTGCTTAACAGGTTCGCGCTACTGTCAATGACATTTCTTTGCATTGATCTATCTGAAGCGTTGCAGACACAATTGAAATCTCAAAGGAAGACAATACGGTCACATTCTAAGTATGGGCGGAGATAATTGAAGCAAACTCCTCGTTCTTTTACAAGCTTATTTGGAGCGCAGATACAGATAACTCGCCGAGACAGTTCTGACATAGTAAATTCACATATGATGAAACGACCCTGATCATGAGAAATCAAATTAGAAATCTTTAAGGTTTTTTGGTTTTTTTTTTTTTAGAAAGAAAAAGCACCCTGCTGACACACCAACGGCATGGCTTAAACAAACCTCGTACCTCAAAAGAAATGGTTGCAATGCTCGCTCAACCTGTTCGTCTTTGGACATTTTTGTCTCTTGAACTGCCAAAATATACAGTTGTTTTTACCTAGCAGCCGCTGTAACTGGTACTGTTTTCGGCTGGAATTCTATCCACAGACATTCGAAGACGCCAATCGACAAGGTTTTTGCATTTCAAACATTTCTAAAAGGATAGGTTGCACATATGCGGGATACCAAGGATAGTAATATTTTATTTCCTTCCCCCAATTACTTATAAGTTGGTTGTTGCAGAGTGTCATCTGTAGATCAATCCAGCCTTTCATCTTGAATCATTACTGCGAGTACTGTCGGGTACGAAGCGGGATATAACGACCTTCTTCTTTTTTTTTTTGTAGTAAACTTTTTCCAGGGAACCTCCTTTTCGCTGACTTGATTCTCGATTTCCGGGATCTCGGTTGATTTTCCCAGGAATCGCTTGCTAGCCTGACTCGCGTCAGGCATTTCGACGACTTCCGGGGACTCATCTGTTGTCGAATGGTTTTCCAAACTGCCATTTTCTTCAATGGTGAGCTTGAGACTTTCTTCTCGCCTGTTGTGACAGATGTATTCTCTGTAGTATCTTTGTCTTTAGCAGCCATTCGGTCTTGTTCTTCAGGGCAAAACTCCCGGTCGTTGCATACAGGGCTGAGGACTGCAGGAGCGGTGCTGGCTGCTGTGTTCTCCGCCTTATCAGCGTCCGTGGACATTTCATTTACCGGGTCAGTTTCTTGACGTCCGACAGCTGAAGCATAGGTCCTCACGCAGTCTTCTGCCTCATGTCCAAAGCGATGACACTCAGAACAACGCGGCACACTGCAGTCTCGTCGTATGCGTCCAGTACGCTTACAGCGCAAGCATAACGGTGTGCGTCCAAGGACCACAATCAAACAGTTCGCTCCAAAAAAACGTCCGACAGCTGAAGCATAGGTCCTCACGCAGTCTTCTGCCTCATGTCCAAAGCGATGACACTCAGAACAACGCGGCACACTGCAGTCTCGTCGTATGCGTCCAGTACGCTTACAGCGCAAGCATAACGGTGTGCGTCCGAGGACCACGATCAAACAGTTCGCTCCAAAAAAAACGTCCGACAGCTGAAGCATAGGTCCTCACGCAGTCTTCTGCCTCATGTCCAAAGCGATGATACTCAGAACAACGCGGCACACTGCAGTCTCGTCGTATGCGTCCAGTACGCTTACAGCGCAAGCATAACGGTGTGCGTCCAAGGACCACAATCAAACAGTTCGCTCCAAAAAAGCGTCCGACAGCTGAAGCATAGGTCCTCACGCAGTCTTCTGCCTCATGTCCAAAGCGATGACACTCAGAACAACGCGGCACACTGCAGTCTCGTCGTATGCGTCCAGTACGCTTACAGCGCAAGCATAACGGTGTGCGTCCAAGGACCACAATCAAACAGTTCGCTCCAAAAAAACGTCCGACAGCTGAAGCATAGGTCCTCACGCAGTCTTCTGCCTCATGTCCAAAGCGATGACACTCAGAACAACGCGGCACACTGCAGTCTCGTCGTATGCGTCCAGTACGCTTACAGCGCAAGCATAACGGTGTGCGTCCAAGGACCACAATCAAACAGTTCGCTCCAAAAAAACGTCCGACAGCTGAAGCATAGGTCCTCACGCAGTCTTCTGCCTCATGTCCAAAGCGATGACACTCAGAACAACGCGGCACACTGCAGTCTCGTCGTATGCGTCCAGTACGCTTACAGCGCAAGCATAACGGTGTGCGTCCAAGGACCACAATCAAACAGTTCGCTCCAAAAAAAACGTCCGACAGCTGAAGCATAGGTCCTCACGCAGTCTTCTGCCTCATGTCCAAAGCGATGACACTCAGAACAACGCGGCACACTGCAGTCTCGTCGTATGCGTCCAGTACGCTTACAGCGCAAGCATAACGGTGTGCGTCCAAGGACCACAATCAAACAGTTCGCTCCAAAAAAACGTCCGACAGCTGAAGCATAGGTCCTCACGCAGTCTTCTGCCTCATGTCCAAAGCGATGACACTCAGAACAACGCGGCACACTGCAGTCTCGTCGTATGCGTCCAGTACGCTTACAGCGCAAGCATAACGGTGTGCGTCCAAGGACCACAATCAAACAGTTCGCTCCAAAAAAACGTCCGACAGCTGAAGCGTAGGTCCTCACGCAGTCTTCTGCCTCATGTCCAAAGCGATGACACTCAGAACAACGCGGCACACTGCAGTCTCGTCGTATGCGTCCAGTACGCTTACAGCGCAAGCATAACGGTGTGCGTCCAAGGACCACAATCAAACAGTTCGCTCCAAAAAAAAACGTCCGACAGCTGAAGCATAGGTCCTCACGCAGTCTTCTGCCTCATGTCCAAAGCGATGACACTCAGAACAACGCGGCACACTGCAGTCTCGTCGTATGCGTCCAGTACGCTTACAGCGCAAGCATAACGGTGTGCGTCCAAGGACCACAATCAAACAGTTCGCTCCAAAAAAAAAAAAAAACGTAACTGATACGGTAGGCTGTCGATCGTTGTCCCCTCCTGGAGGGTGATGCGCACAAGCCTTGTCGCAGACTCAATGCCCTGGAAACCTTCAACCATTCAGGTGTTCCGTGTTACTTCTGGGTGATTCCACGTCAGTTCAGTGCAGTGATGGTCCAGGCAATAATTTTGATATTTTTGTTAACAATATATTTGAAAGTTATGTTCTTGGGAGGAACATTCAGCTATACAGGGTGTTTTTTTTTTTTTAAGCTTAACAGACTTGTTTTAAGAAAGCCGTGAAAGTTACACTTTTGCAGCTTGTGGAGGTGAGTTATACGGCCAGGGGGACATATTATAGGGGGCTAATCGTAATGATCAGTCGGCTAATCAATTAAAATTCGTTAATTAACTTTTAATTAATAAAAATAGACATTTCGTTTCAATTAGAAACTTGCTCAGCGTCATCGAAAACCCCTAAATCAGTCATTTTCAGAAAGACTTTGAGCGCGTGAGAAGCGTAGTAGTGCACTAAAGTTACCACTCGTGGAGCAGGTACAAGGCTGGGGCTAGATAAGAGACGGAAAAATCGCGCGGGCGCCTTATCGCAACCTCTAGCTTTGTACCTGCTCCACGAGCGGTAACTTCAGTTCACTACTACGCTTCTCTCGCGCTCAAAGTCTTTCTGAAAATTACTGATTTAGGGGTTTTCGACGACGCTGAGCAAATTTCTAATTGGAACCATATGTCTATTTTCATGAATTAAAAAGTTAATTATTGAATTTTAAGTAATTAGCCGACTGATCGTTACGATTAGCCCCCTATAATATGTCCCCCTGGCCGTATAACTCACCTCCACAAGCGGCATAAGTGTAACTTTCACGGCTTTTTTTAAACAAATCTGTTAAGCTTAAAAAAAAAAAAAAAAAAAAAACACCCTGTATATAAACGCCGTAACAATTTTTTTTTTTTTCGCTGAGATATAAAATAGAGAAGCTCGAGGCGTGGATATTGAGAAGATTTCACGATGCACAGTTGCACAGTCGCCATTTTCTCATCGAAGCATTAACAGCACCGTAACTTTTTTAGTGCATTTTATAAAATATATAAAACACATACACAAAATATTCGAAATATTAATAAAATATTTCTATGCCAACAAAATGATCAAATATGGCATGAAAACGCGTTTTAGACATATTCACAATTGTTTTGCAAATAAACCATCTTTTATAATACTTCAGAAAACATATCAAAATGCGCGTCTTTAAATATTCTTTCCGAAAATATAAAGATAATATGCCCACCCTCAATTGTCTTTTTGTTATCAACGCGGAAACACAGCTGGTTTCTCAAAATGTGTCAAGATTGGGCGTCGATATTTAAAAAACAAAACAAAAAAAAAAACTCCATCTTTTTTTTTTTTTTAACTCCCCTTGGCACTTTGCAGTGACTTGAACTAACTTGTGATGGCAAAACATGAGTAACATATGACCTCCAAACGGGGAAAGCTACGACAAACCTTCACTCTGAGCGAGCCGACGTCTTCGTCATAGCGGCTTTGCCGCACAGCACCAAGCATTTTGAGCGTTAGTTATGGCACGTATTTTATATTATTAAAATTATTTTTTTTCGTAAGGGGTAAGTATAACTGACGCGAAAAGGGACTTTGAGCTGGAATACCATTAATCAGCTTACAATTCACAAAAACAAAACGGCCCCACTCTGCGAATTCGCTAACTTTGCATACATAAGCTTAAAACTCTCAGTTGCGCAAGTGACCATGCATACATCCGGCCTCTCGGCATATGATGACTTCCACAGATGTAATGCCTGGATTCCTCTCACAGGTTTTACGGTGGTCCACTCTGCTTGCTTCACCGCACAAAAATCGCGAACCCGTTCCGCAGACAGGTGAAACATGCAGACATTTGTTACTTTTTCACGTAGCACTTCCACAAAGTCTTTAGCAGTGACAATCATTGAGTTGAGCGAAGATCTCAAGTTGGAGATCTTGAGATCCATCACAAGCGCTTTTTCTGTGTCCAGCTAGTGGCTAAAAATATCCATCTTGCCGAAGAGTATACGGCTTCCGAGACAATTTATGCACTTGGAAGCGATTCTTGAAATGCACCGCCGCTCCGTCTGATACAGAATTTATTTCAGAAAAGACTGGGTAATGTTCATCAACATACTCTTGTACGGCCTAGAAGAGCGTGAGCTGTGTCATGTCTCGTGTCATTGCTGACAACGACAACGTGTCGTGTCATCGCTGACAATGTCCACGCGTGCCTTGCGTGGACGGAACCACACATGCGAAGAGAGACACTTGAGTCTTTTTTCCAATGAAAACTCTGCACTTCGGTTGGGAAGATTACTGTCCAATTTTCCGCGAAATCGAAGCGAATCATCACTGCCTTGGGTGGTAAGGCGGTTCTTGTGTCACGTATCAGGCTTCGTTGAAGGTCACGGATGTAAGAACGCCTCATATCCTTTTCGCTCCATGACTCCAGTTCCCACAGGAAGGCATTTTTGACGAGTTCGCCGACGTCCCATAACGCGAAACAGATCTCTTCGTCTCCGTCAAGATGGAGCGACTGCAGCGAGATGCTCTGCGTTTTTGGGCACTTTTCGCAACGGCGCAGGAAGCAATCGTTCGGTGGAGCGCTGCAGAGGTAGATGCGCTTGAGGTCGTCTTCAGTAAATGTCTTTTTTGAGGCATTTGTTATTGCCGTTAAAAGCAAATGAAAATTGACGCAATATATGCATGCGCACACCTCATGCTCGGGTCTCTTTTTTACCCATTTTGGTCGTAAGGAATAAAATTTGGAGATGCCTAGTTCTCGATGGGGATGGTCCTTCCTAAACAGCTGGTAAGTCCTTAATAGAGCGGGTCATAAAACTTTTTACGACCTTGGTCTTGTTGCCGTTGATCATGGCCTTGATGCCGTCCTTTTTGTTGGGGCCTTGAACAGAGCATGCGAGGCCGTCGCGTGTGTAGTACTCAAGTGCAACCCTCACGTCTTCTGCATTCACCCTTTCCCCCATGTAGGGATCAGGGGTTGCCCATACACCAGCTTTACGCTTCAGTTTTCTTGTTTGATCAATCATGTAGGCAGTCGCTTCCGGCATCAGACGCAATATTTTTTTTTTTTTTCGAGATGCTTGCTGGCAGAAGCGTGCACAATCGCTTGCGTTGCTGGGCGGAACTGCGTGCCTTCAGCGCTTCGCGTAACGCGTCAAACCACTCCGCGCAGTGCTCACAACTGTCTTCGCTGGTTTTCAAGCCATAAACGCTTGACAGCTTTCTTCGAATCGAAGAACTTCCTTGGGCTTGTTTTTTTCTTCAAATACGCTTCGCGCCTTTTTCTTAATGGTTTTACGTGGTCTCGATGGAGTTACCGACGTACTAGCAGCACACAAGTCTTAACTCACTTCTGCCAGAATTTCATCAAGTCCCGAAAAGAGTTTGATGTACTCGCGTTGTAAGGAGAAGCAATCTCATTCTGGAATATTTGTAGCAGTGTTGGCATAAAAGGTTAGATTCAATCACTGTCCGTGGAGCCAGTAGCTTTTCTAACCGCACTTTGTTGAGTCTCCTACCGGTACGAGGTGCTTATCGCTAAACACTTTCTTCTTGTGTCTCCGTAGATAGTCCACACAGAACAATCGCACGGTGCTGAATCGTTGGGGCATTGCTGTTCGATCTGACACTAGGCTCTTACTTGCTTCGTAAATGGCAGCTACTTAAAACGTCCTCGCAAACGCCTATTTGAGAGGTTCTGAATACCTCTCTCCCGGCTCCAAATATCCGGTCAGAGTTCCGAAAGAAAATGTCCTTGTGGTTATTAACTTCTGTCTTCCCTTATAGATATAATCGGTGCGTCGTGCACGGTTAAGCTGGTGTTGTTTGTTTGCAGTTTCACTTATTGAGCACCAAATACACCGAGTCTCTTGTAAGCATAGCGATAGTCAGCCGTCTTTTGTTTTGAATCACCCTGTAAACGTTTCCTTTATTGTAATGTTTTTGGCGTTTTATTTATTTATTTATTTGAAATACTGTGAACCTGTCGGTCTACACAGGAGGGGAAAAAACAACACACAGAAAATAAGGAACTCAATCATGCACTCACCGTGTGAAGCGAGCGCAGGTAGGTTGCAGCTACCCACGCATACTCAAAATATACATTTTCACATGCAAAACTTAACTAAACAATTCATTCAGCTGTGCTTCAAATAGTTCAGGACTACAACAATTGACAACTTGCTCTGGCAGGGTGTTCCACTCAATAATAGTCCGACAAAAGAAAGAGTATTTAAAGACATCATTTCTGTACTGGTAAGGTGCAATTGCTTTAGTATTGCTCGTTCTTTTGGAGCGTGATGTTGAAGGTGAAATGTACACTGCAGGGTTAATCTTTGTCAAGCCATTAGTCACAGCGTATAATTCCTTTAATCTACACACTTTCCTTCTTTTCTCTAAACAATCAAGCCCCACTTCATTTCTCATTGCCGTAACTGACTTGGTGCGCCTATACTCAGAAAAAACAAACCGAAGTGCCAGATTCTGTATCCGTTCAATTTGCGCTACCTGCTGCTTCCTGTATGGGTCCCATACGCACCCCGCGTATTCCAAAATTGGACGTACATAACATTTATACGCAGCTAATCGGACATCTCTATTTGCGTGTCTAAGATGCCTTCTGAGAAAGCCTAACTTCTGATAAGCCTTGGCGCATATGTAATCCACGTGACTATTCCAGCGCAGGGTATTAGCCAAAATAACTCCTAAATACCTAAATTCTTCTACTTTATGAAGTTCAATGCCGCCTATAGAATAGCGGAAGTCTAAGACCTTTTTTTTTATTTGTAATACAGCAAGAGACAGTTTTATCAAAATTAATTACCATACCCCATTTCTTACTCCACGAGAAGATTTCTTCCAGGGACTGGTTGAGAATTTCCTGGTCTTGAACTCCATCCACTTTTGAAAAAACCATACAGTCGTCTGCAAACAATTTAACTTGGACCGAGGGAGGGATATTTGTTGCTATATCATTCATATAAATTAAGAATAAAAGGGGCCCTAACACTGATCCCTGGGGTACTCCTGAGTAAACTGCTAATGGAGGAGAGCAAACTTTATTACAGCTGACATACTGCATTCTTCGTTCTAAATAAGAACATATCCAAGATATCAAAACCTGATTTAATCCCAATAAGTTTAATTTTTGTACTAATTTGTCATGGGGTACCCGGTCAAATGCTTTAGAGTAATCCATAAATATTACGTCAACCTGACTTCGTTCATTTATTGCTGATGCAAACTCATGTGTGCACTCTATTAGTTGCGTGACTGTCGAAAGACCCTGCCGAAATCCGTGCTGGTGTTCATACAGTAAGTTATTTCCCTCTAAGTATTTATTTATATGTTTAGAAATTATGTGTTCTAAAAGTTTGCAGCATGTCGTTGTTAAGGATATGGGGCGATAATTTTGAATGTCCATCTTGTTTCCGGACTTGTAAATGGGCACAATTTTCCCACTAAGCCAGTCTTCTGGTAACCTACTCTGAAGAAGGGACGCTTGAAAAATTAAATATAAATACCGCGATACCCACTCTGCATATCTTCTCAGAAATGCGTTGGGGATATTGTCAGGTCCGGATGCTTTTTTATCGTTTATATTCGAGAGTAAATTAAAAATACCACTTTCTGACAAAACCAACTCTGGCATTTGCGAGTCGTTGGGTGCGACGACAGGATCTACCGGTGGGTCACGTGACACCGTAAAGACAGACTGGAAGTATTTGTTGAATTCTTCCGCAATCGCAGAAGGACAAGAGACAACTTCATTATTGATTAGGACTTGCGCAATTTCTTCCTTCGGAATCGAAAAGAAACGCCAAAAGTTCTGTGGGGATTCCCTCAAGAACCGTGAGAGCACATTACCGCAGTAGCTTTCCTTTGCTTGCGTCACAAGATCCTTTAACTGTCGTCCTAAATTCGCTATCTCAGTAGTGTTTCTAACTTTGTTTTTTCTTCGGCGTTTTATCTTTCGTTTTAGTTGCAGAATTTCCCTCGTTATCCAAGGATGCCTCCTTTGTGCTCTCACTTTCCTTGAAGGAACAAAACGACATATACAGTGGGATACAATGTTTTTAAACTTCCTCCACAGCTCGTCGACATCAGTTAGATGACTGAAATAATCAAAATGCTCTTCTAAGTAGTCCAGAACAGACACATCATCCGCGTTTTGGAAATCGTGAACTACATTTTCGGGACGGGTGTTTTGGGATGTTGTTTTCGAGAGTTGCGATGAAAATACCAACATCTTATGATCTGACACTCCATCTATAATATCAATCTCGTTCACTTCAACCATATTGCTAACAAAAAATAAGTCTAACGTTGCTTGAACAGTATTTGTTTCTCGGGTCGGACCGTTCACTAACTGTCTCAGGTTGAAACAAAAAGCAATATCAAGAAGCAGTTCTGAGGACAGTACCTCATTTTTACCCACTTGGCTAGTTGTCCAATTAATACCGGGCAGGTTAAAGTCCCCTGTCAAAATAATTTTAGCTTTGTCAGTAAATTGTAGAGCCATGTAGTCGTATAAATCTTCTAAAAACTTTGGCGCGGTATTTGGGGGCCTATAAACGGCCCCTATCATAAATGTGTTTTCGTGGATTGTTACTTTACACCATAATACCTCACCGTTAATAAGGCAATTCATTGGAACCAGATCTACCGTGTCTTTAAAAATGATAGCCACACCCCCACCTCTTGATCCTCTGTCTTTCCGAATCATTTTGTATAGAGGTGGGACAATTTCATTGTCCCCAATACCATCGTGCAGCCATGTCTCCGTAATAACAACGATGTGAGGGTCATGAAACAACAAGATCATTTCCAGTATGTCTACTTTATTTAATATACTCCTAGCATTGAAGCTCAATATCTTAAACAATTTCAGCGGGTGCTTACTAACTGATTTGTGGCGTCACTTATTGTTAGGGTGAGCTTGCTGTTTGTTTGCTTTACACATCTGCCCATTGATGTCGTCCCACAAAAAAATATTGTCGCCAATCTTTATCTTGTCATGAATTACTCACACCATGAATCTTTATCTTGTCATGGTGTTAGAGTGTAGTTTGTGTGTGTTGGGGAAGGGGGTTACGGTAGTAAAATGGGAGAGGGGGTTAAAGGTTCTGTCTCCGTCGGTTCACGTAGCGTGCACGGTGGAACTCATCTGTTTAGGTCCATGGCAGAGGTGCCCTAGAAACCTCTCCCATGGAGTCCTATAATGCGGTCAATTAAGTTCCACATACATTCCTATCGCAATATCATATCGATTTTTACAGAACTAGGTCCTTCAAGCCAGATATGCTTTGTTTTACATCTAAAAATGCTCGGCAAACCTTTAGAAAGTCTTTAAACTTTGAGTGACTTAGTTTGTCCGATTAGGTTCAGCCAAGTCTTTGCGGTTGCATGTCTTTATCTTCCTTATTTTTTCTTTCTGTGTGGACATGCATTTATTGTCGTCCTTCTTGCGAATAAGCTCAGCTGCGTTTGAGATTTCGTTTCGCACTGTCCGTTATTTTTGTTTTTCTTCGTCTCAGGGTTTAGATTGCAATGTTTCCTGGCCAACTGACCTGCATATTTTCCCTTACAACTGCTCTCGCCTTAATTTCCCGTAACTGACTCTTCACGTATTTAGCTTTGGGTTTCAAGGCAATGTGATGTGCTTACGATTCGTAACTGCCGCCAGCAGTGACGTTCGCAGGCGTTTCTTGTTCGAGATAAGGGGTGGGAAGAAGGGGGCAGGTGGGGGGGGGGGGGGGGGGGGGTATGGTCTTACAACGATGAAGCAATGCTCGGAACAGCAGGACTTCCCACTCTCTAGTCCCGCTTTCCAGCTTTTGACGCTTCCATGAAGACGACGTTATGCGGCGAAGCCGCTATAACGAAGACGTCGGCTTGCTCCGAGTGAAGGTTTGTCGTAGCTTTTCCCGTTCGGAGGTCATATGTTACTCAATGTTTTGCCAACACAGGTTAGTTCAAGTCACTGCAAAAGGCCAAGGGCAGTTTAAAAAAAAAAAAAAAAAAGATGGAGTTCTTTAAATATTGACGCCCAATCTTGCCACATTTTGAGAAATCAGCTGCATTTCCGCGTTAATAACAAAAAAGACAATTAAAGGGGTACTCCGGCGATTTCTTCATGGTCCCCGATTTGCTTGAAATTTTGCTAAACTCGCCAAACAACATCGCTAAAATAGTATCCCAAATATTAGGTTGAAATAATTTTTTGTCGCGAAGTTATTGAATTTACAATTTTGGTCCTCACCGTGTTTTTCAAACTGAAAGTCTCTACTGGCAACAACGAAAAAGTGACGTCAGTGGAAGAACTGATTTGAAGCAGCTTTATGGTGTCAAATGAATGCTTTGGAAGCTCGCTCCAGAATCCGCGCTCCAGCAACGAACAAATGATTGGCATATTCTATTTTTTAGACTGTTCGCTCGACTGGCAAGCCTGCCCGCCACTGACGTCACGGCACTGAAAAGTGCGGGTAAATTTGAATGTTGGTTTTTGCATCATTTTCATTTGCCGATTTCGCAATAACTATTATGAATTTCGCGATACTAAATAGCATACCGGAAAGGGTCAAGGCCGGGGAGTCAGAAAATATAGTTAGTTGAGGTAGCTCAAAAATCGCCGGAGTACCCCTTTAAACGTGGGAATATGATCTTTATATATTCGGAAAGAATATTTAAATACGCGCATTTGGATATGTTTTGTGAAATATTATGAAAGATTGTTTTTTTTTTTTTGCAAAAAAGTGTGAATATGTCTCTAAAATGCGTTTTCATGCCATGTTTGATCATTTTGTTTGCATAGAAATATTTTATTGATGTTTCTAATTCTTTTGTGCATGTGTTTTATATCTTCTGTAAAACGTATTAAAAACGTTATGGTGACGGGAAAGTTTTGGTGAGAAAATGACGACTGTGCAAAGCAGCATCGTGAAATCTTTTCAATTTCCACGCCTCGAGCTTCTTTATTTTATATCTCAGCGAAACAAAAAAAAAAAATTGTTACGGCGTTCATATATAGCTGAATGTTCCTCCCAAGAACATGGCTTTCATATATATTTTTAACAAAAGTATCTAAATTATGACCCGGACCATCATTGCATGAACTGGCGTGGAATCCCCCTTCTGTCAATTTACTGAAAGGCTCCAAAGCCTTGCGTTCTGGATCGTTCGACAACGGAATGGGATCGAATGGATCTTGGCTCTTACTTCAGCGTTGCTCGATCAATGAATGGGCCTCAAACTGCCACGCATGCAGAAGCGTGCCAGCTCTGGCGCCGAGCGCGAGATCACGATGGAAATACAAAGAAACAGCAAAAATTCGAACGCCGTCAAAGCTAAGATGCGCGCGTGAGCCAAGAACAGCCGTTCCGCGCGTTCCAAAGTAGACATGACAAAGAAAACGAAAAATTAAAGCGTCGCTTCACAGTTGTTTTGACGTCACCACCCAGAGATAAGAGACGCGTACCCTAGCGGTGGTGTCATGAATTTGGCACTTTTGGTTGTCTTGCGGCGTTGAGTCTGGCCGATTTCTGGCGTCCAAAAGTGTTTTTTTCGTTCTTCAGGACCAGACAGAATTAAAAAAGCTCAACAAACGTGCCATAAGTAGTGCGAGGCTCAATCAAGTGAGCTTGTACTACCCAAAATGAGGGCGCTACAGTTTGTTCAAAGCTTCAGCGCAGGAGGTCTATAGGCATCGCCTGACCTTGATTTTGAGCTCCTTTGCAGCGACTAACCTGAGCGTGGCCGCTGACGATCTCAGGGCGACGACCCAGAAGTGCTTTCTTCTGGTATGCTCCTATGGGCCTCCTGCGTTCCCCAGGGGGTGCTGCGAAAAGGGACTTGTTAGGCCTTGTTTTGGGTAGTACAAACTTTAGCGTCTCAAACTATCACGCATGCAGAAGCGTGCCAGCTCTGGTGCCGAGCGCGAGAACATGATGAAAATACAAAGAAACAAGAAAACTTCGAACGCCGTCAAAGCTATAAGACGCTAAGCGCGTGAGCCAAGAACTGCCGTTCCACGCGTTCCAAAGTAGACATGACAAAGAAAAAGAAAAATTAAAGCGTCGCTTCACAGGTGTTTTGACGTCACCACCCAGAGATAAGAGACGCGAACCCTAGCGGTGGTGTCATGAATTTGGCACTTTCGATTGCCTTGCGGCGTTGAGTCTGGCCGATTTGTGGCGTCGAAAAGTGTTTTTTCGTTCTTCAGCACCAGACAGAATTAAAAAAGCTCCACCAACGTGCCATAAGTAATGCGAGGCTCAATCAGGTGAGCTTGTACTACCCAAAATGAGGGCGCTACAGTTTGTTCAAAGCTTCAGCGCAGGAGGCCTATTGAAGCCACTTCTCGGAGGACGTTCAGGCGTTCTAGCTCACGTTTGAAGTCTTCAATCCTGTACGGGCGGCCCTTGACATCACAGTGCTGAAGTACAGTGTTTAGTGCTAGTGCACCACGAGGTAGTGGTGGCATTACAACCTGGTACTCATCAGTAGATGCATAATCAGAAAATCTGCGGCCAGCAAGGGCCGTTGTAGACGCTCCCACGGAGCTCTCGTTTCGAACGTCTTGCGCGTTCCGCACGTGCGCTCGTTTTGACAATCCGTTATATAACTGCCGGCAATTTTTTTCCCGGGTTGTGCCGGGTGCCGGCAGAATTAGCCCCGTGGGCGACCGAAAGCGTCGCTGTGGTCGGCCTTCCACGATTGGCCGAACGCTGACTATGACGTCGGAAAGGGGATTTATCATCGACGGAAATAAGAGGAATGAAATAACTTTAATTTTGACGGTGTTGGCAGTGTTCCTTTGAGAGCGCAATGATTTCAAGCTTCCACCATGCTAATAACAAACACCATCGAACTTGTTGTTTGCAAGGTAATGACGTCACAAGGGGGAACCACAGGAGGGCGCCACCAAAACATCTCGCCGCTAATATCCACTTCCTAACAACATAGACTTGTGGATGTCCTTGGGCATAGGCAGCTTCCTATCGTGGAGCTCGAAGTACGATAGTTTTAACATCGTACTTCGATGTTACCTTAATGTTTAATTCGGCTCCAGTGAAAATAGACATATTACTAAATTACCCTAACATCGAGAAGAATGCTGATAGTGTAATTACGCGCGCTGGCTTTCCCCCTATAAAATATTCGAAGCAAATAATCATAATAAGGTTTTGACGAACGCGCGTGTAAGGCGAAATGTGTTTTAGGCTTTTGCTTTAGAACAGTTTCTACTGCAGACGCCAGCACGTGCAGCGCGTGTAACTACACTCGTAGCATACACCTTGGTGCTTGGGAAATTTAGCAAAGGGTCTATTGGGACGCTGTCTGCTTTTGTGTGCTATCGATACCCGGCCGATTGAGTCAAGGCAATCCACTATTCGCTGCAAGAAGTTTGGGTATCGCCGCCTGGTGGAATTTTCTCACAATCCAAAGTGAGGATACTTCAACTTTATCTGTTGGTGCAAGGTTGGTTGTAAATGAGCAATTTAGTTAGCGCTGTACGGCTACTAGCCTTGGTCCTTTATTAAACGTCACGCAGAAATGATTACACAAACCCGTATCGATAATACGCTCATAGGTCTGTAGTACTCAAATTTTGAGTAGTGCTCCTAAAAAAAAAAAAGAAGAAAATAATGCTTTTAGGTCGTGGTCTGGTTTCTGAAAGAAAACAAAAACAAAAAGCTGAATGGCAAGTATCTTTAGCTTTCGGACAGAATGCTTAAGGCGAGAGTTGAAGTTTTTCTTTGTTAATTTCATGTCTTTCTTTAGTTACTTTAAACGTCTCACATGGTCAGGTCTGGCGTACCCTGTAGCTGCACTTTATTCTAGCATCTTTGCAAACCCATACTC
Source organism: Ixodes persulcatus (assembly GCA_013358835.2). NCBI lineage: Eukaryota > Metazoa > Arthropoda > Arachnida > Ixodida > Ixodidae > Ixodes > Ixodes persulcatus. The sequence goes on along the minus strand of JABSTQ010009189.1, from coordinate 962,573 downwards.
TTAAATACTTCGACTTAACTGAGTCCGGAAAGGGCACAGCTACGTTACCGCGTCTAAAAGTAAGTAATGTAGGCGAACGGATGCGTCTGGAATCATGACCGAAGCTGCTTTCATTTACACTACAAAATGGAGTCACAGGAAATTACTCATATTTGAATGCTGCTGAACAAGCCTTCTTGTATCGAGTTTTTTTTCTTCAAATATACGTGTTGAGAAAATTCGCACGCATGCATCTTAGACGCCAGTCGGTAGATTTTGTGACACGGAGAGACACAGTGTGTGTACAGCATGTTGACCTTTGTGCCATAGTACCACACGAAGATATTGCACAAATGAAATGAAGGCCATAGCAAAAATACTATCTGCACTCACACGCAGGCAACATCATAGCTGCGTTGCCTTTGCATGAGGATGTAGCACGAACGCATTGTTAGCTTAAAAGGGGCCCTGCAAGGACTTTTTTACTGGTTTTTAATTTGCACCGAACCTGAGCGTACTGAACGTAGTAGCTTAATAAAAAAACCTTTATTTTTTCGACAAAATGATACGTGGCAAAATGGCCACAGAGTGGTGCCAACTTGTCTCCGATCCCACTTTTTAAGAAAGCGACCTTTGTATTCATCGGAGGGGGAACCTAATCCCCGGAAGTCGTATTTGTTTCCATCGGAGGGGGACGCTAATCCCCGTGGCTTCCACAATGCTAAGTCAAAGTCGAAAGATAAAGCAAATATGTACAGAAAGGCACGACCCTCCTCGCGCGTTGGCCGCGACGTCACGGAAACGATGGGACGCTATTGGATGCGGAGGTGGCGGAGGGATATATGATTCCCTTTGAGGGGCATTTGCCTCTACCTTCTTGACTTGTAACCAACTATGCACGAACTCATCACTGTTACGTCACGGCGCGGTGGTGGCGCGTCGGGCGCACTTCCGGTCTGGGCCCGGGCTGTGGGCAGAAGGCCCCATGTGAGACGTGTATTCCTGCATTGTTTTGGAAGGAACCTGACGAAAACCTGCCTTTTCGTCAAACCGCCGCGACTGGGGCTGTACCAAAAGAGTCGAGAAAGGTTTGAAGGTCAGTTCTCATGTGCTCGGTTCGTCCGAGAACGTGGATATGTGCCGTGAAAAGGGAAAACCAGACGCCGTCGGACTACGATTGTTTGGGCGGGAAGCACTTTGGGTTGAATTCACGGATACTTGGGGTCATCAGATTTATTTGTTTGTTTTGTTCCAACATGAACGCCGGAAAACCGTTAAGTTGTACGGACCACCTGCGGAATACGTTCAGTGCGTCTTCAAGTTCAAACGGCTGCCTGATCGTTCGAACTGTCGTCTGCTCTTTCAAACGTTTCTGCTTGTCGTCTGCTCTTTTAGGCGACACCGGCCCGTAGACAAAACGTGGGCCCGGTACTTGCGATAAGAAGTGCAGGCCTCATAAGGCTCAAGTTTGAAGGTTGGTAAGTGGATCATTGACGATAAAGAGGCAGTCGACAGGATCGTGTGCAGAGCAACAAGAACTTAGTTTAATGGACGTCGGCGGTATTTATCAAATAGCGCCGGGCTCACTGCGCATGACTAGTGCCTTGTCATGCGAGGCGTTGTACATGATAAGCCCGATACATCATCTCTTCACGGGTAACAAAGTACAAAGTACAAGTTCATGCCACTTGATTGAAGTCAGAGTCATAATGAAGACGCTCTGGAGGCTTCACCGTGCGAGTCGACTTCCTGGCTTGTGACCCTGACCCGCCATCGCCTGAAGGTTGCTGTTGGCGTGGCTTTGCTAAGGGCTGCGTCGTCATACCAGTGGCCAGATTTCTGTTGGCTGTAGGTGCTGCACCGCAGTTTGGAGTTTCCTGGATCTGCGACGTCGCCTCGTTGCTCGGGGTCGACTCTCTCTGGACTGGAAGCTCGGTGCCATTCTCGTCTGGACCGGGCGTTCTCCAGTCGTCGTCGTCACTCGGTTCCGCATAGTGCTCTTTGGTATGTAGGAGGTGCTTCCGGTTACGTCTCAGCATTCGGTGATCTTCTGTCAACACACGGTAAGACCTGGGAGCGGCCGTGTCAACCACCTTGGCTTTCCGCGACCATGCAGTGTCTCTAATCCTCACGACGTCCCCTTGAGCTAACGGTGGCAGTGGTTGCCCTTTTCGAATTTGAACGTGTTTCTTTACTGTAGTGGCTGTTACATCGCCAAAGTCCGGAATGTTAGTCCGAAGATGCCTGCCTTGAAGAAGTTCCCCCGGAGATCGGCAGTCTTCTAGTGGCGAGGAGCGGTAGGCCAGCAGGCCTAACCAGAAGTCGTCCCTGGATTCTTCAGTTTTCTTCAGAATGCGCTTGACAATCTGCACACCCTTTTCTGCGAGTCCGTTAGACTGAGGGTAGTGGGGGCTGGACGTGACGTGTTTGAAGTCATACCTCTTCGAGAAGGCGGTGAACTCGTGGCTGGAAAACTGCGGTCCATTGTCGGTGCAGACTTCGAGCGGTATGCCGTACCTTGCGAACATGGAGCTGAGTGCCGCAATTGTGGTTCTTGCGCTTGTGTCAGTCAGCTTCTCGACCTCTGGGAAATTCGAAAGTGCGTCAAACGCAACGAGGTACGAGTTTCCTCCAATAACAAAGATGTCAACCCCAACCCTGCAGCCTGCACCATGCACAGCTCGGAAGTGGGCGCATTAGTAGTGGTTGTACTATAGTTGCTTGTAAGAGAACTTTCTACATGTAGAGCAGTTCTGTATCAGCAGGTTGATGTCGCCGTTGAGACCCGGCCAAAAAACAAGGCGTCGTGCCCTTTCTTTGCATTTCTGTAAATCGAGATGACCGGTGTGAATTCTTTGTAGGATTTCTTGTCACATGCTTCTCGGTACGAACACTTTTGTTCCCTTAAAGAGTATTCCGTTCACCACAGATAGTTCCGATGCAAAAGGTTTGAGTTCACCTTGGAGTGGATGGCCAGCTGACAGACTGCTGATGCTCGACTGCACGAAGTCGTCCCAAGCAGTCTCTTCAGCCAGTTTTTCTTGCGTTGCTTCCGTCACCATGGAACCCAGGAGCTGAATCGCGTGTACTTCCACGTCGTCTGTGGCACCAGCCTTGTCGACCTGACCGACGGAAGACGCCCGTGACAGCATGTCTGCCAAGACTAGGTGCTTCCCTGGAACATACTGCAGGACATAGTCGTATTTGAGAAGTCTTAAAAAAAATCTTTGTAAACGAGGCGGCATGTCACAAATTCCTTTCATTGCAACAGACAGGAGCGGCTTGTGGTCTGTCTCAATGACGACCTTCTGCCCGTAAACAAACTGGTGAAATTTGTCGCAACCAAACAAAATGCTAAGCGCCTCTTTTTCAATTTGTGCGTAAAGTTGTTCCACTTGCGTTAGCGCTCGGGATGCGTAAGCCACCGGTCGAGAGTGACCGCCGTGACACTGCAAAAGCGCCGCACCGACGCCATCTTTCGATGCGTTACACGTTATCTTCGTCTCCTTTCGAGGATCGAAGATTGCTAACACGGGCGCTGTACTAAGAATCTGTGTGATGCTGTTCCACTCGCTCGCATGGTTCTTGGTCCACTCAAACGCCGAACGAGTCTTGATAAGCGCTCGCAACAGCCCCGTTCCTTCAGACAGGTGCGGCACATATTTTCCGACTCCCTGCAGCATACGCTGAATGTCTGTTTTGTTCTTTGGCACCGGCATTTCTAGCAGGCCTTGCACCAGCTTTAGATTGGGCGAGATACCTTTCGCTCCGATTATGTCACCCAGGAACTGTATTTCCGTTAAGCCGAACCTACATTTTTGTGGGTTAAACGTTAAACCAGCTTTTTTTTCAGCAGCTTTCAACGCTGACACTAGGCGGTCATCATGCTCTTGCCGCGTCGCGCCCCACACCAGAATGTCAATATACACGTGCACACCAGGTAGACCATCGAACACTTGACTCAGTGTCCTTTGGAAAACTTCTGGCGCCGACGAGATACCAAAAGGCAGCCGGAGGTATCTGCCAAAAGGAGTTGCGAAAGTACATATTTTCGATGTTTTCTCGTCCAGTGGTATCTGGTGGAAGCCAGAGTTTGCATCTACAGGGTGTTCGAGGCGGGGCTTAGGCCGCACGTCCGGGAGCTTCCTGGCTCGTGACGACGACCATTCCCCGAAGTGAAGAACCCAGGGGTCCAGTGGAGGTGGGAGAATTGGTAACGTAACGAACGGTTTAATTACATGGTAGCGATACAGTCGTCAAATCCAAGAGAACAAATGGAGCTCTCACGCCCCGCCTTATATAGGGGTCCGTTTTCTCCCTCTCTCTCCGCCAGGGCAGCAGGTGCGACAGCCACGTGCTTTGCAGCTGGGTCCGTCGCGACGTAGTCAGAAATGAGTCATAGCCAAGGTTCTCCGCAGTTAGGCCAGGCCTCTCTCCCCTTCCGGAGCGCACGAACCCACACGCACACACACACACGTCCCGTTGACGTCACGGACGCGTTGAGACACGTTTTGGGCAGCCTTCGACAGGTGGGCGTCAGTCCTGAACACGTCGGGACTCGTTTTGGGACTCGTTTCCGCAGCGTTGAAACTCGGAAGAAGGTTGCCGAAGGTTCCATTCTTAACAAGGGTGAAACAAGGAGATGGCAGGCTCTTTAAATCGACTGGAAAATTCGGTTTCTTAACCTATCGCGCTACGACTTTGTGCAGCGCTGCCCACAGATGGTGCATTTTTTTTTTTGTAAAATTTGCAAAGAACGAACTTACCTGAGTAAAAAGTAAAGAAAGAAAAAGGCTTAGCTCCTATGGAAACGCAGTGACGCCACCGGTCTTCAAACAACACGGCGCCGTTTCGCACGGAAGACAAGAGATGGCGCAAGCGGTCGCGACGCCGACTGCCGCCAACGAACAAGCAGACGACGCTGAGAGCCGGCGCTTTTAGCAGACAAGGAACTGCAGTTCCTTGTTGTTACCGCGCCTGTTTTTGTTTCTGCGACTGTCGCCGCCTGCGGAACGCGCGCCGCTTTTGAGTCGAAAAGTTCGTCTGCTAAAGAGGCCGGCTCTCGGCGCCTGTATGCTCGTTCGTTGGCGGCGTTCGTTGCGCCATCTCTTGTCTCCGGTGCGAAACGGCGTCGTGTTGTTTGCAGACCGGTGGCGTCGCTGAGTTTCCATAGGAGCTAAGCCTTTTTCTTTCTTTACTTTTTCCTCAGGTGAGTTCGCTCTTTGCAAATTTTGCAAAAAAAAAATGCACCATCTGTGGGCAACGCTGCACAAAGTCGTAGCGCGATAGGTTAAGAAACCGAATTTTCCGGTCGATTTAAAGAGCCTGCCGTCTCCTTGTTTCACCATGTAGGCAGCTGAAGTAGACTGCGCCGGCCAGTTCTCCTTCTATGTCTTCCCGCTTGGGAAGCTGGTAGTGCTGCCTCTTCACATGCTCGTTTCTTCTTGGGTCCATGCAGACCCGAAGTCTGCCCTCTTTTTTCTTGACCAAAACCAAAGGGCTTACCCAATCGGTGGGGGAGTCATCTCTTTTGATGATTCCCGCGTGCTCCATTCTTTGGAGCTCGTCACGAAGAGGCTGACGGAGGGACAGGGGCACCCTCCGGGCTGGCTGGACGACGGGGGCGGCACCAGGCTGCAGGGGGGCTATGTTGCGCTTTTTGGACTCCCAGGAGACTAGGGAGAGGGAAGTGACGTCAACAACGCAGCAAATGCAGATTGGATGTTGATTTTGTTTTCTTCTGTCAACATCCAATCTGCGTTTCTCCAGTCGTTGACGTCACTTCCCTCTTCCAAGTCTCCTGGGAGTCCAAAAAGCGCAACATAGCACCCCTGGACCATGCTGTAGGGCTGCTTCAGGCAGCCTAATCCATCGAAAAGGTGCCTGAAATCTTTATCCTTGTACTCCTCCGAAGTTCCGATGGCGTCCACTGTGCGCTGCACAATGCCTAAGGCTTCGCTTGCGTCCAGTCCTAGTATGGCCTGGCGACCATCTTTCACGACAAAGAACTTCACACTATTAGCAGCCTTTCCGACGGTCACCCTCTGGCACGTCGTTCCAAAGTTTCTTATCACTCCTCCTGTGTACGCTCGCAGGACAGAGCTACTGGGCTTAAACGCTTCTGGCGCTCGCAGCTTTTTGTACACTGAAAACGGTAGCAGGCTGACTTGAGATCCGGCGTCAACTTTAAAAAAAGACTTCTCGAGCAGAAACTTGAGCTTTGATGATCCAATCGTGTTTTCCGTTTTCGCCGCCTATCTTCAGAACGTCAAAGTCATCGTCGACGTCATCGTTGACGTCATGTCTGCTTACTTCACCAACTACGGTCGAGCTGGACAGCAAATCGCGAAGTGATTAAGCTTCCGGCATGAGTTGCATTATTCCCGTAGGCGGGACACCGTCTGACTTCGTGTCGCCGATTGCATTTTCCGCAGCTTAATTGCTTTTTGTCTTTTTGGTCGGCCTTGCTGTGTTGCGGTGCCGCTTGTTGTGAGAGGCCTTGTTCCAGACTTGGTTTCGTTTCGCCAGAGTTTCCGCTACTTTGCACATTTCTTCTGCCTTTAGCAACGTTAGACCCTTCTCGCGAAGCTTCGAATCATTCGTGCCGAACACGATCTGGGCCGGCTTGCTAGAACAGCGTCTCAGCTGAGACTGGGTGAAAGAATTTAGAAAGCACTGCGAAGTCTGGGGCGCGCGAGCGTCTTAAGACGCAGCTTGAGTCCCGCTCAGCTCGTGCGCTGGTTTTGGCAGTGCTTTCTTTCACCCAGTCTCAGCTGAGACGTTGGTTCTAGCAAGCCGGCCCTGGCCTCTGATCATTGAGTCATGCAGTTCTCCAAAATTGCACTGGGCGGCTAGCTTTTTCAGGTCTCGAATAAACTTTTCGACGGGTTCTCCCTCGGCTTGCGCTCTTGAGCGAAATACGTATAGCGTTCATGCACTTCATTGCTCACCTCGGCGAAGTATGCTTCAAACTTTCTGACGAGGGTTGCGTAGTCGTCCTGGTCTTCCCCGTCCTCAAACTTGAAGTTGAAGTTGTTGAAGACGTCGAGTGCTTCGTCGCCGGCAATGCTCAGCAGGACTGCAGCTTTTGCAGCTTCACTTCTTGGACGTTCTTTCGATGCCGTAGCCTTCAGGAACAGCTCAACCTTCTGCTTGAAGCGCTTCCAGTTTTCGAAGAGGTTGCCCGACAGTTGTAAGGGCTCCGGGGTTTTGAGCAGATCCATCGTCGTCACTGCGTCGTCCGACTACGCTTGGGCCCGCACCGGCCACTTCTGACACCATGGATCATTGACGATAAAGAGGCAGTCGACAGGATCGTGTGCAGAGCCACAAGAACATAGCTTAAATGGACGTCGGCGGTATTTATCAAATAGCGCCGGGCGCACTGCGCATGACTAGTGCCTTGTCATGCGAGGCGTTGTACATGATAAGCCCGATACAGTAAGCAGGCTCGATGTAAAGAGTAGATACAAGGAGATGTTGATCATTGTTACCAGTGGCCATCACCGACTTGTTATGCCTGATTCACATGGTCCGATTCTGCTTTAGATTTTCAGTATCGACGTCGACCATCTCAGCTACGGTTCACGCTTTTGCAGCCCGAGCGACGTCGCGACTGAAAATTGCGAGCGAAATCTCACCATGCGAATCAGGCTTTAGCGTACATTCCGTGGCGTCCACGCGGAATGAATCACCTGCATGTCACATTATTGAAGCGAAGTTTTGCGATGTAACGAGCCTTATTAATTTCTTTGAGGCCGCTCAAGTAGTCAGACATTGCCAGGAAGACGTAGAATCAACAATTCGAACGCGAAAAAGAGCAGGGGGACTCACACCGAAACCGATAACATCGCATTTCAATGGTTTGTTTATGGGCGACGGCGAGCTTCTTGCCCACACCCCCATCGCGCATGCGCGGCGCCGGTGGCGTCCGCTAGGGGCGCTCCGGTTTGTTTGTAAATATTCTAAGCTTAAAGGGTAAGACAAAATGGCTAGGTGGCGTAAGCTACCGCCCGATCCAAAGGGCTCAGCCGTATTCATCCATCCATCCATCCAAACAAAAGGAAATATAAATAAACAAAAGGAAATATAATATATAACAAAAGGAAATATTCCAGATGAATGGAGGCTTAGTAGGATGAGTATGATATATAAGGGAAAGGGAGATAAGTCTGACATTAGAAATTATCGTCCCATAACCGTGACACCAGTTATTTACAGGTTGGTAATGCAGATTATAAAGAACAGACTGGAGGAATGGGTAGATTGCGAGGGCATACTGGTTGAGTTACAGAACGGGTTTCGGAAACAAAGAAGGTTGGAGGACAATATATTTTCTCTAACACAGTGTATAGAAATAGCGCAAAAAGAAAACAGACGGCTCTGGCTGGCATTTCTGGATATCAAGGGTGCCTATGACAATGTGGACCAAAAAACTCTGTGGGACATAGTGGAGAGCTTAAACCTAGATGAAGGACAAACAGCAATATTAAGGAACATTTACAAAGATAATAAGGTGATTATAACATGGGAAGGAAAGGCAACGGGGAAAATAGAGATAGGACGAGGCCTTAGGCAGGGGTGCCCGTTATCGCCTTTGCTGTTTATGTTGTATCTGAGAGGATTGGAAGATAGACTAGAGAAGAGTGGGCTTGGATTTGACCTTTCGTACAGTAAGCTAGGCCAAAAAATTCAACAATCCTTACCGGGACTGATGTATGCGGATGATATCGTACTAATGGCTAACAACAGGATAGATTTGCAGGAATTAATGAGCATATGTGCGAGGGAAGGAGAGGAATTAGGTTTAGAATTCAGTAGTGAAAAATCAGCAGTCATGATTTTTAACAGTGATGATGTTGAGAGACTGAAGATACAGAATATTACAGTTGAGAGAGCTAGTAAATACAAGTATCTAGGAGTATGGATATGTGATGGTGCAGAATATCTCAGTGAGCATGAAAAGTATATAATAGGCAAGGGCAACAGAAATGCAGCTGTAATGAAAAATAGAGCAGTTTGGAATTACAACAGGTATGAGGTGGTGAGAGAGATTTGGAAAGGTCATGGTGCCTGACTTGACTTTTGGAAACGCAGTGCTATGCATGAAATCCGAAGTGCATGCAAGACTAGAAATAAAACAGCGTGGAGTAGGTAGGCTGGCTTTGGGGGCACATTGCAAAACACCAAACCAGGGAGTACAAGGAGACATGGGATGGGCGTCGTTTGAGGGCAGGGAAGCTAGCTGTGAGCAAGATAGAATTTGGGGATCGGTTGAGGCAAATGGATGGGGAGCAATGGGCACGAAAGGTTTTCAGCTATTTATACATGAGGAGTATAGACACAAAATGGAGACAGCGCACTAGGAAATTAAGAGGAAAGTTTTAAGGCTATAGTGGGGCTACAGAAGAGCAGGTCTCAGTTAAGAAAGTTAAGGCCACAGAAAGAGATCGGTGGCTAGAGGGAATGCAGACAAAGAAGGCTCTGGAAAGCTATAGATTAAACAAAACAGTTATTGCCAAAGAAAGCATTTATGACAATGCTAGGGGAAGCTCATTGTTGTTTGAGGCAACGACAGGTGTTTTGCGAACCAGAACATACAGAGCGAAGTACCAGGAAATGGACACAGTGTGCGCTGCTTGTGGAGAGGAGGACGAGACGGCTGAGCACTTGATACTCTACTGTAAAGGGCTTCACCCTATGCATACCGAAGACAACATAGATTTAGTAAAGTCATTGGGTTTTAGAGACAGCGAAGGAAAAGTGGATTTCAAGGCAGTAGAGATTACCAAGCAAAGATTAAGTGAATGGTGGCAGAAAGCGAGAGAAAACTAGGCATTCTCTTATTAACTGATGGCAAGGGGGTTTTATAGCCTCACTTTCTTTTCAGTACGGAGTGAATATAGTTTTCACATTTAAATATTCTAAGCTTAAAGGGTAAGACCAAATGGCTAGGTGGCGTAAGCTACCGCCCGATCCAAAGGGCTCAGCCGTATTCATCCATCCATCCAAACATGAGTCTTGGCCAAACTTGACGGTCACGGGGGCGATTCAAGTGTTCACGTGGTCACAGGGGTCAGCCCTCGGAGTCGATCGTCCAGTCCCGGACTGGACACGAGCACTGCGTGAGCCCTCGGTTTGGCCTCGACACAATCTGCCTCGACGGTTGATCCAATGCCATTTCATCGAAGCACGTTTTAGAGAACGGGCACGTTTTATCGAAGCGCGGTTTAGAGAAAGTAGAGCCTCGGTTTAGAGGAACGCCGTTTATCGAAAGGGGACGCTATTTAAAAAAGGCTTCACATCTTCGCGCGTGTATCACTGGTGCGCGTGTTAACCCAGAACCCCCGCTGCGCTCCCGCCTCTTCGCGGCGGCTGTCTGCGACGGCTCATTACAAAAATGTTAACTCACCTGACTTATCCGTAAACGCCGCTTCGCGGCGGCCGAATTCGCTAAAAGGAGGCTCGTCGCCATTTTCTCTAAACTGGGTTTGTCTATAAAAAGATTCGATAAACTGGGGTCGGTAAAACGGCGTTCGCTAAAACGAGCTTCTCTAAACCGCATGCCTCCGGCCTCGACGAGCATTCGGGACTCGATCGCTGCCATAATGTTCATGGGGCCGAAGAAAAGAGACATTTTTCGGCTAACCCCGTGCACAAATGGCATCCAGACATACGTGAGTTGAGGGAATGCATTTCAGGCGAGGGAGAGAAAAAAAACTGTAAAAATTTAATGATGACTCGGCAAAAAAAAAAAAAAAAAAATGAACACGCAAGGGATTATAGAGCTGGGATTAAGGCTCGAATCATAGACTGGCAAGTCAGCTTGGCTACGCCTGCCCACTTTTTTGCTTCGAGGGAGGCAGCATACGAGAAAGTCCAGTATTTCCAGATAGGTTCGAGAGCAGTCGGACTTGTCTCCCACCCCACCCTGAAAGCGATCACTGGGGCTCCGAAAGCGTGGCATGTCGTGGCGTGCAAGTGAAACGAGCGGCGCGCGCTGTGCCGCCCCTCGCGACCACGGACGACGAGAAAAGGTGCCCGCTTGTCAACACGCGGTCGGTCGACGGGACGCGAAACGGGACCTCTCTCGCCACTCGAGGATGTCCGCGTACCCGCTCTCGGCATTCCGATGCGGTGAACGGGGCAGACCTACTAGCGGAAGTTCGCGTCGTTCGAACCCTCTCGTCTTGCAGGCTCAACGGCTAAACGAGCTCGACTCTCGACCGGAGCGTTGGCCGGAGCCCCAGAGCCACGCGACCGAGCGCGCTGACGTCACGGCACAAGTGGACCGGATGTTTCCCCGTCGCCCAGGACGGAAGCGGTTCTCCCCCGCACCCGGAGCCAGGCGCTCTCTTGCTAGCGGGGGTCACCGCGGGGGCTCGCCCCCGGAGGGGGAACAGATGGTCCCTCCCTGCCGGCGAACCCGTCCCTGAGTCCCGGCTTTTCCGCGCTCTTCCCAGCACGTCTGCCCCGATCTCGCATTCAGACGACAAGCCGAGCCTCCTCGGCTGCCCGCATCAACGAGGGTCCGCTCTTCTCGGACGGCCTGTTTTCCGAAGCTCTGCCCCGCCAGTTACAGCTTGAAGAAAAAGAAAACATGGCATCGGTTCTTGCTTGGTCCTTGTTTTCGGTCCGGTAGTAAGACTGCGTGCCTCCGGAATCGTCGCAAATTGCTGTCCAACCGCGCCACAATCGGGTCCAGTTCGGTCCCCCAAAGTGCGAGCGGGCAAAAAAGCGAAAAGCGGCGGTCCAAAAGGGAACACTCGGCGATCTCGCAGCGAAGGGGGCAGGCTCGCTGGACACCGCGGGCGAAATTCCTCCCGGGGCGGAGGATGGGCATCGGATGCGCTGCTACGGGGCAGTTCTTACGCCGTCGCAAGAGGCTTCAAAACCGGTCTTGTCCCTCTCGGTCCTACTCGGTTGCAAGTGCGTGAACGGTCGCGCTCAGAAGGAAGCACGTTCGTACCGATCGGGAGGACGGTAGACGTCTGTTTGCAAGCCTTGTGCAGAACGCAGGCAGAGCGTCACTGCACCACCAATCGCAGGCTCAGGATCTTCGGGTACGTGAACACGTGCTCAAGCGGGCCCTCCCTCGACCAAGGCATCGTCCTCGCCAGCTGCCCACACCATCCTCCAGTCCCATTTTCTGCCAGGTGGCGCCAGTTGTTTATAAAATGTTCGCGGGAAGTGCGAACAATAACGTATGAACCGCATGTAAGCGATTTCGCGAGCGACGAGACAAGCGACGGCGACCAGCTTCGCTGCCGCTCGGTCAGTCGCGCGACGAGGCAAACCGCATGAAAGTGACGGGAGGCGATGAGCCACGTTTTCTAGAAATCCGAAAACCGAGCGACGCGACGAGCGACAGTGAGAAATCTCCGCGACTCTTGTCGCTGTCGTCGATCGTCTCGTGTAGCACTGAGGATGATCGGTGAATCGGGGAATCGGACGAAGTTCTCTTTTTAGGGGCGAAGCTCCTCAGGGTCTAGCCTTGTCCATCCGTCCGGCGTCCGTGCTCACATCGATTGCTATCCCATTTGTCTTCTTAAAAAAAAAAGAAAAAATGTTTGCGCAGTCGACAGGATTCGAACCTGTGCGGGGAGACCCCAATGGATTTCTAGTCCATCGCCTTAACCACTCGGCCACGACTGAGGGACGAGTAGGGGGTTCTGAGAAGTGGTAGTAACTCAGGAGCTGGGGTTACTGTCATGGATGAAACGTTGCATGTAGCCGCTCAACGTCTATACAGGAGAGGGCGCTGCGGTCAAATGCGTATATAATCGCGTTAAACTTTGCATGCATTGGCTCAACGTTTATAGACGAGAGGGCGCTGCGGTCAAATGCTCAAATGCGTATATAACCACGTTTCATACCACACCAGGCACGTATCCAGGGGGGGGGCCCGGCCCCCCCCCCTCCCCCTCATACAAATATTTCGGGCCCCCCCCCCCCCCGAAATCTTCCATTTTGCTGGGACCTCCTCTCCCCCTCATACAGCATTTTGTCAAGGGCGGCCCCCCCCCCCCCCTCCCCCCGAAACAAAATCCTGGCTACGTGCCTGTACCACACATTCTCTTTCTGACATGGACCGTCCCACAGCTTCTAGCGGATCCAAGCTGATCCGCTAGAAGAACCACTGGCTCTGCATTTCACCGACCATAAAGCAGTAATAATGAAGTCGAAACGCAACCCGGAACTCAGCATTACCTATGAGCAATAAAAAAAATCAGCACCATCAGCACTACCTATGAGCAATAAAATCAGTACCATCAGCACGACCAGAGCTTCGCCCCAATCAACATCATTCACCACGTGGAGATGTTGGGTTTGGTGTCTGTGAGTTTCGGTTGTGACTCCGCCGGGGCAGCCTTTCACGCAGAACCAGCGCGACGTGGCCACTCATGTCGCTCACAAAAGTCCACTGCGCGTTCTCTTCGACCTCACACCTCACACCATTTCAAAGAATTTGAGATCGCTGAAAGAGCCTTAAACGAACTTCAAACTCGAAAGTGAAGCGTCGTCTGCTCACAGCGATAGGCGTGCCACGCACGGAGCGATTGATAGCGCGACGCGGGCGAACACGACACGGAGGCGTGAGAGAAACTCGAGTTGCAGGACGACTCAGTCTTTGACGTCGCTACACTGGCGTGGATTGCGCGGGAACTTCATACTCGGCTTTGGGAAATCGCTTTTTTTACTTCACAAATACTGAGTTCCCAAGTTTCGAATTTTGAGGGCAATGTCAAGGCATCGTTTTCGATCGTTTGGGATAATAAACAAAGATGTGATTTTGACCTGTTAGTGCCCCTTTAAAAAACGGTCTAATCTCAGTCTGTCTTACTCGGTTGCGAATGTGTGAACGGGCCTTTACCTTTTTTTGTAAGTTTTATTACAACATGCCATCGTTCATGCTCACTCACTGTAGGTATGCCTCATACATTTCTTTGCGTCATCATCATTCCTTAAAGATTTAACCCATATCCGGTCGCAAGTCAAGCCAAGCCATGGCGCTTAGCGTTCTTCCGTCTCCGCATTTTTATAACCTGTTCTCGATTTTTTTTTTTATTTTCTGTTTTAGTTTAAATTTGATCAAGTGCGTTTTTCTTGCATCTACGCAGCGCAACAAATCATCGACATAGTTATAAAAGCCTGTAGGTAATGATAAATTGTGTTCCGGGCTGCAGATTGCCGTCAAAACAGATTTGTTTGTGTAGGATTCCCAACGGGGACGACTTTCCGTGCACGGCTCCATCGTCTCAAGCCCGGATCGCCACGCAGTTCATTGCACTGCCACCTTACCACGCCTTTCAAGAGGCGATAGTGGGCCCATTTTGGACGCTTCTCCCTTATCTCGCGCCCAACGCGCGTAGGTCGGAGCCGCCAAGCTTTTCCCATCTTCGGCGGCTTCTGCCACCTCACAATGACGTCACCGCATTTCGCCGCAAGCTTCGAAAAAGCCGCTCTCCGACCGCCTCAAACTCTCCGTTGTGACGTCACGTCGTAGGGAGTGACTGCGCGCGTTCTCACGCGCGGCGCCGTCCAATCGCGGCAGGCGGCGAGTTCGGCAGAGAACTCGCGTTCATCTCTCCGTGCCGAGCTGAGTCCCCTAAGGAGCCGATCAGGCATTGACTGGCGGCACCGGTCAATCGCCGTGATTGATTCCCAACGGCGTTGATATTTGTGAAAGTCAGTGTTAAACACTAATTCTTACTATCAAGTTTTTTTTTTGTTTTTTTTTTAATAATAATCAAATAAGGTTCAATAAATATTTTGCTGAAACGTCAGATCACTTCTAAATTCCGAATATAAATGTCTGAGTTAATTATTCGTGCGCTTAGCATTTTCTTTGCGTGTGATCAGACATTTCTAAAAGTCTGCATATTTGCGTTATTTGAAGTTGATTGAATATATTTCTTCCATCCTGCGTCAACGTTTTAGGGTGATTTCGTCGAGGATACTGGATGTCTACTAAGGACCACCACCACATACTGTTGTTGCTGCTACCTTGGACTCATCTCGTGGCAGTTCTTAAAACTGTTTACTGTTGGTAAGCGTAGTGAGATATTTTATTTTAATTTTCTTGTTTGCATTTGGGCACTGGAAATTTATATTTGATTTTTATTTTTTCGTTGTGTGTGTTGTGACCGTTCATTTCCCAGAGGAAATTGAGGATATGCTTAGTAAATAAACTAGAGTAAGACACACAAGGCGCTTGCGTGTGTCTTTTTCGGGGTGTTCTTTTTGCTGTATTTTCGTCCTTGTGCGCTGTTTTTCTCATGTCTAAATAAAGCATATAAACAATTTTATTCTGGCAAAAAAAAAAAAAAAAAAAAAACTTCAGCAAAATATGTACATGTTTTCCGAAGTTCGGCACTCGGCAGTTAGTGCTGGCGGTCATGGGAGTCGACTGTGTTACTGAGTAGCTAGTAGCTCAACAGTACTCACCTGCTACAGTAGTTGTACCCCTTGACTAAGATTTGTTAGTCACCTAAGTAAATCGGGGTGGCAAATTTAAACATGGCCGGTGAATACAAAATGCTTACTAATTTACGATTACCACCCGCCTTGTGATAACTTTAGTCAATGGTGTAGTTAGTTAACAGTTAAATTGGTCACGTCTGGTTAGTATTGTTGATGCTGTTCAACGCTGGCATCAGTGGCCCATCAAATGCTCCACATGGGTCTTAGAAAAATCTAATATTTCTTTAAAGTTGCTTTAAATTGGGGATGATAGGTTTCAATTTCATATCACATGTTCATCACATTTCTTTGGTTCCAGGCAGGCAGTGCAATCTACCCGGTGTTTCAGCCTATGTTGCAGTGTTTCGGCCTAGGCTTCACAGGGCAGTGCGTGGCTGTCTCAATATTTTTGGGGACGATTTGGGCAGTGTAGTACGATAGCACAACCTGGGTCCTGCGAACTAGTGCTCTGATCTATAGCTCTGAAAAAGGCTACCTGTTAGCCTCCTAAATAATACACTTAGAGCAATACCCCCCCCCCACCAAACAAGGGGATCCCAAAACCAAAAGTAATGAAAATTGCCTTTTCAAAAGTTGCAGATTTCTCCAAACATTTCCAAAATTTAATCACCCTCACAGTACTTCCCTGTTCAATTTAGTGGGAAAATCTCCCCGCTAAATTGATCGG
Organism: Ixodes persulcatus; assembly: GCA_013358835.2. Taxonomy (NCBI): domain Eukaryota; kingdom Metazoa; phylum Arthropoda; class Arachnida; order Ixodida; family Ixodidae; genus Ixodes; species Ixodes persulcatus. The sequence continues at coordinate 946,444 of JABSTQ010009189.1, read as the reverse complement.
AAATTTTCGCCGCTAAATTTATCGAAAAATTTTTCCCGCTACATTAAGCGGGGAAATTTAGCGCCAATGTTCCGCTAAATGGGAGGGGAGCAGGAGAGGAGCAGAGGCATACCCTTCCGTACCCTGCCATCCTCCTCCTCAAGAGCTGAGCTCCAATTCGGCATTACAGAGAATTGTAAACGTCCTTCGTTTTTTTAAAAACACACACCATCCTAATTCCAACGTCAGAAGACTTTAAAACTACGCTGTGTTACCAACTATGGCCCATAGAAGATGCTGAACGAAGCCTATTGTAAACCATAATCTGACTACACGTATCCCAATGTTGTCTTTTGTCCGACAAGGATGCCCACTCTCACCAAAATTATTTGCCCTCTATCTGGAACCTTTTTGTTTGAGCATCGCAAAAAGTGAGAATGTCCGAGGTTATAGGTTAAACTCTGTAGAAATTAAAGTCCCAGCTTACGCTGATGACATTACGATATTTTGTTATGACAAAAAAAAAAAAAAAAAAAAAACTGTATCTGAAGCAGTTGTTTTAACAAAGAACTTTTGCAAAGAAACTGGAGCTGCAGTGAACTGGACAAAATGCACTGGGTATTGGCATGGTCCATGGGCGACGAAGCCCTTAGAATATGAAGGCATCGATTGGAGTGAGGAACCTTGAAAATATCTCGGTGTACCACGCACCAATTTCGCAACAGCCCGTCTTGCTGGTCTAATGTTACTAGCAATTTGAAAAAAAGAAAAAAATAGAAAAGAAAACGTGTGTTTTGATGGTTTGTTTGTGATATGTCAATTTTTGCAAGAGTAACGGCTTGCAACGTTTTTCTGATTGCGAAGATTATGTATGCGCTGCAAGTCCTACATTGTGCCCACGTGAATGTTAAAAAGTTCACAGAGTGTGTGCTTTGTTCATTTGGAAGTCCGGATCCGAGCCGATGAGACTAAATAACCTTTTTCGTCGCATTTCACTTGGTGGCATCGGCTTAAAAGGAACCGTGCACATCTAATTCAGGCCCCGACCAGGGCGCCCCTAGCGGCAAACGGGTCCGTTGCATCGGGGAACTTCTGCCAGTCGCTGAGTTGGTTGTGCGTTGTAGCGGGTTAGCGCTGTAATTTCCAAGGTAGCTATTCCGCATTAAGAAAGCCACAACAATTGATGCGGCAAACAATAGGCGACCGCCGCGACGCGGCCGGCATAGAGAAGGTGCTGATCTAATTCAAGCCCCGACCAGGGCGCCCCTAGCGGCAAACGGGTCCGTTGCATCGGGGAATTTCTGCCAGTCGCTGCGTTGGTTGTGCGTTGTAGCGGGTTAGCGCTGTAATTTCCAAGGTAGCTATTCCGCTCTAAGAAAGCCACAACAATTGATGCGGCAAATAATAGGCGACCGCCGCGACGCGGCCGGCATGCTCGCTTCCTATGTTAGACAACTTCCGTCACGGTTTTTCTTTCTACGGGATCAGGAACAACATGATCTCTTTTGACAAAATGCGCCGCAAGACAGGGACAATGTAAGGGAAACAACACGACACAGGAACAACCATTTGTGCGTTCGATGATACAAAATAAATTAGCATGTCACTTTCCATCATTTCTGGTCTCATTCGTTAATTTGAAACCTATGATAACCATAGGTTTTCTAAGGCCCGCTTCAGACGGAGCAATTTCACCCAGCAACTTGACGTCGCAACACCAGCAACACGGGCCGCCCGCGTTCACACGCAGCAACCGAATTGCTACGACTTGCCATCATCATCATTCAATTTGATTTTTCTTGCACTTTTTAGACGCACAGCTACGCGCTAAAAACGTGTTTTTTTTATATTTTTGAATGGCGTTGAGAATACTAAGGCCCGCTTCAGACAGGGCAACTTTTCCAGCAATTTTGAGGTTGCTGGCGGGTTGTTCCCTAGCTTTCCCTAGATCGACACGAATTGCTGAGATCGGGTCCGGCTCGAAACGGACGAGCAACTCGAACAACTCGGAGCCGTTTGAAGCGGCAGCAGCCAATCAGGGACGCGATATTTTCACGTGACATCCCCGTGGTGGTGATGATGACAGCTAAAAACTTGGTTCTGGTTTGAAATCGATCGTTTTGGGAAATAAACCTTTTCAGAAAGATGAGTTAGTATTCTCAACGCCATTCAAATATATAAAAACACGTTTTTAGTGCGTAGCTGAACGTCTAAATAGTGCAAGAAAATTCAAAGTGAATGATGATGATAGCAAGTCGTAGCAATTCGGTTGCTGCGTGTGAACGCGGACGGCCCGTGTTGTTGGTGTTGCGACGTCAAGTTGCTGGGTGAAATTGCTCCGTCTGAAGCGGGCCTAACTCATCTTTCTGAAAAGGTTTGTAAATTATTTCCAAAAACGATCCATTTCAACCCAGAACCAAGTTTTTAGCTGTCATCATCACCGCCACAGGGGTGTCACGTGAAAATATCGCGTCCCTGATTGGCTGCTGCCGCTTCAAACGTCTCCGAGTTGTCCGAGTTGCTCGTCCGTTTCGAGCCGGACCCGATCTCAGCAATTCGTGTCGATCTAGGGAATGCTAGGGAACAACCCGCCAGCAACCCCGAAATTGCTGGAAAAGTTGCCCCGTCTGAAGCGGGCTTTTTATCCGCACGGTTTTCACGAGAATACCCCTCCGGTGTGACCAGAAATGACCTTACGAGAGCACTTTTGGACACATTTGTCCCAGTACAGCTCTATAGAGCACTCTTTAGTGCTGGTCCGGGTCAAGATGTGCTATGTCGAGTTAAAAAGACGTATATTCCACCTGCAGTGAAAACTTTATTTGTTAAGCTACACACCAATACGCTGCCTGTGAAGGTATGAACGGAACAAAATGGAATGTTTGTTCCGTGGTCAGTCGACCACTTGCAGTCGACTGACCAAAAAAAAAATGTTTTTATATTTTGCCAGGCGATTCATTATGGTGTCAGAAGACTATCCAATCAATATTTTGCTACAGCGTCACGTATATTTTTAATAAAGTAAAAAAACGCAAATGCTCGAAACAGAAACCGAAACCGAAACTGGGCAGGGGAGGAAGAAGAAATATAGAGAGAGCTACCGGAAGTCATGTGACTGTGCAATATATATATATATTTTAATCAACGTATTTGCAGTTTTTTAGAAGCCACAAAAAAAAAATGGGTATCCTATTTTGTGTTTATTTTTACTATTGAGTGTGTGCCTTCGATGACCCACTACTTTTATTACATTTGGTGGTTGTGTCTAAACTCTAAACCAGAGAGATTAAGCGTGGCTCAAACCGGCCAGTTCTTTATCGTCGGTTTGCGGGCGGAAAGAAAGCGAATTTCGATCCACTAATTCTGTTCTGGGTATGTTGGGCTCTCATATGTCATGTACAAATAAAATTTTTGGCAAGCATAAATACCCTGTCAGTGTCCCTTTAAACCTACTTTAGACTGGAGTTTCAAAATGCCGTTGTGGGCCACTGGGTCGATTGAGTAAGCTAAAACAGAATGTAGGAAGAATACCCTTAATTTCTCTATTTCATCCGGTCACCCGGTTTGTTTCATGTATGCCCCAGTGGCCTGCAACAGCGTTTAGTCTGAGATGGGCTTAACTCCATGTCGGTTCATAGGAAATTTGTTGTTTTCATTTGTAACTTTTGACTGAGGCAAGCTTTTTATTTTGAGATATTTATAATAGAAGTTCACCACCTAGCTGAACCCATGTCGTAAGTTACAGTGTCGCAGCATGCAAAACTGATTTTTGCAATTCATTTGAAGTGGGTTAGATTCCTTTGGCCCTCGCGGTTGTTTGTTGCGGCTCATAAGCAGCAGGAGATACGAGCCCTTTCTTCTTTCCATATTAGAAGAGCAAATCCCAGAGTCTGCTTTGCTCCACTCCAGCATTCATTCCACTACTGTGGATAGAAGGACGGGTATAGTGTACTGCTGTCCTTGAGTTGCAACGCACTAGTCACTGCTAGTCATGTCATGGTTTGTATTTCTTTTTGTTATTTGTGTAGTACTAGATCTATGTTATATAACACTGCGTTTATTTCGATTCTGGTTTGTACAAGACTCAGTCATTTGAGTTCACCCCGATGAAGCTCCGCTATTCCAAGCATTCACTGTTATTTTCCGGGTAGACACTGATTTTTTATGCACTTTTTTGTGATAATTGTTTTGACTGTCGCGAACTAGAGCCCCGAAAGAGTTGTTCCAAGTGCCTTTATTACGCTTAGTGGTTTCATCTTATAACTTTTATAAGATGTCTAGCCATGCCATGAATATTTCTGCCATTCTTTTTGTGACAGCCGCAATTAAAACATTTTCATTTACTTTCAGAACTAGTGCCGTCCTCATCTATCATAAGGACCACCCTTGAAGCGTGTACTATTACACCCACAAAGGGCCATAGTACCCTCCTTTAGGTAATAAAAGTGATCCCAACAATTGTACATTTAACCGCATAGAGGATCATTGTTCCCTCCATAGGTTGACCCGAGGGGCGTGTACTATTGCCCCCAAAATGAAACAAGTCCGGCTTCAGGGCGCTGCCATCTTGCTCGGCTGGGGTGCGCTTGGACGAGTCATAATCCGATTACGAAGTTTTGCTAAGGCGTCGTAATCGGATTATGGCCGCGCCGAATAGCGCACCCCACTGAGGAAGATGGCGGCGCCCTGAGACCGGACTTGCAAACGTGTGCCTCAATTTTAGATCCGCCAGGATCTAAGATTGGGGCACCAGTTTGTATCCCGTTTGTAACTGCATGTGCATTTCCATTTCGGGTCTAGGCTTAACCGGCATTTTTCATTCCGGCCTGTATCTGACATTTTCGTACGGGGCGAGATCCTGCTGCTGAGACCCGGACAAGGAGAAACCGAACATCGAACTCTTCGCGCAAGGGCACCGCATCCCCAAGGTCGAGAACATCCGGGTTCTAAGACTGTGCATACAAACAGACGGAATGAACAGGGAGATGATCCAGGCCCTGGGAGGGACGGCCTATCAGGTCGCCCGGCTCATCACCAGGATCTCTAACAGGAACTATGGGGTGAAGAAAGGCCCGCATATAGTTTGCACGGGCGCGTGCAAACTATGTGGACTATAGCCGTCATTCCTTTCATCTCTGAGGACACTTTTAATTCTTTTTTCGATGCGAATACGCATGAAGTCGTACTGTTTAGCGGTAGACTGCTCCACGCCAATACATGCAACTCAAAGTTAACTTTTTTTTTTTTTTTTTTTTTGTGTGTGGAAAGTTTTGTGTGTTTCTAGAGGAAACTGTGCCCTGGGCAATATTTTTCAGGCGTTGCAAAGAGCTCACATCGGTTTCAGATAGCATGGACCTCAAGCAGAGTTGACGGACGTTGCTCTATTAATGAAGATTTGTTCAACCCTGGCAGAATAACTGCATTGACTTCTCAAAACTACCCGCCGAGCTTCTCGGCACTAAACAAAACGTTTACCTCGGCTGCGACAAAGAAAAAAAGAAAAAAGAAGAAGAGATTGTGAAATGAAGTTGGCACCGTCCGTGTTCTCCGTTCAACATCTCCAACGTAAGTTTTCGCCGCCGCCGACATCGAAGTTTTAGCCCCTGCGATGAACATAAGTCGAGCGCCACGTTCGGATATAATCAAACGTGGCGTTCGACAAAACAGAGAGCGAAATCCTGTCTCTGTGAGTGTTGTGCAAACAGACACGTCGTCCGTGTCTGTTGTGTTTTTTATTCTACACGACCGCGCTTTAAATATGCAAGAATATTATATCAACAAACTCTCCCGTTTAATTTTAGAGGTGTTTTACAAACCTCGTTTACCGACGCCAGATCAAGTGGATAGAAATAGGTACAAAGCAATGAAATTGTTTTCTGGCTTTCCGAAGTAATTTTTTTTTTTTTTTTTTAATTTATGAAATTAGAATAAGGGCTCTGTGGTGCTGTCAGCTTTTGTTCACTGTTTACCCTATACATGAGTCAATTATGGTTGGTGGCATTAAAACTGTCCTCTTTTTGCCTCGCTTAACAGCCTCGTCCGGTGGCATTGGGCTGCTTGCGCATCCAGCGGAGGCAACGGCGGTGCCTCCGAAGCCTGCGCTGGATTCTGTGGTCCAGATGTTTCCGCTCAGAAAAGGGCGTGGCACGAACTTCGATCACATTTTTAATAGGGTTAATAGGGAAATAGACGTCGCACGGGCATAACGTTTCAATTTCCGGGATGCTAAGATCCCGTAGAACGAGTTATCCCTTACAAAAATGATCATTGAGTTTCTGTTGAGTTTCTAATGTATTCTATAAGAATACATTAGAAACTCAATAGAAACTCATGGATCATTTTTGTAAGGAATCACCAAGAACAGACGACCACAGAAAAGTCTTTAGTGCACATTTAAAGGGACACTGACAGAATATTTATGCTCGCCAAAGTTTTTATTTGTACTACCCAGAACACAATTTGCGGCTCGAAATTCGTTTTCTTTCCGCCCGAAAACCGCCGATCGACAACGGACCTCTTGGCGAATATGTGCTGCCACCTAGACACGCGACTGAGCTTGAGGCTAAGTGGCGAGAAAACAATGCGCGCGCAAGGCCTCTCCCACCCGTTCCACACCCAAAACGTTAGCTGCATCCTGTTCACCCATTGAGGCGCTGTGACCGAGATACGGCTCCCTCAAACTCGCCTTTGTCCCCATAGTGCGTAATCTTCCGCCCCGAAGTCGGCACAACGAAACCATCTTCCTTCTCTGCTCGGCCAGAAGGAAGAGAGAGAGGGTACTGGAACCATTTACTCTCGAACCGATGTTTCTACAAAAGGTCTGGCCGGTTTGAGTCGCACTCACTTTCTTCTCCGTGGTCACGTGCCGTTTTCTATGGTTTAGACACAACCATCAAATATAATCAAGGTCGTGGATCATCGAAAGAAAAGAAATATGATACACATTTTTGTGGCTTCTAAAAAACCGAAAACATGTTGATTGAAAAAAAAAAAAAAAGTTGCACAGCCACGTGATTTCCGCCAACCTCTTTCTCCCCACTCCAGTTTCGGTTTCGGTTCCGAGCAGTTGCGTTTTTTGACTTGACTAAAAATATACGTGACGCTTAGTAAAATATTGATTGGGTAGTCTTCTGAAACCATAGTAAATCGCCTGGCAAAAAAAAAAAAAGGGGGGGGGGGTTGTTAGTGTCTTTTTAAAAGTAAAGCAAAAAGCAACGTCAGAAAATATCAGTCACGGCATCAATAGTGTGATACCGCAATGAATGCAATAGCGAATATATTCGACTGAAGAAATTGCAGTCGCACCCTGTCTTCTGACGTAACAAGAAGACTACAGTATGAAATACAATCTCTGGTACCACATAGAATAGATCAAAAGTTGTAAACAAAATTTTTAGGTATTTTTTTTTATTAATTACAAATATGGCATACGCTTAGAGTTTAAATTATTATTTGTTTAGAAACAAAAATGAATCATCCTAGCTTTAGAGCGTACTTTTCTTTAATGTGATATGCCAGAAAATATTTAAACTTACGAACGAACAAAGTAAGAGAGGGGAAAACGTAAAGTAACAAGCAAGTATGCATCGAAATGCTGGGAATGCAGTGAACCTAGACAACCACACACCGCAGCACCAGTACACATGCTCACACGTGGACAAACGCTGTGATGGACGATCATGTGCCGCTGATCTCAACACACCAGAAATGAACATGTGTTCCTACCATCTATGCTCAACACTGTTCAGACGCGCGGAAGATGCGTATATCAGAGCTCTGGGTGACACTCGCTTGGTCGAACGACGTTTTAGAGAATCAAGTTCCTCCCCCCCCCCCCCCCCCCCCCCCCCACACACACACACACACACACACTTTTTATCGATACACTTAGCGAATTCGGCCGTCGCAAAGCGGCGTGTGCGGGTGAGCCAAGTGAGTTGAGAATGTTTGTCAAAACGTCGTTCGTTAAAACTTCATTCGCTCATGTCATATCCACGGGGCTCGTCTCCTTTGTGCTATATCACGCACAGAGAAGGATGACGGCGCCGATTGGTTCAGCCGATGATAGCACAACGCGTGTCATGACTGAACCTGCTCTCATCTACTGCGAGGCCATGAGGCTGGTTCACTTCCCGCTGTCTAAACGAGTACTTAAAAAAAAAAAAAAGATTAATTAAGGAGTCACTTCTCCTTTCCACTTTTCTCTCGCGCGCCCTTTCCTAGTGGATGCACGGACGTTTTTTTAGAGCTGTGCCAACGCGGTACGCGAGAATTTGCAAACCTCTCGTCAGTTCGCCTTTACGTCAATGGAAGGAGGAGCCAAAGAGCTAAGTGGCGTGGAGAGGGGACAAAACTGTTCGTGCACTGATGCCACTCGCCGAAGAAAACAACGGTTTCGCGCAAAATAGGTATTAAACTTTTTTTTTTTTTTAAGCAGAAGTTTTTTTTTTTTTTAGACAAACTAGGGTGTGTGTACCCCCCTTCCCCCCCCCCCCCCCCCCCCCCCTAGGGGGTGGGTAGGGAAATCACTGGTCCGTCCTCGCTGGCGTCTGCTCGTCACCCCCTTCGACTCCTTCGCGTGGATGCGCTTGGGACGAACCGCGGACATGTCGTCACGTGATCAATCCGTACGCGGATCAACCAGTCGTGTGAATCGGCCATTACCGTTTCGAAAACAGGCGTCAAAAGACTCTGGGTCGAGAGTCCCCCCGCTTTTTTAGTTGGCGGGGAAAAAAAACACCTCCGAGGTTCGCACGAGGCGTGTGCGCGGGCACGCGTTCTCCATTTGATCCAAGTTTGGCTCCCCCCGCGCGGCGCTCTGGTTGGTCGTGACGTGCTAATCTACGTTATCTTATGACAGAGCAGCGTCGGTTCATGCCGCACGCTAGGGGACGAATAGGAGCGCCACGAGGCAGGCTGCGGCCAATGAGATGCTGAGCTTGAGAGTTTTCTCTCGCCACCCTCTCGTTCCCGTGCAAGGCCCGTAGGAACATGGCGGGTGAGCTCGGTGTTGTGTACGCCGCTCGGGCGGTTCTCTGTGGCGATGGCGCGACTCGTCGCTGGCTTCGAGCTTGCTAATTGCGAGCCATTTCAACGCTGCCCGTTTTGCAGGGATGCCCGAAGACGGCGGCGGCGGTGGTGGCGGTTACGCCCAAGGCCCGCGTGAGTACGGTGGGGGCGCATGACGCTTCTTTGCTCCGGTGACCCTTCGCCGTATTCGTATTCGGCGGAGTGACTAGCAGGGGCTAGCGCGAGAGGCGGTCGCTCCACCTAGCTAAGCCTACTTGGGGTACCGGTTAGGCCTAGTGCCGTCTGCGAAGCTACGCGCGGCGCGCGCGGTGCTCGCCCGCGCGCCTCCCTGGAGCTGCTCCCCGAATGCCTGAGCTGGGCTTCGGCTGACCGTGCCGTCGTCTAGGTCGACTCGAGGTCGGCGCGCGGCATTCGGAGGGGTGAGGCGCCTCGTTCGATGTTGACAACCCGGGGGTCAATAAACACCGGGCTCTCTCCCCCGTTTTCTTTCTGTCCGTCCGACCCCCTCGCCGCCCTCGCCCTTCGACTGCTGCGCTGTTTCGCGCGAACACTCGCTGGGTGACTGCCGTTCGTCGACTTCACTACGGTTCTGACACTGGACGTGTTCCTCGGTAGGCCTCCGTCGCCTGCTAATGGGTGAGAGTGCGGTGCCATTTGGGTGTTATCGCTTCGTTGCTGAGTCTTGGGCTCGTCGGGGAACGACAGTCGGCTCGAGAAAGCCTTTGTGCTCTGGAGCGTCGGTGCTCGCAGTTGGCGATTCTCAGTGTGGGACCGGACCCCGAAAAACCGTAGCCCCCGAAAACCTTATTAGACGCTGGGTTGGCGGCGTGCTCATCGTGTCGCTCTAGCGATCCTGTGGGCCACCCACGACCGTCGCCCTCTTAACGGTCGCGGTGGGGTCGCCTTGCAAGCGTTAACAAAGAGTTTGTCGTCCTACGGGCTTGTCTGCTCTACGGCCCCGCGTTGATTGACAGCCGCTCCCCATTGTCTCTCTGGCGACGTCGGGACGCCAGCTTGAGGCCTGCTAGGCTCCGATCGTCCCCATCATTCCGGATCTTAACCCTAAACGTCCCCCGAGCCGTAGCCCGTGCGCAGTCCGACCCTTCGGAAGATTGCTTTGTCTTTCGCATTTGCGCGTGGAGGTTGGGACAGTCGGTTCGCCACTTCGCCGGTGCTTCCGCGGGGGGCGTCGGTTTTTGCCGCGGATCCGTTGCTGGCGACCTCTGAGGCTTTCCAGTGTGGGCCGTTTTCGCACGCGGGCCGCGTAAGTTGCCTGGAATGCGGCCGGAGCGCTCTGCGCGCCAAAAGGAAGCTGCCGCCCCGGTGTCGGGCTGGAAGTGGCCCGGGGTGTCTGCCGGGAGAGCCGTCGCTAATCGAGTTACGTGCTTCCAAAGCGCGCCCCGATCGCAGGGCGGGCCTGGTATAGCAGTCTCCCGTTCACTGCGGCTTCGCACCAGCTCGAACTCTTGCTTGGACACGAATATCGGCCTCTGCGAGTCTAGGGCTCCTCTGCCTACCAGAGTTCGTGGGACCTGGTCGCACGTACTCGGAGGCGTGGCTGCCACGAGTGTCGGATGTGGTGTGTTTTTTGGGAATGGAACGTGAGCTTTGCAATAATTTTTCCAGGGACGGGCGAAGCGGACTCCACAATCACGCTGCAGCAGGAGGAGACTGACAACGGTGAGTGGCTGCTTTGCTCGCTTTTATTGCAGCAGCTGAGTGGCGCCCGTTCTCGAGATGATTCTTGCACCCGGCAGCCTCCCTTTTCTGTGCTCCTAGTCGGGCGCTGAGCCACGATGCCTGCCCACGCTAGGGGCCTGTTTGCGACTCGGTGGGGTTCCTGGCGCCTGACCAAACTCTCGAACTTCCCCAGCAGGGTTTCACGCAGTGGTGGAAGTGCAGTTAACTTCCAGCACAATGGGTTTCTCCCAGAAATCCTGTCGGCGACGGTTGCAAGCAATCTGTACTTGTTATACCGACCCCCGCCTAAGGTTTTGATTTCCCCAGTTGCGGGACCTTGTTCGTTGCTGTCTCCTCGCACGTGTCTAAGTGTAGTGTGTGCGACCAGTGGGGAAATCTTCTGTATGCTGCCCGAGAAAGGGTGTGTGCTCTGCTCGTCCTGGCAGGATTTTGTGTGGGAGGGAGTTACCCTTTGGCAAAGCAGGAGCTTGGCATGTGTTTGTGCAGGGCTGGGCGCGCGTGGGTGTGTGCTGTGCATGACCTCCTTTGCCCCCTGTGCCGTTAACATGTGCATTAATTCGTGGTCGAAAGTTGGAGCCACTCTCCATCGTCCTTGGCAGACGCGGGGCGTGGCCTGTTTGGCTTCTTGCTTTGTTCTATGCTAACTCTGCAATTCCACTGACTGATCTTATAAGTTTCTTGTTTTGTCAGTGGCTGTAGCCTCGCTTTGGTCCCTGCTGTTGCTTGTACTATTTCATGCCATTGGGTTTTGGGCACGTCGACGGGTATGGACTGCCGTGAATGTGCTTGCTGCACCAGAACCTTATTTCTCGACTTCTTTTTTGGGGCAGTTTTAATCGATTGCTTCTGATGGGAGCGGGTTTTGTTCTCGAGTACGTCGAGGGAGTCCTGTGCTTTCCTTTGTGGGCCGTTTCAACTTGCGTATTCCAGACAGGGACTGTGTGTGTCCTGCTAAGCTTTTTTGGGATTGTTTCTACGCTTGGTACTTTGGACTCCAACCCTGGAAACGAGGGTTGCAGTCTAAAGCGAAGCAGTATTTGACCGCTTTGTGAGATAAGAACGGGAGCCGGGGTGCGAGGGTGTGTCTTGAGATAATGTGCGAGGAATCTTCATTTGATTGAGTGGCGTTCTCCCAGGCAAGATGGAACCCTTCAAGGGCCTTGTGATAAGAGGCTCGCAATAGGGGCCATTGCTTTATGCCACTTGTCCTTAGTGGCTGCTCAGTGGTCAAACGCTCCGTGTGTCTTAGTTTTTGCCAGGGTTTCCGGGTTGGCCCTTAATAATATCTACGAGGTACTCTTTTTCGGGATTGTGGCCCCTTAAGTTATCGCTCCTTAAGTTTCATATGCGGTCTTTAGCCTATGAAGTACTCTCCTGTTTAGGACTGCAGTGCAAATTCAAGACCCCCAGGCTGTTAGTTGTCCTTATGTGTAAAGAAGCCTCCTTGCGATTAGTCTAAGAAGGAACTGTGAACAAACTATTTTAATCTAGAGGCGTTCTCAGGAACGCAATTGGAGAAACATGTCTCAAAATAACATTTATTACTATCTTCAGAATTGTTTCTGTTTATTTATTACTTATTTATGATACGAGGCACTGTCATGTGTGTTTTTTTGGTTATTTTATCAAAACATAAATTAAAAATTCGAGTTTTTTTTTTCTCTTGCAAGCAAATCGTGTAAACACTACTCTGTGCAGTACCTTTTTTGTATTGATGAATGTAGTAGTTTTTATTGCAACCTTTTTGCTGTGAACATAATGTGGAAGAAGCCGGAAATCGCTTGTTTGTTAAAGTTGCATTATATTCTACACGCGTGTGGGGTATGATTAGTGCTTCACCCAGCACTTCGAAAAAGAATGCTAGGTCGAGCTGGCTCAATCCAGTGATGTGACTGCTGCGCCAAAGTGCTTGCCTAGTTAACATCCTGCTACGTTTAACATGCTACGTTAACTAGTTAACATCTGCCAACGTTGCACCGAAAACGCAATTTCACTTTATTAACTAAAACATGTACTAGCTAAGGCTCCGCTACATGGCCGAATCGTTACGGTACGCTTGTGCGAATTTTTAGAGCTTTCAATTATTGCCTTAATAATGTACTACTCAATTCAATATCTGTATCAAACACTGACAGTACTCGGGTCGCACAATATTTCTCATGTTCGTGGTCTGTTCTGGTGGGTTAGGTCATAGAGTTATTATAATGTACGCTAGAGGTTCAACTGGCGCTAGTGTCTATGCGACTTCCGTGACGCAAATTGAAGCAGACAGCAACCAGTCTACTTTTGCGGTGCTCCTGTGCATTCCTATGGGAAAACGCGCATGCATTTTGTCTCTTCGCCGGAAAATAACACTGAACACGTTGGTCATTTGGGTCGTACCGAATAGTATGTATCTTGATTAACACTGTAAAAGTGTAATTGCTTTAGTTAGCGCATTTTTCTTCATCAGTGGACAATGTTTAACTTCGCTACATTTCAATCCCAAAGGTGTGTTCCGCAGCAGGTGTGTAAAAACAAGCGACGATTCAAAGCAAAATTACAATCGAAAGGAATATAGTGTGTTCAAGGTTCGCCAGCATTCCGGTGACGCTTATATGTTGCTAATATGCTGGTCCTGTCACTATATGAAAATGACCCCGTCGTGCATGAGCGGATAATAACATTCAAATAAAGAATAAAGTATGTGGGCTATGAAAAGTGTCTCTTTGTATTGTTTTCTCTGCCGGGCAGCTTTTATCGCGCACTTGTTCTCAAAGATATCGAGCGCGCGGGTGATATTTTGAACGTAGAACAAGCAGCTTCGCTCAGGGCAGAAAGAATAAAATGGTACATACTTATTTAAAGGAGCTGTGCAACGATTTTAACGTTGAAAGAATTGGCGTTTTCTACTTTTCACATTGTTCACCTTGTCACAAAGGACAGAAAACACACCTCCTTCTTTCGAAATGTTGCGATTCCGCCGCGTATTTGCGAAGCAAAAATAGGAACATTCCTCGACCTGCAGCCGCAAGCGGCGGCCATGAGAAACACGCGGCATGACGTCAATGGGGAATCTTATAGAAAGTTAGCAAGTTGTGCGAATACCTGCTCAATAAAAGGTAACTTTTCTAGAAATCTTGCCGTTCCAACAGAAATATAAATGCGTCAAAAACCTGGTATCATCGACACAACTTTTATTATCCGGAGTTTCAGTGGCGCCATCTATCCTAAATCCACAAAACCGTCAGCAGCGGAACAGCTGCCAGAAGCCGGAGGGGGAGGGGGGACAGGGCCAGACGGGTATGGCCGGACCCGGATGGGACTTTCCTCCTTCCACCATATTGTTCGCGCTTCGCCCGCCAGCACGTGGTCACGCGGTCGCGAGCGGATGAGTTCTCGCTGCTTACTGATGGCTCTAAAGAGAGAGCTTCACCGGAACCCCGCGCCTTCCCCATTGACGTCACAGTGCACGTGACTCGGAAGTTAGTGAAGGAGTTGAGAGGCGCCGAAAACCTCAATCTTTGTCCATTTTTAAAATAAAAACTAGGACATGCAGGCAAAAGCGGTTTTTTGTTCTTTACTCAGAAAGGTCGAGACACCAACTCCCAAATTATTAAAGCAAATCACTATAACTGTTGCACAGCTCCTTTAAAATCTGAATAGATTACGTGGCCTTCAATTTATTTTGATCGTACATGCACTGCGAGTTACTGATCCAGTGTTACTGCATAGTTCTTGTTGCCGCTCTTGATTTTCCAGATGTCCTTCGTTCGTTTGGCATGTATATCCCCCATGCTGGACATCACCGACGCCGCGTTCGTGCTAATAGTGTCCAACAGTGCACATAAATACACGTACGAAGCCATTTTAGCACAGTTTTTAATGCGATGAATTCGAAAGAAAAACGCCGTAACTGACCAATTCTTTCATCGGCCTGACTGAGAAATGTTCCAAGCTACCTAGTATGTACGAATTATTCGGGATATTTGCTCTTATGATCGTGCGCAGGGAGAAAATGCACTTACTTTTTCCCATAGAAATGCATTACCGGAAGTCAGTTTTCGACTGGATGCTGTCTGCTTCAATTTGCGTCAGCATAGCGCCACTTGAACTTCTAGCGTACATTATAATAACTCTATGGGTTAGGTAGCTTCGTTGAGTGTGCTTCTACCCGCGCACTGGTGCATTGCAGTGAAGCGAGAAATGTGGAGTAGGCAGCAATTTCGCGAATCTTGCTCTGCCGCAGTGCAGCCACATGCTAAAGGAAAAGTACTCTTTTAGAGCAGGTTTTGAGCACACAAGCGTTAAGTATACCAAAAAACAAACAAAATAGGTATGTGTTAATGTAACAACTCTACCGCGCAGTACACAGTCCTGAATGAGACTGGAGTATTCTCACAAGCTTCTTTTTCAAACTAGATTTAGCAACAATACTTGTGGATTGCAGGAAGATTTATAGGGACAGGATGGCCCAAAATATGGTCCCAAGGGTGTCCCAGAAATATGTAGGGATGTGCGAATAGTGAATTTTCACTTCGAAGCGAATACAAAGCGAATAATTAATTTCAACGAATAGTTTCGAATCGAAGCGAATAATTTCGAAGCGAAGCGAATATTTTGCAATTCTTAATTTAAAAGTGAGAAAATTGACAAAAATAAAACTTGAATAATTTGCACATCGATATGGCTTAGCTAGCCATGTCGTCTTCAACGTGTTTTCTAGGCTACTGGAAAAACAGTGTGGAACAGATTCAGGGGAGCAACTTTCCCCAAGTTTATTGACGCCTGTGCATCACGTCGTGAGCATTACTCTATATTGCTGTGGATAAACGCACACTCTTTAAACACTTCAGGATGAAGCTTCAGGTGATTGACCAGAGTCGTAGTTGTAGCCGTCGGTGTTTTGAGACACATCTTGCACGTGCAACTTTTCGCGCCTTTAGGTCCTCGATCAAAAAACTCCCAGATCGCGCTGCGGCACATCGCCCGTTGCGTTTGGTAGTCCATGACTTGTCCGGGAACGCACGCATAAGCTGCAATCACAGCTCGCTTAAAGCGAAAGTGATAGAAGTAGCGAAGGCGAGAAGAACCAACAAAAGCAGAACCGAGCAGAAAGCAGAACAAGGAAATGATCAACGATTTTAGGGCTGGTATGGCGGCTAAAATGGTGGAAATCATACATGCATACGTGGGGTACACGCCACAGTTGGAGTCACAGGTTGTAGCCCGCGCCACCTAGAAATCTGCACCGATATCAATGCCAAAATTTTTAATTTGTCACTGTTTAAGAGCAGGGTGGTTTCGACTATTGAATGACATTTCAAAACCATCTCAGACTAATTCCAAGAAAACAATTACCATATTTACACGATTGTAAGTCGCCCCCCCCCCCCCCCACACACACACATTGCACATCAGCAAAAAAAAAAAAAAAATCTTTAGATGCTCATTTCACTGCGGACACGGGAGAATGGCAAAGTATCTGTTTCGAAAACCGAGCCTCCAACACGCGATCGATGCCTTCTGGCGTGCTTTGGCTGCGCATGCACGCGCGAGGAGCATGATATGGCCAGGCGTTGTCGAAACTAGGAAGTTCACGCTGGAGGCGGGACAACTGAAGCTGCTCACTGTTCTCACTCCGTCCGGGACTAGACAACTAGACTACAACTCGTCCGCACCGGTGATGTCAGTCCCATCGTCGTCATCACTGCTACATTCTCTAAGTACGTCGTCGGCGTCGTCCAACGAAATCTCGCACTTCGCAAATGACAGGATCAACCGCATCTTCCGCGCTTGCTCGGCGATCGCGTTGCACGTCACGGGTAGGGAACGATTGCACACTTTTGCGGCGTACGTTGCAAGCCTGACTTCCAACTCCGGAGCCAGACTTTGGACTACGGAAGCCTCTTTGTTTGCCGTCGCAGTTTAAGATCCCGCGCCGCTGCAGACTCCACTGGAGCATCACCTGCTCCGACGGGTCGAACTTCCAACAGCGCAGTTGTTGGTTGCTTCTGAGTGAAAAATGGCCATAAACGAGCACCGAAAACCTAAACTGCCCGGATCACGCGTGTCAATAAAAAAAAACACAAAAAAAAGCTTAGTTTGCGCTTTAGCATGATCTCGTCACTCGATCAAACGATGTGCTACCGTCAATCGTGCGAGAAGAGAAGCTGCAGGGTGAGTGAGCCATGAGGCTGTTCCAGCGGCCTCCGGAGTGGCTCTTACAAGAAGTGCCGCCACCCCCCCCAGGAGTCGGGCGCGCCGTGCGCTGTTCACCGCCGTATATCGTATATTCGGCTTAATTTGCGAATCGCTATCAATAATACTCGTTCGCGCAAATAAAAAAATAATTAATTTGTAAAATGAGCACATAGAATAGTGCAATGCTAGAGGTACAGCCGGCTGAACTCGTAACAAGCCGGGGTGTTCATGATATCACGATTGTTTCGTTTTTGCCGGTGGTGGAATGCTTTGGTTCGATTATAAGTCGACCCCCCACTTCAGATTTCCAAAAACTGAAAAAAAGGGGTCTACCTACATTCGTGTAAATACGGTACGGTATTCGAGAGGTATCGTAACTATTGATATGAGGCTATGTTCATATCGGAGGAACTATCGGTATCACCATCATTGTTTTCTACGCGGGGTGGCAACGGCACGCGTGAAATTAGTTTAATTAAGTGTACTCGGAGGCAAGAAAAGGACAAAAATAAGCCAGGAGCTAGCTTTGGCAACCGTAGCACACGGTCACACGGTTTTTGACGAGAATGTCATCTTTTGCGAGTTCTCTTAGCTTCCCTCTTTTCGAATAAGGTCGTGGTTTGCACAGTGTTCAAACTTCGAAATACTTCGAAAATATTCGAAGTTTCCGAATAGTACTATTCGATTCGAAGTCTGAATCGAATATGGCATTATTCGCTTCGATATTCGAAACTTTCGAATATTCGCACAACCCTAGAAATATGGTCTCTCTTTGGAAAATCTCCCAGTAAGACATAGCATGAAATATTTCGTAACAGTGTTTATTCTCAATCAAGACCAAGTGCAATCAGTGGATTAAATGAGGAACTGCTCAGAATGCCCTCCTTTTGCCTTCACGCAGGCCTTCAGATGCTTGTTCAACGAGTCCATGGTGGCCCGCATGTAGTGGTCTAGTTCCTCCCATGCTTTCGTAGGGGAGTCCAGTCCGACGAAGGCGTGAGAGGAGCAATAAACGAAACTCGAACTACTTCCAATCTGTCCAAGTCAAAAGCAGTCCAACTGTAGTAAGGTAGCAGTAGCATAAGACAACCATACCGCAACCTGTCTATCTATTTAAAACACGTTCCCTTTCTCTTTTTAAAGAGGTGCTCCTGTGACCGGGAGGGAGGGGGGGAGGCAGGTAGAGGAGGGAGCCGCAAGCCACTTTTCAACACGCGAAGAGCGGCATGTGGCTCGCGAGCCGCAGCTTGGCCACTCCTGGTGTATACAGTGATTCCTCATTAATATGGACTCCTCTGCTCCTCTCGCGAAGCGTCCATTATGCGAGTTGTCCATAATAACGAGACCAAAATGCGCAAGTTCAGCCAGTTCGTCCTTGAAAATGTTGTCATACAATGGGGTGTTTATACTAACGAGGCAAGACTGTACCTGGCAGATGGCGGGTGTTGCATGTGGTGTTTGAGACTTGTTTTAGAGTACATATTGATTGGCAGAGACTGCGTATGTACCCTAAAGCAAGTCTGCGACCAATAATTGCCTTCAAGCATTTAAGGTGTCCAATACATAAATAACTTATCTGCCGTAGTAGGCTTTTTCGTTCTTGGCTGTTGTATTCTATGAAATTTGGGAGTAAACATTTGCTGTTTTTCAAACTGGGCATGGGGAAAGAGTCCCGTTTTTTTCCCACCAAGGTCATTATTTGAGAGTTTCCTGGTATATATTTTACTTGGAAGTGAACAAAATGCTGGCTTCCTTGCCTATAAAGAGGGTTTGCATAGCTTAGCGTTGCTCTTTTACTCAAGCTAGCTTGGCATGGTGCTTCTGATTGAAATTAGGAGAGTCCTTTCAAAATTGTCTGCGTGTTAGTACATCTGCTAGTTTTTAGCTCTCCAAAAGCTTTTGAAGGGATGGTAAATTAATTTTAGAGCCTGTTATATTAACTTGTGCATTACTTGAAAGGTGGCTATGTAGGAACTTGGAGACGAGTGGCTTAATTCTAGCAGCACACTTTATATTCTAGGCAACCCATTCCATTTAAATGTGTTGTGATGCATTTTTATAAAATTCTAATCTAATTGCATATTTGAAATCCTGGTCCTTTTATATAAGCTATTACATTTGTTTGTGGTCGAGATTCATCTCCAAGCTTAAAATAAAACAAATATAATTTTGGCTTTCCGGGGACACCCTTCAGTTCTTCAAATGCGTCACTGTACCTAGCCAATAGGAAATGTTTATTGTCCTCACACCACGGCCACATTGACCAGACTTGATAAGCGAAGTCTTGTATTGCGCCAGCTGTGGTGCCATGATGTCACATTCAAGTCAACGGGTTACATGAGACGTCTGATATTGTGCTCAAATATTAGTAAGGTGACCGACCTCTTTGAGCTCCAGCGTCGCCTGTTTTATCGCAGTCGGCTTTTAGGTTTAGAGTTGTACGCCGACGTTGTATGCGGTACAGTATGTTGTGCTATACAGAAGGGAACCGTTTGCAACTTTGATCGGTCGAGCTGCGTCCCGAGACGACCGTCGAATGACAAGCCGCGAATGTCTCGTCGCTTTGACTCAATAAATGCTTTTCAGCTAAACAGAGAGGCTGGAGATAGTAGTGAAATGAGTTGCCTTCGCATACTTGCGGAGCGGCATGTTAAGTTACTGCTCAGGAAGGTTGTAGTACAGCAACTGATTTAAACGAGTAGTTTTTTAGCCGAAACTTTTGTTAAATCGTGAATTTCGTTGGAGTCAGGTTTCTGTTTATTAGTGTTGCAATTAGTCTCGCAGGTTTCCAAAATAATTGACTTACATTTCCTTGCACTATTGCCTCGCAAAATGGCATTTACAAATAAGATTCCCCCACAAACTGCAGCGGCAATACGAGAATCAAGTTCAAGCCCTGATTTTGTATGGTTATGGAGCAGTGCCTAGCACGGCAAGAAAGCCAAAGAAAACCTTTGCACCAGCCCGATGTGGGCTGCGCCTAGTGCTCGTACAGCCGACAGATGGCGCCATGCGTAAAAACTAAATTGTACCAAAAATCGCTACTATCATCATCGTTTATTAACACAGCGGGCTCATTTCTTTATGCCCACACGTGGTTAGGTCACCTACAGTCCCACATGACTCCCAGGTTTGCGGGCTCTGAGGCAACGAAAGTTGATCAAGCGAGCGCAACTAGAAGACTGCCAAGCGTGCTGGAATGGCTACAACTGTTTGGGCAACCCTGACAATGTCCCCGAGGCGAAGTGTTAGGATTATGATCAATTGGTCTAGACCTCATTACAAAATTGATTCACAAATGAAACTATTTATTTGAGGAGTCCACAGAGTTCAGGGTGCGATCACAGAGTCAGTCAGTTGCCTCTGGTGTTTCTCTCAAAGCGTCGACGTCGCATAGTGTTCGTAACTCGGCAGAGCTGCTAACGCCATCAGTGGCATCCATCACATTTTTTTGACGTAGGTATGCGCACTGGTGCCTCCGGCTCTTTTCTTCATGCATGCGTTTCTTGGTAACACTTCCAATGATGGCATCGTCGTCCAGTTCTCGCCTTGTGATGACACGAGCATCACTACAGATATAGTCCTCGAGAATTAGGTTGCTCGGCACCGGACCTTGCTCGCGAAACTGCTGCAAGGAGTTGGCAATGTCCGCTGCTGGTCCCGCAGGCTCCCCATTGCCATCTTCATCATTGCATTCCATTTCCTCTTCAAAAAGCACTTCTTTGATACCACCCTTTCTAAAGCAGTTTGCAATTATGTCTTTCGTGGTTGAGTTCCATGCTGCGTAGAGTATCATGGAACTCAACCACGAAATCATCTCCACGGCCATAAAGACCTTGATCTTTGTGTCTTTCTTCAGTAAAAGTTTTTAGGTCATGCGCTTGCGATGGTAGCACTTGACACTGTTCACGCCTTGATCCAGTGGTTGAATGAGTGATGCAGCTTGTAGGCAAGAATTGGAGTTCGCCAGGCCCTGAACATGATGGGTGGAACGATTGTCCAAAAGCAGGCAGAGCATCCTCTTGATCTTCGCCCAGTCCTCGTTGAGATCTGCCAGCCAGTCACTAAATAAGGCTCACATCATCCATGCCTCTGTATTTGACACCTACTTTACATGCATTTTCTTGCTGCCTTTGAAGCACCGTTGCTTCTCACTTGTGCCAATCGCCAGTGGGACACATTTGCTGCCTCCATTCCTATTTGCACAGAGCAGCACCTCGAGTCGTTGTTTGGACTGTTTACCGCCATTGCACTTTTTTTCTTTTTTTTTTTTTAAAGGCCAGGGTGGAGGAAAAGGGCTGTCTCGTCGGTGTCGTTCATATCAGCGACGACATAACGCGCCCAAATATCTGGGATGCCATCGCGTAGTCAGTTGGCAGCTCTGGTTGCGTTCACCGCTGCAGGCTCGCCCACCTTGCTGGCGATGCTGTGGCACCCTTTGAAGCGCTGTAACCATCCGGTATTAAAGTTATCACACGCAAGTGGAGGCTTTCTGTTGAACCAGCTCTCTACTAAAGGCATGTTCTTAGCCTGCAGGTACATAAACCAGGTGAAAAGGGCTTTCTTCATGTCGACCTTTGGGTTTTTTTGTTTTTTTTTTTGAGGGGGAACTCCCGAAAATTGTCACTTTTGCAACCTTTTTTATACTTCTCAGCAACTGTCTTGTTGCTATTTGTCACTTCAGCAATTATTTTTGCTTTCATGTAAAGCGTCGGGACTTTCCTTTTGCGCAGTGCACCACTCATTGTTCCTTGTAAAGTACAACACTCGAGGCATGAAGAGATTTTTGACGTCGCAGATGCAGTATACAAGCAGGAGTTTTGTTCGTTGAGTGTATGCACACATTCGTTAGCCAGTAGTTACTGCAGACTCCCCCCCCCCCCCCCCCTTTTTTTTTCTATCATTATCACCGGCGGTACTTGTTTATTTTCTATAAAGATATCTTCACTTTTAGGCGATAAAATTTATTTCTGTTAAATATTTTGTTTTTGCTTCTCTTGGGGGCTGCCGATGTGTATACGCGACTTTCAAAGAATTGAATAAATAAAAATTGGGGCGCATAAGTACTTTGTTAAACATGAAGGAAAAAGCATGGTCTTTAAGGAGATGAAAAAACGTGATGTTAAATAGCAAATTTCGTTAAATAAAGGAAAATGAAAGGAAAACCACAATGTCCTAGGACTACATCTGCGAAAGTGGTGTATATACGCCCATAAAGCGCTCGTACCAGATGTGCCGGTGACCGAGAAGCCTGGCGCATCCCTTTCTGCTGCTGACTTCAAGTTCTGTCTTTTGGGGTCATATTTTTTTTATTGCTTTACTTTGTTGTATTGCATTTCTGACGCACAATCACGTTCCACAATGAACACCAATAGGAAACTTATTCTTTTTATAATTTCAATATTAAATAAGGTTGAGTTTCTGTTCCACATTTCTTCAAAGTTACTGTGACATTTTGTGGTGATGCTGCCCAAGAGCGTCGCACGGTCGTTTCAGACAATCTAAAAAACACAAATTTGAAATGCGGATTAAATATCTGTAATATAATGAAAAAAAAAGAAAAAAGACCAGGGCAGATATTTCTTTATGACCCCTTAAAAAATAGGCTGGAATTTGATTTTTTCTTGTAATTCATAATGAAACCTTTGTATTTCCAATGCATTCCTCCATTTTTGTTGCCAGTGCCCCACTGGTAAGCCATCTAAAACAGACGCATACAAATGATAAAAGGAGTAAGGTTATCAAATATTCTTGGAAGTAGTTTGAGTTGAGTAGGAATGACAATCATGATGTAATTGAGTGTATTACTAACTACCGCAAAAAGTTTCTATGCTCCGTTTCACTGTGAGCGAAGCCAATGCTACAAGCACGTGCACATTGCCATGAACAAAGCTTCATGAGCGTGCATTCGTAATAATGGGCCTGCTTGGGGCATTGCCCTCGCTTTTGTAGTTTCTCCTTTGCTCTCGCTTATGATGAAGCAGAGTAGAGTTTCTTGTCATGGGCTGTTGTGATGGCAAAGGCAGGAGTTTTTGCCTCTTCATGACTACCATGTTTTTTGGCCTGCGAGTCTCACCCAAATAAACGACAGTGTTCACAAAAAAGTTGGTACAGTCAAATCTCGATATAATGAGTTTGACGGGGCTGCTGAAAATTGTTAATTATTTTCAAATATCACACGGTGAAAAGCTTATAGATTGACATAACCTACCTCTGCAACGAAATGGCAATCGGTTGTTTCTGATCAAAAAGCATTACACACGATAGAATGTTTATTAGAATAAATCTGTAGTGTTTTCCTGGTAGGTGCAGCACAAACACAGCAGGATGTATGATTGATCACATTAATAGAGCTTCCAAGGAATATGCACAACTTGCCGATGGATTCGGGGCATTGGAGACGGAGACTGATTCCTCCTGTCCATCTGCGAGTGCTGCCTCCAGGCCTTCATTGTTCTGGGTGTCCTCGGCTCTTCAGTCTTCCATTTTGCGGACATTGTTTAGAATGTCGTCTGTTGTCGGCTCTGTCGACGTCTGCACTACATTTTCGCAAATGTCCTTAATCCCCAAACCCAACCGAAAAGTCCACACCAAGCTTCTCGGTAACTTTGCTTAGCGCTTGGGTCGCTTTCGTCTGGGTGCTCGCCACCCTCTGGTTGGACTGACTTTTTCAGAAGAGGAACTTGTCAGAAAATCAAACCAAAACTCGTGGCACAAGGGAGTTAACCAAAAGTTAATGAGTACGAGATGAGACCTAGGCCTAGGGGCCTAGTGCGCATTTGCCGCTGGCCATTGTTTGCTGATAATGATAGTTGTCAGTCTCGAGGGCCGCCTAGCGACAGAAGCCGCAAAGTAGCAGGAGCACGAGCAATCCTTCATTAATTTTTTTTAGGAAATAAGTTCATCATATTGAGGTGTTTACAATATACAAGAGCGATTAAATTACGTGCATTTTCTGAAATATTCGGTCTTTTTATATTCGTCCTACTGAAATATTTTTATATTCAATCAAAAAAAAAAATCGGGAGACGGGAAATCTGACGTTCACAATAACGAGATTAGACTGTATTTGCTGTGAGAAGCTCGCTAGGGGCGCTTCCGTTTTCCTGACAGTGGGTAGTGCGCGTGCTACCCACGCGGATATGTTTTAATTTTCATGGTGCATATAAGCTTGGCATTGTGCGAGCAGAGGAAGTGTAAGTGTCCTTACTCTGGATTGTGAAAAAATTCCACCAGGTGGCGATACCCAAACTTCTTGCCGCAAATACAAGTCACTCAGTTGTATGGTTGGCAGGGTGTTGCAGCAGTGACCCTGTAAACCCTTTTCACAAGGGCGCTGCCATCTTGAATTGTCGTCCCTTCCAGTATGGGCGAAAACATTGTTTTGCCGTCGCAACGAGATTAAGACATTTAGGATATGACCCTAATTGTCACACACTCTCGTTTTGCCTGCCCTCTTTATTTTTTAACTATTTGCAGGTTGGAGCGTTTTATTATTTTTTCGTTGCCCATACCGGATAAGCCTACCGTAAAGTTCCGAAAGAATGCCCACCCAAAATGAACAGATAAATGGTTGAAAACATGGGGTGGGCTATCTTTGGGGACGCCACAGCAAAACTTTATTAAAAACCGGCTACAAACTATGTGACGCGGGAACTGATACCGCAAATTTGCGTTTCACGATGCGATAAACACGCGGGGACAGTTCAGTTCAGTCATTTGCTGCTAGGCCCTCTTTTTGCCAACCCTGTTCACAGCTCGCCATGATTGAAAACCGCGGCTGTAAGGTTTTCCCCCCCCCCTCTCGAGAAACAGAGACAGCTGGATGTCCCAATTTCACAAACAAGTTGCACGAGGACAAGCTCTGTGGGGTGTGAGGAAGAAAAGGCTGTTTGGGTGTGCATAAGTCAAGAGGCAACACAGGAACGGAAGCGCAGCTTCCAATGCAGATCAATCATCTACTAGACATAATAGACCTTTCCAGCTTCCATCGCACGGGCGCTGCCATCTTGGAATCGCGTGATGTGGCCGCCCCAAGGTGCTTTCAACTCGTTGCTCCGCTCTCCCCTCGGTGCCTTGGCGAAGGCGTCGTGTTTTTCGTTGCGTTTCACGGAGTTTTCACCTTACTTTGTAAAATGTCATCCAATGCTTATATTTTCTAGCTAATTGCGTGCCATCATTATGTGCGCAACTTCCGCAGTTAATTTTGATGACATAGTTTGATTAGTTTCACTGTCGGCGTACCGGATACACGTGAGGTAGGAGAAAGCGCAGGAATCTGCACTAGTGCTAGCACACATTGAGCCCAATTACGACAACTCGAGCTTGCTCAATGATAGTGACATTAGAGAGAAGTAGCGCAATGTATATTTATGATCTCGCATTTAGGAAAATGACAAAATTAGCCAGCAAAAGGAGGAACCTTGTGTGTTTCCTGAAAACATTGTGCTTACGGTGTAATGATGCTTCTCCTTCATACCTAGTCGAAAGCATCTGCTTGTGATTATAGGGGAGAACTTGTGGAGATAGGTAACAAACCTTTGCATTTGATCTCATTCTCGAATTAATGGCAACGTCTACATCGGGCAATTTGTTTGTTCATGACATTACAGCAAAATATTTTCGACAGTCATTGTTTTTGTTTTATAAACATTTGCTTCATCTGTTCATTTATGAATTTAGAGAAACTGCACCGTGTTCAATCCCATATCTTCAGTCATTCAAGTGCTTTAACAAATTTCTTATAGCATACAATTCAGTTAATTAATTTTAATTTTAAAATGGTGGTCGGGACTACCTCGGTGAGAAATCTCGCAGGCAGCTTGGGAGTGTCTATTAGGATGCCAAAAAGAAGTCGTTTGCTTGAAAATTGCCCGAGGGCAGTGTTGGTGATGCCAGAGAGCAATAAGTGGCTGGTGACTCCAAAATGTGCCAAACACGTCCGTTTCAATAATGATCCCTCTACAGAGGTTCATGAAGTGATGCCTAGCATTCGACTTCAAACTTGCAGGATTTCCACTTCCTTAGCATTATTTAAATTAATATGGCACATTTTCTGCAAAACAAACGTAGGACTTCCCTTGACGGGCCTGTTAGTTATCTCATATCCGGAGTACTTTGTATGCAAATTTCCACAAAACAAATAGTTTATTTTCGAATGCCAACATTGTGAAATGTTTTGAGAGTACTTTAGCAGAGGCGACAGTTAAAGAAATTTTCCACCCGACCCGAATGGACTACCGAAATGTTCCTCGAGTACTTAATTTCTTTAAGGAAAGCATCCTTTTTTAGATTGTCTAATTTATTATACGAGACATCACCAGTTTGAAATTCACAAAAAGTTGGGGTCTGCGAAATTCAAACGGTGGGCAGTGAACTTGCAACTTCATGTGTTCTTTGTGATCCAGCACAGTCAGTCAAGTTGTTGACCTGCTTTCTTACTATAGTCTCATCATCAATTTTTTTTTTCTTTTGAAAACTAGGGTCAGCGAGTGTGGCCTTAGACAAAGGGAATCCTCTCTTTTGAGTAGTTTCGCTGCCGAATCTGACCGAAATTGACGACGAACATGACCTGCATCATAAAGTGTTTCTTAAAAAAGTTGGTGATTATGACTCGAAACTATTTTGTAGTTCTAAAAAATGGCTCAGTACAAAGGTTTTATTGGTTGTGTGCTACAAGAGACACATTTCTTCTACTAAAATTCAGCGAAAATGGCATAAGATACCCACACAGCCGCAAGAGTGCTGAAACCAAAACCAACCAAATCGAAGCTACCCAATGGCAGCGAGTGCACCAGCACCCTCTATTCGCTGGTCCGGTAACTATGGAGATGAAAAGGTCTATATATAACAGGCAATGTTCCTACTTAATTCTTTTTCTTTTTTGTTTTGTTGGTGAGTCAACCCATCACAGCTTTCAGAAGTACAGTGTTCCCCAAACTCATCCGGAAGTACAGTGCTCACCAAGCTTTCAGAAGTATAGTGCTCGCCAAACTTCCGCGGCAGTTGAAGAACTGATCCACGATGCAACGTTTGGTGGCACAGTCTGAGCAAAAATCGTAGTGGTGTCCACAGTCTAGCGGGCGGCCTCTCCTGCTCTGGCTGTTCTATTGAGCTCTACGTCGTGGAACAGTTGTTCCGCCGCCGCCAAGATAACAATCCCATGAGATAAGACACCGTTGGCATGTTCCGAACAAGTTGGGCGAGCGCTGTATTTTGAAGTTGAGCGAAATTCGCTTAGAAAAAGTATTTGAAGTACATTGCCATTTTATTTTCTAGGCTGCAGAAGCAAATTTTGGCTGAAAAGGGTTTTTCCCCTTTGGATAGTTTGTGTGTATGGGGCATCACATTGCTGGCCAACCGATACTGCGACTCGCACGGAGCTGGTGCCTTGTGCCGATATTTCTTTCATGTATCCTCGCACTCTTCCATTCAATATTCTTTTGTGTTTGATTTAAGATTTTCCACGCTCAGTTTGAAGAAAGGCTGTGTACACTCTTTCTGTGTCATTGGAGCTTCATTCCATTACTACTACTAATTATTTTATTTGACATGAGAATGCATATGGAGACAAGCTGGCCCAGGAAAGCAAATATGCTTGTATAAGACTTTTTCCATTGAAAGCCAGGGGCTGCTTTACTCATTGCCCAGTCACGGAGCTTCTTGTGAGGGTTGGCTTGACCCACAGCTTGCCGACTCTAGTTGGTCACAGTTGATTGTCTGAAGGCAAGGAAGGCAAGGAGCATATGCTGGGGGTCTTTACGCTGCCCAGCATGATCTTGGCAACTACACTTGGATTTTTGAAAATGTATACAGTGTAAAATATAAGCTTTGCTGGACCAAAATGAAGAGGTTGCTGACCGTTACTAAACTGCTCAGAAGAGTAGTTGGAGT
Organism: Ixodes persulcatus; assembly: GCA_013358835.2. Classification (NCBI taxonomy): domain Eukaryota; kingdom Metazoa; phylum Arthropoda; class Arachnida; order Ixodida; family Ixodidae; genus Ixodes; species Ixodes persulcatus. The sequence continues at coordinate 918,658 of JABSTQ010009189.1, read as the reverse complement.
AGGAGGGAATTTGCTCGAAGTGCAGCCATTGAGGAGACAGCCTGGTTGCGAGTGTGGCCATCACCGAGACTTCCCAACGGCATCCCATTTTGGCTTTCCTGCTCCCACTTTTTGGAACCACTCGACCCGGTTCTCTTTGGGCACGCCACACTTTCCCGTGTTTCTTCTGCCCGATAGTTCTGCGTGGCTTTTTTGGCGTGCATGGGGTTTTGCCTGCCTCTCTCTGATTGGTCGGTGCATTTGTGTTGTGCTCCAGTGGACTCCTCTCGCTGGGCGTCGAGTGCGGGCCACTTGGCCTTTGCGATGTATGCCAAGGAGGATGAGGGCCCGTCTGGAGCTGGAGGAGCGGAGGACTGCGACGAGGACGGGCGCCGGCAGGACCTGGCGGAGGACCTGGGCCCTGTGGCCAAGCTGGAGCGCTACGCCTGCAGCGACATTGTCTTCCACCGGTGAGTCCGTGCAGGCGCTTGGCTGCTTCGCCCTCTTTGGGGCGAGCAGGGTGCCGTTGGACGGCTGTATTCGATGGCTTTCTGCCAGCTGCAGAGTTGTCGTCGAGTGTGGGGCACTTGGCTCGTTTGGCCGCCGATTTGCCGTCGGGCTACTCCTTAGTGGAGTGCGACAATTGTGATCTGCTGGTGAGGCACTGCTTAGGTTGTCTGATGACCAACGGGCCACCTTTGCTCGCGTGATGGCGGTAGGTAAGGCACGGCGGAAGCAGGGTACATGGGCAACTGAGTGCCCAGACGCACAGCCGCACTTGTTTGCCTGATTAGTTGGGTATGTGGTGTATAATCGCTGGGGAATGGCAGTCTTTCACTCGTCCTGGCTCCAGGTGGAGGAAAGTTGACAGACACTTCTGACACCTTTGAACTCGTTAAGAAACGCAAGGAGTGAATCATTTTGCCATATATGTCATTGACTTAGCGGGAATTTTAAATCTGACTCTGGTATTTCTTTTTTCTCTGTAAAGGTGCTGTGTCCAAGCTTAAAATATTTGGGCCTAGGGATCATTTCCAGTTGTCCACAACAGTAAAAGAAAAATTGATATTAGGGTTATCAGTGGCCCTTTAATCGTTGATAAAAATTCAGGGGGGTGTTCTTTTAGAATATCCCCATGCAAGTTTGGTGGTGGAATCTGCTTTTTTGAACTGGACACCTGACTCTGATTTCCCTCGGGCTGTAGGGTTGTGCTTCGGGATGCAGTTGCCGAGTGCAGCTGCGAAGAGGTTGTTGTGAAATGTGTCAATGTTTGTTTGCTGCAGTCCGAAATGACTCCTTTGGTTCGAGTCTGGACGTTGTAAATACCCGTGACTGTAAAAAAGGTCTTCTTTTATTGAGAGGCTCTCGATTCAGGCACCTGTTTTCCGACACCTGCAGGGAAAAACGAGTTATGTGCAGTTTGTAAATCTTGTTCCTGGAGTTCCTTTCACTAAAGCATGGTTGATCCTCCAGGTTTTGGGACTTTCTTGAAACATAGAAGTTTGTATGCTGCCACACTTCTCTAGGTCTGTGAGTAGGTGGCTGCCTTTCAGAATGTTTGTTTGAAGGCCACCTGTTTGGCATGATGGGGTAGTGAACTACAGGTGTTTGTCGTGGAAAAAAAAAAAAAAAAAAGAATGCGTCACTTATAAACTGCGACCAGGGGAAGAACATAGCGCGAGAGACGCTGGCTCGCAAGTGGAGACACGCCATTGAGGAGCGCATAAACTCGTTGAGCATATTCAAAACATTTTTGGAAACATATAGTTGGATGGCTTGCTTGGGAGTTGCACCCAGTTTTTGCAGTGCTAAATAAAATGGTGCCGCTCCCACCCTTGTCTTTTTTGTCGATGAAATTACGGAGCAAAGTACCGCCAAGGTGTGTTCTTGCGCACTCGGAATTTTATGAGGCAAGGTTTCCGAAAAAAAGCACAAGTGGGATTGAGATAGGCTCTCTTTGTCTTGCCCTACGACGAATTGGAGCCAAAGCTACAAACTGACAGCTTTGAATTGCATTTTGTGACCATGTGGTACTCTACCGCTCCAGCCTGTGTAGCAGTGCAGGTCCCTGGTGTGCACATTAGAGCAATGTCCCGACTTGGTGGTTGAACTTCCATAGCTTGGGCTATGCTCCATCGTGCGGTGTAACTGCACCCTAAGCATTTATCTTTTCTGGTATGCGGTCTATTTTTGTACTCCTGAGGTGAATTCATCCCAAATTGCAGTGTCTTTAAACAAATTAAAACCGACCGATTAAAAAAAGAACAAAGGCTGGCTCATTATTTTTATATGCCATTGCCCAATGTTTAGGATGAATGAATCCAGAATTATTTTTGCCCGAGAAAATATTTCGAAACCTCAGTGATTCCATCTGGAGGAGTTAATAATCAGTGCATCCGAGTTGACAAATGAAATGTTAATTTTTCATTGTATTTTGTTTTTCTGAAAAGATGTTAAACTTTACCACAAAGTTTTATAGGCCCATGTCTTATGAAATATTTATACCACAAATGTCAAATTTTTATAAATACTTATAAATAGAAATATGGTAAAGTGTATGTGGTTGCCGAGATAGTGACACAAACACGAGGGAAACGCCAAACAGTCAAAACTTTCTAGACCAATCAAAAAACAGTGTTTGATGTGTTTTCTAAATTTGCATCACCTGTTCTACTTTGTCTAGTTGTTCCACTGAAATGTAGATGTATCAAATTGATGACAGGGAAGGTAGTCTCCTGAAACCCTTTTTTGACTGTGAGGTGACCTACGTGAGAAGCGATTAGTGATGCGATTGCTCCGCCAAACTGCCAAAGTGCTTCTCCTACATTTCGCTAAAATGTGATGAATTCGTGCCAAAATGTAATTCCATTTCATTAATACTGGAAAAATGCCAGATTGTTATGGTAAGCTTGCCCAAATTTTGAAACCTTTCCGATTATTGCCTTAAATAACATACTACTCCATTTGATCTCTGTATCAAACTCTGACCGTGCCGCAGTGCACTCGCGTGGGGAGTAAATGAGAACTAATTAAATAAATTGGACAAGAAGATGGAAACTCGGGAATAACCTTAACGAGTTTGACTGGGTTCTTTCTAAGGCTTCTTTTTTTCGTTCAAAAGGCAGATTTTTGTTATCATTAAGTCCTACATATAAATCATCATTGATGTTAATAAGCAAATGATAAAAGTTTTGCTTTTATTGCAGTTTTATTACAAACCTTAGGACTTCAATGAAACCTCCATTTGGGTGCTCTGCTGCATCATTATTTTCGTAGAATAGAATTTGCTATACCTTTGGCACCATTCCTGAAACAACGATTCAGAGCACTTCATACGGCCCTTCATCACTCAGCATATAGTTGTCGTGCCTGGTGCTTCTACACGCAACTAAACAACTAGTTCTGGGTTTGAGGGTATCAACAAAAGGTTGCGCAGAAATGAGGAGGCAAAGTATTCAATGTCTTTCGATAAACAGGCCTACACATGACTCGTGTAACACATAATTTGGGTACCGTGTTTCGGAGTTTATTTTTCATCAAATTCGGAGGGTGTTTTTCGGAGTTTATATTTTGCCAAAAAATTCAAAATCTTGTTAGTTTTTTTTTTTTTATTACTCCCAACTCTCCGAAATTTCGAGTTTAATTTAGCTGTGTTTCTTGTTAAAAAAAATAATAATAACCATATGTAAATGTATGCTAGACAAAAAAAAATAATAATAAAACGCGCTTGTATCAATTAATCTTTCTGCAGCTGGATTTTTGCGTTGGTTCCATTGCCATTGGCAATACTAATTTGTCCCGCGACAGAAGTTGCACACAAGAGTTGCTTCGATAAATGTCCGTAGCTTAAAATCAATCAACTCCTGGAGCTGGGAAGCTGGTATTCATCCCATCTTATCCCTTCAACCTACCCCAGAGTGGTTAAGGGTGTAGTTTGAGCTGCCCCTCGTCCCCATTTTATGCAATATGTATGGTTCATAGCTTTGACTGTTGCAAAGACATAACCTCTTCTTCCTCTTATAGCCGATTCACACGACGGACCGAATCGGGATTTTCGTCCGCGGACCGTGTACCATGTGACGTCGGCGATTCTTGCGATCCGCGCCTCGTCCGCGGACGCGCGGACCAGCAGCGCGGACTGATGAAAGTCGAGTGCCTTTTCTTTCACTCGCGGAGTTTCGGCGGGAGGTTGACTTGAAAAGCGTTTAGTCAAGCAACAATACAATGTTTTCTCTTTCTTTTTTAACGATCAAGACAAAAATGGCGCATCGTTGTTCTTTTGCGCTTTCGCTGGTGCGTTTTGTCGCGCGATTCTTTGTTCCAGGCGTTAAAGAAACTGCAGAAACTCTGTCCGGCTAACGCGACGCAGGTTCCGTTACTCCGGGTCCGTGTCATCAAACTGAAGAAGTCAAGAAGTTTATCGGATATAACCTAATTGACTGAAATTTTACCCGCGGGTGTTTTTCTGAGTTTTTCGGATTTATCCGAAAACACGAAATCCTTGCATATAACATTTGCAGTGGGGGAAATGAAAATGAAGTGTGCTTATGCTCCAGAAGTTCCTTTCGCTGATCCAAAATAGACTTTTAGCTGCTCCAAAAAATGCTCCAAAAAATGCTCCAAAAATGACTCGGACCAATCGTATCTCTGCGATTACGGCATTCCGGAAACCCGAGACTGGGGAAATTTTGTCAGCCAGCTTCCGTCTTTTCTGTTATTTCCGCGAGCGATTACGGCTTTCAGCTTTCTGTTTGATCAAATGAATGCATGTCTTTTTTTTGTTTTTTTTTTATAAATTGTTGTGTTCTTGAGACCACTACTAGAGAAGTGGTTCACGTTAGCAGCGACATCAAGCTACAACACTATACTGCGTTTTACGATAACTTGGCGATCTGTAGAGGCTAGGGCCTCGCGACCCAATAAGAGCGTCGGAGCGAGGCACGTGACCCAACGTCGCGGGAGCATTTGTGGCACCACGCCAAATGCGAGGCCCGAGGCCCGGAAGAACCGGCTGTCGTCTGGTAGCCTAGAGTCGTCTGCTCCGCAGCCAACCAACTTCGGATGAACGTCCACCGCAGCAACATATCCGTCCGCCAGAATAGCGAGCACTTCGGGAACAGTTCATGAGACAACCATACGCTCCATTTAGTCGCCAATCTGTGACTGGTGCTAATGCCAGGGCACAGTGCGATGTTTTGAGCGGAAACGGCCGAATGCACGGCTGCGATCGCCGGCGATCGCCAACGGCCACGACGCTACAAGGCAAAAAAAAAAAAAAAAAAAAAAAATCGAGGGGATACGGATGTGGCGTCACTTTTTTTTTGTTTAAATGTAATTGAAACTAAAATTTTTGATTCTTTATTCTTCATATATTCTCGTTAGAGTTGGAATCGCGCGAAAAATGAGCCTAGAACTACTTTTTTGTCGCGGAGGGCTCTGTTGCTGCGGCAGTACGAGGCCCCGGAGGCCTCGACCATGGAGTGTTATCAGATACCTTGCTCTGGCGCCCTTATTGGGTCACGGGGGTCGCAGCCTCCACAGTTCGCCAAGTTATCGTGAAACGGCGTATAGTTTAACAAGTTTCAGAAGTGTGATAGAATGTGATTTGGGATAAGATGATGCAGGTATTGGTCGGTTGGAATTTTTAATCTTAGTCAATAGTTTGTATACATGTAAAGATATTAGTTCTCCATAGAAACATAAATGCCGGAGTGCAAAAGCAATGGACGCTTGAAAGTGCTCGACCTCGGCATTTACGCGCACCACTGCTTTTGTCAACTTTGACGGCTTGTCCGAGAATGCGTTGGAGAAACTTTGGGTCGAAAAAATGTCAGCCGGCCGGCCGGACCTCCGTTCAGTCTTATCTCAAATCACCCACGCTCGTGAACTAGTTAGCTTTGTCAAGCTCAGGGGCGAAGAAACTAGCCGGTGACAGGTCAAGAACTAAGTGGAAGCTCCTCCCACCCCTTTCCACTTCAGCGGAGCGAACGGTGGAGAGGAGGTCGCCTTCTCTCCAGCGTTCGGTCGGCATTTGAGTGGGCGGCAAAACAGGGGCGAAGTGTCTAATGTGTAGTTCTTGACTGTTTGAGGATTTTAGGAAAAAAGTTCTGTGCTGCCTGCCGTAACGAGAGCGAGACGCTAGAGCACTTGGTTTTGAAACAGATTTGGCCGAGGTCCTGGGTTTCGGGACTATGGAAGGACGGAAGAGAAAATGATTGCAGTCACAAAGAGACGATTAGAACATTGGTGGAAATTATCTAGGGGTAACTTAATGACGCACAACCAACTAGTACAGCTGGGGACAGGCGGGACAGAGGAAAATTGGGACTCCCTCTGCGTGGCTCCGGCCCAAAGTCTGAACCCACTGTCCCCCAGTGGGTCCGGTGCTGGGGTAACGCCGACAAAGTTTGACCAGAGGAAAATTGGCGACTGTTTCGCCAAAACGGAAAAGACTAAAGTGTACTTTTTTTGTTTTTTTGCCCGATCTTTTAACGGTCATCCTGGTGAGGTCCCGCACTGCGTGGTGATAGGGGAAGAAAATTGGCTTAGAACGGCGGGAGGAATCATAGTTGTTTTTAGATCTGACCGCCGGGGGATGCCCGTTCCAAAGGGTATAGCCGTTTACATCGATTCATCCATCCATTCGATCCTTCCTGGAACAGACTTTGGACGGCGCGCGAAAGCAAATCCGCGTGACAGCGAGTGTGTGCTGGCGGCGAGATGAGGGCCAACTTGGCGACGGCCCGGTGTGTCCAACTCGGGGGGGTTGAGGGGGCAGGCCAGCCCTTGAGGCGGCACTCTAGATTAGCAGGCCGGAATCCCTTTGGTGTGTCGGCGATAAGGGCTGCCTCGACTGGCGGGCTCCAGGAGTGCCGGCCGTGGGTCTCTCCACGTGCGGTCGCGCCCCCCGGCCGCGCTTGGGAGGGCCTTCCCCGCTGCCCTTTGGCCGGGCTGGCCACATTCCGTTCGGCTGTGAGCTTCGCTCGGTCTCCGTCAGTCGGCGCCGGAAGCGGCGAGGGGGCGATGCGTGGCCTGGTCGAGGCGCTCGAGCTCGGGGCGCGGCTGCAGATGGCGCCGCGGCAGTCCAGCCGGCGCCCCTGGTGGCGGCACCCCTCCACTTGGGAGGGGACTGCCGGCGTGCTCGTCTGGTACGGATGGCTCGAGCGGCTCGCGACGGGAGCAGGATGGCGTCGGCTCTTCCCGCGGTGAGTAGGCTCGCGGGCACTGCTCGTGCCGCCGACTATTGATTTGCCGGCCCTTGGGCGTGGATCCGCGAGGGCTTTGGGGGCCAGGTGCTCGTGGCCGGACGTTGGTCCTGCGGTGCTGCCATCTTTCGCCGGTATCGGCCGAGAGATGCGCCGATTGATCGCAGTGTTTACTTTGGCCGGGGATGTGACGTCAGGCGGGCGAGGGGAGACGGTGTCATCGACCCAGGAGGGGTCGTGGGCATCTCTGGACCGCGTGACGCATGCGCCATTGGGAGGCCTCCGTCACGTGACCGCCGGGGGATGCCCGACCTGACCTTGCTGGCCGCCCCTTCTTTCCCGCCATTTTTGCTTCTCCCCGCTTCGCGAATTTGGCGCCAAATGTGGCCGGTGGAGCGCTCCTCGGGCGGGCCTTCCGGGGCGAGGGACCGCTTCCGCACCGCTCGGTCCGCGGGGCGAAGCTCCTTCGCCGGCACGTCTGGCCTCGTCCGCCGCGCTCGAGCTTCGCCCCGGTTTGGCCGCCCACTCGAAGCGTGGCCGCTGGGCCGTTTGGTCGGAGCCGGCCGCGGTACCTCGGTGTCCAGCTCCGACCAACCCCACCTAGAGTCGAGGCCGGAGCGCTCCTCCCGTGCCGTCACCGCAATGAGGCGATCGGGCCGGGCGCCTGGAGATGACACGAAGGCGTCTGGCGGGAAGATATCGTCGTAAAATGAAGTTTTTATTGATAGTTTTCTTATCTGTAAAGTAAACAAATCTTGTTGCGCGGGAAGCGATCGGGCGCCGCCGAACAGCTCTGACATGTAAGCATTGCGAGTAAATTTACATTCGTAGCTGCGAATGTTCATTAACGCAGACACGCTTTATTCCCTAACATGATAGTTACACGCAGCAGTTAAGCTAGAAAGCTCTACACCGGTAAATGATTAGGGCACAGAAACATGGAGCAGCGTGAGGGCAATGCGTGCAGTACAGCGATGTCTCGGGGAAAATGGGTTTGCGTTGAAGCAATCTTCTTTAGTAATGTAAATATTATTCGTGTAAATATTACTTGGAAAGACGGATGTTTTATGAACAATAATTCTCATAAAATGGCACGACACCGATTGATGCGATGTGGCAAAACAGTTCCTAGTGGCAATATAATGCATACGGAACCAAACACTCACGGGAAGTATTGCCTACAAAAGCAATAACGTGTTGTTGAGGACTTCTGTTTTTTTTTTTTTTTAAGATAAAACAGCATGACGTTACTTTATTGGTGGAAAGAAAAATGACGGCGAATAAAAGTAGGGTAACGTTAGCTTTGAAAGATTCATCCATGTTTATTTTTAATTAATGGAGGTTCATTCAGTGAAGCAAGTTCATCGTGGCTTCACTACTTAGACACTTATGAACGATCATCGCCCAGCAACATAATTTTGGACTCTAATGGCTAGCACGCACCGCAACCGATACATCAACAGAACAGCACAACAGCGTCTCTGTGTTCTTCCTCCATACTCAGAAACACACGAAAGGACACACCGAGAAGGGAACGGTTGAATACCCCGAGTCGACACCCACGCGGTGCCGACTTTGGGGCTTAATGGCGGCGGCAGCCGAGAGTCGGCCTCTGGGTCAGGCGGCAGTTTCGTTTCTTTCGTTTCCCAACCTCGGACATAAAATAAAAATATAGCATGCTTTTTTATTATACAAATGCTAACTTTTAGGAACGGGTGAACTTTCACCACTTGGAAACGAGCGTTCGTACGCATCACGAAGTAGTTCGCAAAAGTAAAATTTTAGAAATACTTTATGTGGGCACAATTTTCCAGTTATGTCCTGCTAAGAACTAATGATCAAAATATAAATGATGTTCGAGGTTCTTCATAATATAGTAATGAATATGCTTCGGCGAAAAACGCCTGCCTGCTGGCAACACCTGATGCGACTACATACGTTTTTTTTTTTTTTTTTTTGTGCAATTTTGTGATTTGTGTTCCTAATTTCCACCGACAACGCAAGATAAGAAGGAAGGCACCTTTGAGCGTCAGGCGCGAGATCGTGATGAATGTGTACTCTACTTCGTCAGGAGTCTCAAACCGCGTCGTACCGCGAAGTTGTTCAAGGAACGTCGGAGCTGACAGACGATGGGAAATCGACGAAAAGTTGATCTGCCGACGACGGGACACGGTCTCCGATGAAAAACTGGTCCAAATCGGGTGTCGAGGCGGCGGTCAGGGGCAGAACCACGCGGTGTCGGTGGAGCGCCGAGAAAACGCGTACTCCAGTGCAACCGGAGGGACGCGGTATGCTTTGGTTGCTGTTGTGCGTTTGCGGAGAGAGCGCGCTGCATTGTTCGAAATCGGAGACAGGGCGGCAGCCTACCCACGGAGCTCGGTCAATCCGCTTTTTCCGTGGGCTCCGGACGGCACCGCGGCAGAGAACTCGTCTGGGCACCGAACGTTACCAACTTGCGTGTTCCAGCCGCGGCCTTCCTCTGCCGACAGTGCGACGGCCCTTCGCGAAGCTCAGCAGCCACCCCCTTGAACCGGAGTTCGAAATGGCGTTTATGTAGCTGACGATGCCGTCGATACTCCCGTAGCAAACGAAATTTCTCTCTTCCCCACTCCTCTGCACCCCCGCGCAGATATCCGCGCGGAGTGATAGACCAAGTGCAGGAGAAGTCCCGTCCTATCGCCGGCGTTTGATTGGTCACCCGTAGCTTTGGCCTCGCTCGGAGCTCGGCTCTTGCTCCGACACGCGACTCCGCAGCGCTTCGAGCCGAGTTGAAGGTAAAGATATATTTTGTTGATAACTGTCAATTCTTCCTTGGCCGTTAGACCCATCTCGCCGAGCGTTCGGCGCACGCGCGACTAACTTTAGTTGACAGGCGGCAGTGCACGAGACGGGTCGCGCTTTCTCGGGCTTTGAACGTGCGCAGCTCCAGCGAGGTTGTCGCAGTGCAGAGTTTTCCTCGGTGCACCGCGGCAGCGTCCCTGTGGCGGCGCCTGGAACTTTGGGTGCTCTACTTGCACTCGGCAGGGTTAGTTTCGATGTCTGCGGGTAAACGCGGGCGCTCCCAAGTGACTGCCGGGTGCGGTGTCGTTGGTCCGTGGCGACGGGGCGTCGTGTGGGGGGACGTTCCGGGGCGCTCCGAAAGCTGGGGCTAATGCTCGTGGCACGCGCAAGGCCTGCCAGGCTAGCCGACGGGCGTCGAAATGGCGGCCTCCTTCCGGCCTCCGACGACGACGCGGCATTTCTCGGGAAACCTCGCCGTGGAGCTCGGTGCTCCGGTTCAATGCCAGCGACCGGTTCGGCATCTCGGGGCATTCCTCGGCGCGGGGACGTTTTCCGGCCTTCCAACGTGACACGTCGTTTTTTGTTTTTTTTTTTTTTTTTGTTTTCCCGCAAGTTTTGGGCGCGCGTTTTCTCAAGATGTGAATTGGGATGGGGCAGTGCAGACAGCGCCTCCCGTTTTCAATGCGTCATCCCAGTGTGGCACGTGGTGGCCGGCGTGTGCGGGTGGCCATCCTCGAGCGCGCTGGGGGCCGTCGCTCGTCGGACCACTTGTCGGACCAGTTGTTGGAAGCGGGGGTGTCACTAGAGCACTGCACGGGCCGGAATTTCTAGGCCCGGCCCGGCCCGATTCGGCCCGGAAGAGGCACTGCCCGGGCCCGGCCCGGGCCCGGCAGAATTTTTAGACAGAAACTTTAGCCCGGCCCAAGCCCGACAAAATTTTTGAAATATAAGCCTGAGCCCGGCCCGAGCCCGACAGATTGTATATAGGAGCCCGAAAAACTTTGCCGGCCTTAACCTAAAAACTGTTATAACCAAAAAGCGAGAATATTTGATTTAAATCGCTTTAAAATTGGGACTGAGTTCTTTTTGACGCGATAAATATCCCGACTTAGAGGACGCATTTCCGAGAATATGAGCGAAATGTGCACTTCATAAGTTACTTTGAGAAAAGAGGTGGACAACATTTTATTTCTGCATTTCTTAAAGAGGTATAGGACTTTTCGTTGTTCAGTTCGTTTCACATTTTCCTTTCCTCTCTCCATGTTTTAGAGAAGAAACAATCTCAATGACGATAGTGCACCTTCAAAGGGATGTATAAGCATAAAATGATCCATGGTAGTTAGCTTATTTTAGGTAGCATATTAAGGCCCCCTGCACAAAGTGCAAAGTCAAGCTCGCGTTTTATTTTTTTGCTGCTTTTTTTTGAAAAGCAGAGAAACAGACACTCGTGTTGTACCATGCGGCTGGAGTGCCTCGTTTTCTAGACCGCACTTTCCCACTATACTGTAGGAATCCATACGTTTCCTTTTATTCACGTGAAGGCTTTCAAAGTGCAAGACGTCTTTTTTTATTTTTTTTTTGATCGACGCTGTAGTGATTTGCATTTCGCTTATTTGTTTTTATTAAACCTAAAAGATCAATGAGCACACTTTTTGTTATCAATAATTTAGAATTTGCGGCAAACGACAGCTCAGCTGAGGCCCGGGCCGGCGCGGCCCGAAAAATATTTTGTTCAAGCCCGAGCCCGGCCCGGGCCCGAGAAAATGCGTGCTACCCGGCCCGAGCCCGGCCGGGCTCGGGCCTTCGGGCTATCCCGGGCCCGTGCAGTGCTCTGGGTGTCACGGAGTGGCGGAAAATTCATAAAAATTAAAACTGCGGTATAAAGCGAAAATTACGAAAAAAAAAAATATAATAATGGTTCCGACAGGCGATAGGTTAACGCTTTTGTGAAGTCGAGGGAAGTGGAAAAATGAGACAGAAAATTTACTAAAGCGATAAAAAAAAAAAAAAAAGCGCACGGCGACAAAACAAACTCGACGGACCGAACGCTAACCGCAGGGGTGTGACATCTGCGCCAATTGCGCCATTTTGATACAAACCCAATTTTCTGCGCTTAGTTGCGCCAAAAAACGCGAAATCTGTCGAAATTGCGCCACACTGCGCCAAGGTAACTCAAAAACTTAAAAAAAAAAAAAAAGTTTGCGGCGACGCTAGATTTAGCGGAGATTGCTTGGCAACATTCAATCTCGTGGTAAAGTACACGGCATGGTTACAGGGTGGCGCAAGCAACCGCCAGATTCCAAGATTTCAGCTGTAGTACCCTTCTATACCGATGATATGTGGTCTTTTCCCGATTTTCCTACTACTTTCCGCTGTCATTTGTGACTGCATGGTAACGGGGCGCTGTCACGTGGTCTCGCTGTCTGGCCGCGGGATGCACGACGCAAGATGACCAAACCTAGGTATTTCTTTCGTTCTGAGAGTAAACCTTTTTTTAAAAGTGCTATTGGGCGCCTCCATTGTGTAATTGTTCATTCGTGTCCGTAATCTCGTCAAAATGGACGGTGCCGGCGCCGTGAGTGCTTTCGCTTATCACACACGTGCTTCCAGTGCGTGAGGCAATCGAATGAATCTGTCACGCACCCGTATTTTTAGCGTGCATGTGGTGCTCATAGTTTTTCTACCAATTCACTATTTACCTTGAGACTCACTTTTGTGGCTAGTATTTTTCTATCTGCACGTGCTTTCTACGAGCGTCCGATCGATGTCTGGTTGTAGTAAACCGTGCTTCCCTGTTCATGCTGTCGAATCACCGCTTTAAAAAGTTTTGCACTACACTTGCGCTTTGGCACCAGTTCGTATAAGCGTGAAATACCTGGTGCCCACCTTACTTTGCAGCAAGCCTGTGTTTCCTGTCCTCATCTATGCGTATGAAACTCGCGTTTGCCTTTTCCGTTTCTTTTCTCTTTTATATTTTATCTCGGTGCGTATCGGCGCTGAAGACTTATTGGAACCAGGGTGGACAAAAATAACAATTAAAAAATAACAGTGTGATTTATATCAGATCTTTTATGATTTAAATTGCTGATAAGCTGCTCTAAGATTTTCTGCTCCTAATCTGCTCCAAACTGTAGACTTCTGTGCTTCGAAGTTTCTCCAAAATGCATAAACTGCTGCTCCAAAACGAGAATTTTGTGCTCCTAAGCTGCTCCAAAATCCAGATTTTTCTGCTCGAAAAGTTGCTCCAAAACCTGTTTCGCCTGTAACCGGCGAACCACTCGAAAAACACCACGGAACTTCACTTGGAACACGGCAAGACAAAATCTCAGTGTGCCCGCGGTACATATGTAGCCGGGAACAAAACCGTTCGCTAACGCAAATAAGTCTCATTTAGCGTCGTCCTAGAGGGCGACGCTAAATCCTTGTTGTCCTAGACGTTGTTCTTAACGTCATTGAGGACAGACATCTAGAACGACCTCTAAGATGACCTCTATGGCGATGTCTAGGACCAGGGGCCCTAGTCTGGACACTTGGCGAGAAAGACGGCGAGAAATTCGGCGGCTCTGATTGGCCGGTGCCAAGGTCACGTGCGGCGTCGGCCAATCATGGTCGCCAGATTTCTCGCCGACTTTTTCGCCAAGTGTCCAGATTAAGGCAGCGCGAGCGCGCCGGATTTGCTTTTGCTTAGTTAGTACTTTCTCTAGTTCGCTGAACCGCCACCGCGTTTACTGGCGCCGTTGCTTACCACACTAGCAGACGCTTTCGCGTGTGTATCTGTGTGTCCGCTCCCCGACCGGCGACGTTTTGACGATAACCGGCTGTATTTTAAGGACTTTTCTCGTCGTTATTGCGATTGCACGTTCGGTAAAGAGCTACAAGCTGATCTAGATCGCATTCTTCTTTGGTCAAAAAATAACAAACTTCCCCTAAACTTAAACCAAATGCGGTACCATACACATCACTGCCTCGCGCCAACCTTCGACCCCTCCAACACTTTTCCTGAACCGAGTGGAGATCCCAAGAACAACGCATATCCACCTCCTAGGTGTCATCATCGACCAGCATTTCGATTTCCATCGCCAAGTCCAAAACGTCGTGTCCGGGGAAAGGTGACTCCTTGGCTTCGTCATTCGGTGCACAAGAAGAGCCAGTCGCGATGTGTCCAGATTGCTGTTCATAGCACTGCTTTTGCCCATCCTGGAATTTTGCTGCTCGGTGTGGGATTCGGCAACCAGACAACTTGTTGCCTCCCTCGAGTCGGTGCAACGTCGCGCTTCCTACCTTATTATGGCTCCAACTTGGCCCCCGAACACCAGCCTATCGAGCACTGCCCCTCCTCCGTCTAGTCGGCAGGGACCCGCTTCAACATCATCCTTAATTAAGTAGCGACCACGCGGCTCCTAGCCAATTCTCAACTACCGGACTCCTCGCTTCCTTTTGCCTCCTCCCTGCGGCGTACTAGCACTGGTGGACTGCAGCCCCGTTTAACCCGTACGCTTCGTCACTAGAACTCCTTCGCACCCCGTGCAGTGCAACTTCGGAGGTCCCCCCGCCAGTCACCAGTTCACCACCAATCGACAGTGTCTCACTTCGAACATTCACCAAGAGCGTCACGGCCCACCTGGGGAGCATCTAACTCGATATTTTATTCCGATCACGGGAGTGGGCTCCAGCAGGCGGACTGGATGCACCATCCTGTACACCCGTACATGCACACTATAGATGCTTAGCTCACAATACCAACTATTCTGCTCGAGAAAACTATGATATAGTGACTCATTTTACCCTATTCTAAACACACTATGTGCTAGCATTAGCGCCTGCCTATTAAATGCGACAGAAATCATTTGAAACCAACGTTATTTCCACACGCTCCCATTGCCTTCCATAGCGGCCGCCGCGCTTTTGGTGGTGAGCTAGGGCGGCACCAAGCGGAACACTCGGTCCCTCCAAGCCGTTCACGTGATATTTCTTGGCCCGCGCGCTACCATAGGGACACGCGGAGTGAGCAGGTCGCCCCTATAAAGCCGGTCGTGGTCTAGGACGACCTCAAGGACGACGTTCACTGCGCATACCTACTGCGCAGTAGGCCATTGGCGGAGAACGCTCATAAGCTGAGACCCAAAGCTGCAAGCGCGAGCGAGCCCGCGCTTCTGGCTTTGAGACGTGCATTTCTAGCGCGAGCGCTCGATCGTTCTGCGAAACAACGCTTCAAGGCAGCGACCTCGAGCTCTCGTGGCTGTGGCATCGGCTGCAGTCTCAATTTCCCAGTGCTTCTGCAACGTGCATTCCACACCGTCGAGATCGCCGTTCTTAGCACACGTTAGGTAGGAGCTTGATCTGAGAACGCGGGGACTTCAGTCGGGCCAACCATACGCCATAGCTCGGTACTGACCGATATTTCTACTTACTGCTGCCCTTGACCGGGCAAGAACTATTGACGGCACGAGCGGGTTACGCATTGCGCTTCTCGCTGGCCGACTTTGAAGCGAGGGGCAGAGAGCTGACGTCATTTCCGTACTCCTTTAAAGGGCCATTGACCCTTCAAAGGTCGTATTTGTTTTTGTTGTCAAAAACGATGCATGTTGTTATCGGAAACACGCAAAAATATACCAAAACTCGGGGAAAAAAAAAACAAAAAAACCTTTCCAGGCGCGCGCGTTTTTTTTTTTTTTTTTTCGCTTTTCTCGACCCCTTCTCGCTTGTTTTTATTTCTGACGTAATCGATTCTGAAATTTAGAAGCTCTGTAAGCGACATTTCTATAATCTTCAATAAGAGCATTCGTAAAACCTGTTTTTTAGCGCATTTGCAAGCGCACTACGGCCCTTCTTTTTGTAATACCGAAAATCCGAGTCCGTAGTGATATCGCCGATGTCGCCTCCTGGCTTTTTATCCTCCCTCGGAAAACATGACGGCGCTTGACGCATGTATCACTGAGGATGATTGGTGAGTAGGTAATCGCACCAAGTTCTCTTTTTTAGGTGCCCGACGACCTTTCCGACTTTAAAAGGAAATCGTCGAAGGGTCAAAACAACTGGGTTTGGTGTCTGTGAGTTTCGGTTGTGACTCCGCCGGGGCAGCCTTTCACGCAGAACCGGCGAGCCGTGGCCCCTCACGTCGCTCACAAAAGTCCACTGCACGTTCTCTTCGATCTCGCAGCGTTTCAAAGAACCCGAGATCGCTGAAAGGACCCTAAAAGGAAAGGCGAAAGTGAAGCGTCTTCTGCTCACACCGATAGGCGGACGCACGGAGCAGTTGGACGCCGGGGAACACGACACGGAGGCGTGAGAGAAACTCGAGTTGCAGGACGACTCGGTCTTTGACGTCGCTGCACTGGCGCGGATTGCGCGGGAACTTCATACTCTGTTTTGGGAAATTGTTCTCTCGCTTCACAAATGCCGAGTTTCCAAGTTTTTGAGGGTAATGTCCAGGCACCGTTTTCGATCGTTTCGGATAATAATTTAAAAAAAAAAAAGAAATGATTTTGACTTGCCAGTGCCCTTTTAAAGCATTTTACGTTTTGAACCCAAACCGTATAATGTAAATAGTACTAAGACGTGTGCTTTTTGTTACATCACGTTAAGTGGTTGGCATTCCTCGAGAATTGACAAAAACGAGTAGTGGGGCGATTCTAATTTATAATCTACAAATGGACATTACAATGGGTCCGTTTTCAAACCAGTTAAAAATCGTAAATAAGCTCCGTTTCACATCCTGGGGCGAATCTCGTATAGTAGCATTTATTTCTACGTTTAGTTTTGTCGATATACGTTCCTTTGTGACGTGGGTAAATGCGGAAGAGCTCTTGTGTTGGTGGAAAACTATGAACAGGAGGATCTTTGTAAGAGCTGTAGGGCGTGACTGGTGAAATAAAACGCGACTTGTTTGTTCATTAGGGAGAGATTGTTTCCGGTTGACATAAGGGATTGCACAGCGCGAGTGGTATTAGGTCACCTTCAGGTTGGGAAGAAGGACGCGCCGCCTGCTCTCTCCGCTATGGAAGGCACTCGCCATGTCCTCAGTCTTCATGTTCATACGATTCGCAAACCGACCTACGTTCACCGTTGTGTTGTGTGTTTTCACGTGACTCGAACCGCACGACTGGTTCGAAGCTCGGGATATCGTATGAAAGGAGCCATGTCGGTCCCGTTTGTACGAAGTGCTTGTGTGGTGAACGGTCCGGTAACTGCTACGCTGTCGGTAATTGATATAGACGAAAAGTATTTTGGCTCCGATGGTGGATCCACAGGGAATGAAATGATTCGCATGAAGGAGGTGCGTGTATTCGTGTGTAGTGTGGTTTTGTGTAGCACTCTGCTCGGGACTACGACACGGTGCTTGCTGTCGGCTGCCGCGCATCGTGTGTTCGCCCGAGAATTCTGCCGGGAGCTGCACCGCGGCGCCACTGTCTTGTCGCACGCTTGCCATACCGCTTGAGGCAGGTTAGATGACTCTTAAAGAGCCCGCAGTGCACAAACTGTGACAAATTTTTGTATCTCCATTAAGGAGGTTTAAGAAGGGTAACATTCAGAAGGTTTCCAAGTAATACGCACTTGCGACTCCTTCAGCACGCGTTCAGTACTAGGGCTACCGATGGGCGAATCCAAAGGTTAATGTATTTCTATCATCCCGTCTAAATATGGCGAGTCGCGCGAAGACGGTCTGCATAGAAGTGGAACCGGGGCTGGAACCAATCGCTCTTTTTGTGTCTCCGCGCACCTCTGTTTCCAACATGTCCGAGTCACTTCAGGTCAAAGCCCGCCATCTTCTTTCTCCCTTCTCGTACACAGAAAAAGAGATTCGGTTTCTGCTATGCGCCGGCTGGATGAAGAAGGCTATGGCTTGACTAAAATTGGGGTAGGCCCGCGAGATCTTAATTAAAACTCTCTGCATCATTTACCAAGAATCGTATTTACCAAGAATCTTTGTTTTGGTGTGTCCTTTATTCGTTTTCCCTCTACCCCAATGGGACTCGGTGGCGAATCCCGGAGAAAAGCTACCGAAGATAAGCTGAGCAACTTTGGTGCGGGTCCGGACGAAAGCTCACCAGCCATTTTACGGACACAATGAAAAGCGATACGAGGCGATTGTTGCCAATTCAATGCTGTTTGATCAACTGGAGAATTAGTTTCCATATTCAAGGATAGGATAGAACATCTAAGAGAAGTGAAAGAAGCTCTATGCACGTACGTCCCACGCAGATATTTGAAAGACTGCTTTAGCCCTCGTTCATGTCGACTGTTTCCGTCTGACTCGCGATATTCAAAGGGATCGTCCGGTCGAGAGAGTCTTCATAAGTTCATAGACGAACGTCATTTTTATTTCGTTATACGATTTCCCAGTATTAATTAAACCTTTCATGAGCGTGTGTACGAAACTGCACCCCGAATTTCGCTAGTGTCAATGGCCGACATTCGTAGCTGCTGCCTGACGTTATTAGATAACGCGAAGGATCGTCGGATGGTCGGGATAGCAAGCCTCGGTCGATGGATGTCTCGCATTTTGTTTCGAATTATCTCGTCTCCTAGGCTGTACCCTACCGAAATAGGTTCCTTGTAACGCAGTTCCCAAGCATGTGCAAAAAGTGGTCTGAAGCGGCATCTGGGTCCTCATTTGTCGGCGGATCTAATGGATCGATGATGCGGCTGCGGGTCGAAGGCAAACGGTGAATCGTTCAACATGCACGTAACATTTCTAGGTCGTCACTCGACTCGGACGAGCTTGGTGAATCGTAGCCACGCTTCATTTTCACACGCGGGGTCAAACAGAATCGGGCTGCACGCGTGCTAAATATGACTTTTGGCGTCGTTTCCAGATGGCCTAGCTGTTGGTTTCGGTTTCGCTGCATTATCAAACCGATTGATCCGATTTGGGCGAGGAGTGAGTGGACGTAGTTGAATATCGTTGGTACAGCGTCACACCTCAGCTTACGAGCCTTCTGTCCGCTTAAGAGTGTAGTTCTCTCCTGTGAGATGATTGCTGCATAAGCGGGATCTCGATCTTGACGGGAACCCAGTGTTCCCTACGCACGGCGACGGTCCATTTTGCTCGTCGCCTGGCGTCTCGCGGAAAAGTGTGGGACGTCACGTCTTGGCTCGCAGGTTGCCCGATGGTTGTGGCCCCCAACCGCGCGACAAAAATCTCACCCATCCGCGAAACGGGTCGAGCGCAACTGCAGCATTCACTCGCAGGCAAACGACGAGACAAATATGCTTGCTTTGCGTTATGGATGGATGGATGGATGTTAATGGCTAGACCCTTTGTACCGGGCGGTAGCTCGTGCTACCTAGCCTAAGTCTAAAAAGACGATCCATGAACAACTCAAGCCGCTTTCTACTACACTCGTTATTTTTCCAGGCTGTTCTCTATTTACCGTTCTATTAGAATGCCTTATTTGTATTCGTCGGATAAACTCGTACACATACGGCAATCAAACGTACAGAGCGCGACACTGTTAGCGCGAACAAGCGATCGCCAGTTTTCTGTGTTTTTCTTTTAGGACCGAAAGGCCGTCATCAAAGATATCATTGTTATGGAAAGAGCTCATCTAGGGCTTTAATATAAGGGGTAAAATTGTGTGCCCACTAATAACCTTTCCTCGTCAAATGCAAAAAAAGTGCCGATGTCGTGTTCGCGCTAACAGTGTCGCGATGTGTACTTCACTTGAGTTACTGTAATTCAGTTGAGTGAAGGCTTGGTTCCCATATTCGTAGGTGAGCTTTTCTCTCCATATGACAGTTTTGCGGTGAGCTTTCCTCCGCCGCCTCTCAGTGAGCGTCCGTGCTCTCTGAATGTTATTACCTTTTATGATTTTTTAACTTTATTTTTTTTTCTTTTCCTTTTTTTTTTTTCTGTTTAGTCAGTTCTCGCTCGATCCGGTCACTCAATGGCGTGGCGAGTCGAGAGCCATTGAGGACGTCATTCCGGACGTCCTCAATGCAGACTTGTACGTAACTTAAATACTTGAGTAACTGTATTTCATGGTGAATTCCACTGGTCGTTTGGAGCGCTCTGGGATCAGTAGATCAGATTCGAGATGGCGCACTCGATCCGAACGGAGTCGCTCTGCCTCCGGATCCCCAGTGGAACATGCGCACTCCTCCGGGATCGGCGGATGCCTTCCCGTGATTCACCTTCCCTCAGACTCTTCGAGTTGGAAGGTTGTATCTTGCAGCCGAGTAGGACGGAGAGAGATGTTTTGTCAGCCTCTTGCGACGGTGTTGGACCAGCTCAGCAGCAGAACATCCTATCCTCCGCCGTCGCAAGAAGCTTAGAAGACCGGTCTTGTCTCTCTCGGTCCTACTCGGTTGCAAGTGTGCGAAGGACGCTTAAGCGACTGTCGCTTTTGTGTCCATGGTGACTTGTCTTTCGCCCCCAAGTTGGCACAAAGAAGCTCTCGCCTCTTCCTACTGTCGTTTTCTTAATTCCCGCCGAGATAATCAATCCTCCGACACGGGGGCGCTTCTGGGTGAAGGGTGGGGGGCCAGAGGGCATCTTGTTTCTCACACTGATTGCCAACGCCTCCGTAGAGCGCCTGTTCAACGTCGGCGGTCATGTGTGCACAAAGAACAGGGGCAGGCTCTCCGACGAAAACCTGGAGAAGCAGGTCTTCCTTCGAGTGAATACGCCTTTTGGGTAAAGGAGTTTTTTCTAGTT
Source organism: Ixodes persulcatus (assembly GCA_013358835.2). Lineage (NCBI taxonomy): Eukaryota > Metazoa > Arthropoda > Arachnida > Ixodida > Ixodidae > Ixodes > Ixodes persulcatus. The sequence goes on along the minus strand of JABSTQ010009189.1, from coordinate 898,036 downwards.
TTTTTTTTATTTCCCAACAGCTGCGTGACTGATTTTTATATCAATTTGTAACGTGAGAGTATTTTGAAAGTAACGAGTTAATTTTATAAGTACTTAGTACTCTACTCGATTACTTTTTGACCGGGCATTGGGTATCTTAAAAGTGCACTAAACCTCGCGCGATTTAAGATAGGCGCGCGCACTAAACCTCGATTTCCGTCTTTTGTTTGTGCGGACAGAAAAGAGGTTTTCCGGCGTTTCCAAAGGCCTTTGGAAGATTTTGGTACTATACTTCGTTTCAGCTTCGGTCCGAGCGCGGCCGATCTTATGAGCCGAAGGGCCAATCAAACGGCGCAAAAAGCGCAACGTCATGGCGTGCTCTCTGCGCTTGATAGGACTAGCCGGCGGAGGAGCACGCCCAGAGAGACGGCGAATACCGGCTGCTCCTATCACCTGCAGAGAGCACGCCATGACGCTGCGCTTTTTGCGCTCTTTGATTGGCCCTTCGGCTCATAACATCGACCGCGCTCGGACCAAAGCTGAAACGAAGTATAGGAGCGCTCGGCCCTGGGTTTGACCGGTTCTAGCTGCCTTTTGGTGCCTGGGTTCCGCTCGTCTTCTTGACCGTGCGAGTAAGCGGCGCCTCGAGGAGCGAGGAAATTTTGGAATGACGGGGTTTTCACGTGGCCCTCATTCCAACGGGATCTCGGAGGCCCCTCTCGCTCGTGCTCTTCCAAGTTTCGTCCCGATGTCCCGGGCGAACGTCGGGCCCGCCATACCTGATCGCGGAACTCGGGCTAGCCCCCGCACGGTCGCCATTTTGGATCTGAAATGAATTACGTTATCTACGCACCGTTTTTATTCTCGGTGGTCACGAAACGCGCGCAGAGCATCGCACTGCACCGTGTGCTTGGCGGCATTAATTTTCGTTATCATTTGAAGACGCGTTGGTATTTATTGCGTACAATATACGCTAAGATTGGCCAGGAACGCTTTTAGTACGATGACGCATCATCGCGATCTTGGCGCGGCTTGTCACAATGGCCTGCTATAGCCCTTTGCGTCGCTTATAACCCGGGCGCAAAATGCTGAGCCACTGAGCTGTGGACGCATGCCGAGCGTCTGATATACAGCGGAGCTACAGCGCATGCTCAGAAGGCGTTTCACAGCCCAGCAGACAAAAATGGCATCGCGCAGAAGGCGATTTTTGCAAATGTCTATTGGCAACCTGCGATGTTGTTCGGTTTGGCGCTATCCAGCGACTGAAGCAAGAAACATTGGGTATGTCTGGGAGTGGTAGCTGCATTGTTCAAACGTGAGCTATTAATCTGGTGGCGCCGCTTAGCCTAGTGTCAGAAGCAAGAAATACTGAGTGGGCCAGGAAGCCGTGATCGCATAACTTGCCAGTACGGCGGAAGCTACGGCCCTGGCGGGCCAATCGTGACGTGACTACATATCACCGGAGTGCGCTTTTACTGCGAAGAAGGCTCTCCTCTGCGTCATGCTCCAATAGGCCTGTGTTGCGCTCGTATACGTAGCGCATATCGAAGCCGTCGGCACGCGATGTGGGGCTCGTCGTTCACCCTTTGCTAAGTTCCAACGAGACAAGGTGTAACCGTGGGCTCTCACTCTGCTCGCGCCGCCTGGCCGTTGCCGGCTGGCTAGAAACTTGGGAAGATTTGAAGGGCCTACATGACGATTGCCGTGGCAACGAATATTTTTTTTCAGGCAATCGCTTCGCGAGGTTTCGGGTGTTGGCATCTGTTAGGTGTCCTGGGGCTCTGGACACTTGGCGAGGAATCCGGTGGCCGCGGTTGGCGTGCGCCTCGCTTGACCTTGATGCCGGCCAACGACGGTCCAACTCCTCGCCGACCTTTTTCGCCAAATGTCCAGATCAGGGCCCCTGCTAACAGGAGGGAAGGTAATGGCGATACTACTTCCCCAGGATCAAGCGACTAAAGTACATGCCGCTCTTTATTTATTTTTACTTTTGTTTTGTCACTTGGGCTATTCACGACATTCAAATCTTCCTCGATTGGCTTGTGTGCGGGGAGAGCAAATTTCGCTGCCGTGTTGCGGCCCTTAATAGTTAGGACACGAAAATGGTACGGGTAGTTTTTTCAATGGAGTGCTCGTAGGCTACTTAGTATGTACACCACGTTTCGCGATTGTTCGAGCTCCGTAAGTGAAATTTACGAATGTTGATAATTTTCATCCGGCGACCAGGCAAAACTGCCAGTCCCACCAATGGTGCCTGTAAACCACGTGATTATTCTAGGTGTTCCCCTGCTCGCCTCGCCACGGTATGATCGCACACTCCTTTTGACCTTCTACCCTGCATGCACGTGCGAGATCGTCACGGCGAGTTGCTCCGTGACGATGTCGTCGCTGGAGCCGGTCGTCAACGGGTCCATGTCGAAGTGACCAGCTTCTAGCATCTCTTGAAAACACTCTCGTCGCTGCTGCGTGTCGAGGGTGAAGCGAGCGATGTCCGTAGCGTCGTCGTCTCGAAACCGCGTGCTCCAAACGCGGAAGGTAGACGGAAGAAGCCCAAGTGCGAGACGCCGAGAGAGTAAAGTCCGCGAGTGCGGTAGGGCCATGGGCATCCCATCGTCCTGATCTCGCTGCCGGTTACTTGCGGTTGTGTGTGTAGAAAAGCACGTGAACGCGTAGATGATTAATTACTCCGATGACGACATGAGTGAACGACGCTAGCGTTTTTGTGCTCCTTTCGTATCACGAGAACGATGGCGTGGGTTAGCTCGCTATCTGGTGGACACCGAATGTTCCCAGAGTGGCGAAATTGCCTCGTTTCAGAATCGAGTCGCGGGGCAGCAGTCTCGCTCCAACCCATCAAAGCGAAGCGCGCACAGTGGAGCTCTTCAGTCCACCTTCCTGGCCCTGTGTAGAGTTATTTCCTTCGTTCCTAGCGGTGCTTCTCTCTCTCTCTCTCTCTCTTTGGCGTCCGAGGCGCAACCGGAGCGAGCAAACGGCAATCTTCTTCGGCGAACCAGATTAGCGGCTAATTGATATAACAAAAAAATAATAATTACAGAATATCGGCGCACCTTCCGTTCGGTCCGAACTCATCCATGTGCACAGCTTCCGCCAGTCCTCTTCCGCGCGATAGTCGATCCACCCCACCCAAGTCCTCTTCCGCGCAATAGCACGGCGTCTCGGCGAACATTTGAACGAAGCCAACAAACTGTTGTAAGAGGAAACGGTCGTCGTCCCTCAGCGCAGGAACCGCGCAACGGCTCAACCGCCAATTCCTCGGGCCCTGTTCGTATGTGCTAACACGCCGTACTCCCGCGGCGCGGCGCTGCTCTTGGTAGGCTAAGGACATCAGGACCCTCCGACGAAGCTTCAGAGGCATCCGCTAGGGAAAATTTGTGAATCGTTAAATTCGTTTTCGAATATATTTTGTTGCGTTTTCCTACAAACAACAGAGGCCAGATTCACGAAATATCCATCCGATCCGACGTCCGATCCGGCAGTACGACTGCCTGATCCGAAAAAAATTGGTCGCTTCAGACGTCGGGTCGGCGATCCGGCGTGCGTCCAACGTGCCAGATAGTTTCGCACGGCGGACGGACTGTCGGAAGCGTCCAGCCAATGACAGCGCAGCTAGCGCGAACGTCATATGACGTATTGGGTCTGGCGGGACAAATACGGGACGGGCGACGGGAAGCCGGACGCGTGGATCCCGCTTACCCATTCGAAAAAGATTGCCCCGGCGAAGAATGCACGCGCTATGCATGCCTTGCAAGTGACGTCACGCTAGGGAAGGACGGGGCCCCGCACCATACTGGTGGTTGACTTCACACCGCGCGGATGCGCTTACCAAGGCGTAGGATGCCGCTAAAGGCCCGAACATGCGCTACACGTGAACTTGGCAGAACGTGCTGAGCTTTCGGTGATGACGTTTATCCAGTACGTGTGGAATTTTTCGGCATTAGTGCAATTCCGCTACGAGCAGAAAGTTTCGAAATGCCGCCGACGAAGTTTTGACGCAAAAAATTGTTGTAAAAAAAAAAAAAAAAGCTTAATTGCGCGCTTTATAATTATTTCACTCCTTGCAAAGGTTACCGTCTCGCGGACGGCACAAACCGATGACTCGGAGCCGGCGTCTCGGCGAGCTTGCACGCGGGGGCCGCCGCCAACCGATCCGTCTGGCCGGGCTCGCGGCGCGACACTCGCCCGGACTCGGCCAGGAGCCCCGAAGGTGCGCTCGAAGCGTGGAAACGGCGTTATGTAACGAAGGTCAAAGGCCACGAACGAGCAAAACCCGATGCAAAGGCGTGCGCGAACGTAAAAATTAAAGTGCCGTCGCTCGCCGCTATGAAATGCGTCCCGCAAACTCGATAATCCGCGGCCGCATCCCTTTTCTGCCGCTCGTACTTTCTCTAACTTGACGACTGCTCTGTCTCGCGGGGCATGCCGACGAAACGATCGGACGATCATCGGGATACGGGGTAATTGCTACAGCCGAGCGCGGCGCAGTTTACCATTGCTCTCGCTGCGAAGGGCCGTCGAGTGAACCACCAGCATGGGGGTTACCGGTGTTCGACATCATCATGTGACGTAGGTGCAAGGCATGCATAGCCAAAACGAGCGCCTAACTTCGCTCGTGCGAGCTAAACCGTCAATTGGGACCAGAGATCTATGAACGCGGACCTCCGCTGGAGTGCTTGATCTCCTGGGCGGAGCCGAACGGATCGTCGTGTCGCATGCAAGGTCGGAAACGTGTGTCTCAAACTGTCGCGTGCGGCAATTCGGAGCGGCGTTCGGACTGTCGGATCGGACGTCGGATCGGACGATTCTGCCGTCTATGTGTCTCGCGCTTTAGGCTACAACTTAGCCAAGAAGTTGGTAATTTGCGTATAGCGTAAGAATTGGAGAAATTAGTATTCACGAACGTACGGGAAAACTTGGGTGTCCCGCAAGCTACTGATCACCACGAGAGCGGGCTATTCCTGTGGTGTCGAACCGGTCATTATTGCGGTTCATCAGCTTTGCGTTTTGTTCCGGTTAGAGTCCGGTTCAGCGATGCACTCGAAATATCGGTTCGGTTACCGGTTTTTGAAAAACGCGAACTGGTTAAAACCGGGTTCATAACCCTACCTTAGACCGCGGCCACCCGCGCTTTTCCTGGGTTAAACAAAAATATATGCCAGTAGTTACGAAAATAAAAGTGCGTTCGACTCGGCCTTATCTGTATTAAAAATGCAAAAAGTGGTCAACAAAACGTGGTCATACAAGCGCTCGCAAAACATTACTTAAGTGCAGTACTGTGGTGTGAAGCAAATTAGCTAGCACCCAGTGACACTGCACCGTACTCGCAAACTACCCGCCTGGAATGACGGAGTTGAAGACGCGACAGCGAAGAACAGTGCAAAAATGATAAACAAAATAATATATTTTTCTTTTTCGGGCAGCGTGATTGTAGCAGTCATGTCAGTGACCCTCGGAAGCTCCAAGGCGAAGTGCGATCAGACTACATTCGCCAAGGAATGTTCGCGTGGAATAGTCAGGTTGTCGTGTGTTCCGATATTCAAAGATATTACTCTTGATAGGGAGGCAGAATTATGTGCGAGCCTGCGAATGTGCGTTTAGTGAGGGGTCTCAATATTCATTAATCCGCTGATGCCCGATGATAGCAAATTGTTTGGCCAGTCGGAGATGGTTCCCGAGCCCTTTGGCAGTCGTGAGATGGAGCATTTCAGAACGTGCGTCTCGATTAACAGAGGCAGTTTCTACGAGGCAGTCATAAAGTAACCGCGTTACAAAAATTGAAAATTTCGCGATAGACTGCTTCAAATATTGTCTCCACTAAAGTACGCCGGCCCAGCGGCCTGCTGGAAAATTATCAGGTAATCTCTCTGGAAATGGTCGCCCCTTTGAAAGAGCGTGCAACAGGGAAGAGCTCATTAATCCGGTTTAATGAGCGCTGCTCTTCCCTGTTGCACGCTTGGTCACCAAACAAGTTCCGGACAGTTTGGGCGTTGGGCTTCTGGGACCGCAGAGGCCCAACGAAATCCGTCCCCGGGGATCGATGGTCGAGACCAACTTGGAGTGTTGTCAACGCGCCGTGGTTTGCTGACCTTAGCTGCGTTGCTGGAGCATGAGAATGGGCGCCACCACGCGGCACGGCGACGGCCGAAAAATATCGAGGGAGGGAGTTGGGGAGCTGAAAGCGGCATCCCTGCTTTTGTGTCCATCTTTATATTCTCAATTTCTTCCCGTCTCTCATAATGACATCTCGATGAAGCAAATGGCGCTCATTCACTCATAGATGTGGCCGCAACCGATGACATTCGTCTTGATAAACGGGCAGGTGAAGCAAGCAGCGAAAGCTGACTATTTGCAAGGACGCGGGCGACCTGGTTTGGAAACGCGATTGAAAGCAGACTACCTTGGCAATCTCGTGGGTGCCGTCGATTTGGCTGGACTCGCGCCTAGGTTAGCCCCTTGCGAGCACCGTGCGGCTCTCAACCTGGATCTTCACGAGGGTCCAAGGGCACCGCGGGCCTTCCGTGGGGTGAACGGTACGGAACAGCGGCCCGATTGCTACGAAGCGGAAGAGAATGGGCGCGACAAAAAGAGTGCCCGCTGGGATGGCCCCGTCGACTGGGGCGGCGGGAGGGAGGGGAAGGCGCTTCCAGAGTGCGAATTCTCGGGGAGGTTCCTCCGATTCTCGGAATTGGACGAGTGGAGAGCAGCCCGCTTTCCTGGAATCCACGGGAGGGAACCCGCTTTTGCCCCGCGGAATGGAGTCGGTGGGGCATCTTTTCAGCGCCGCCATCTTGAATGACTTCTCGTACGGGCGTCTTCTTTTTTCTTTCTTTTTTTATTTTTCGCCACGGTTCCGGAAGGTGTCCACGCTGTACTGTAGCACTCTTTTAACGTGGCTCTTCTGGGAATCGGACGTTGGCCCCGCACCAGTCTACGAGGGGGGCCCCGAAAGACCGCCCGAGTCTGCCCATATCCCGACACGCCCGAAGGTCTGGACAGCATTTGTTTTGTATACGACAGTGTAGTTAAAAAATGTCTGTGGGACACGAGGGGAGACTGGATTTTGGTAGAAATGTTTACAGAAATAACATGGGAAGGGAAATGCAGTCCAGACTTGTGCCTATCTTATACCGTAGTTACACGGACGCTTTGAACTGTCGTTGAGTTCAATCACAGTTATCAGCCTCAACTGTGATTAAACTGAACTGAACTGAGATGGTGCTACACGGCTCTCTAGAACCCAGTTGAATCTAAAACGAAACTAGCTCTTGTGCCATGTGATCAGTCTAATTGTTAAAATAATTTACTCGGAGACTCATCTTTTATTTTTTATAAGTATATCGTACAGTATGTTCAATACCTTGTTGCTTTTTAGCGGCGTTTACACGAGTAGCAAAGCAGAGTCAGGGCTAAGTTGCGCATATTTAAGGCTAGGTGGTGCAAGCTACCGCCCGCTACGATGGGTGCACCCATTGCTATTTGTCCATTCACACAGCTGGTCCTGCCGCCATCTTCGCTCGTTTGGTGGCCTGCCGGCTAGCCGGAATCGTTTTAGCGGCAGCTCGGACGCCTAAACCTATTCCTTCCCGGATATTTTGCTGCTACGATTCTTTTTAGACGCCTCCCCCTGCATTCCGAAACAGTAAGTGCCTCGCAAACGATGGTCGCCGGCAGCGGTCCCGCGGACAGGCGCCATTTTACCTCCGTTGGGGAAGTCCGTTCAGTTGAACTGAGGTAGGGGAGCTCAGTTGAACTCAACTGTCATCAGCGGCTCGATGACAGTTGGCGCCGCTGTGTAACTCCGGCCGATCGCGATTGAGTCAACTGTCGTTGACTCAATGGCAGTTGAGAGCGCCCGTGTAACTAGGGTATTAAATACTCTACTCAAGATACTGTACTTCAAATACTTTTGGTAGTATTTTGATATCTTGCGAATTCATTTCGTCCAGAGTATTTGCTACTCTATCTTAAATACTTTTTCTCACTCTCTCGTACTTAGTATCTCAAATACATTTTGCAGCCTTGAGAATTGTGACAAAAAAAAAAAAAAAAAATTGCCGGCGGAACAATCTACGGAACTAGGAATCTCCAGAACAAAGCAGAACCGATTGCAAACTTGCAGCCAAGCCACCGAACAGGAAACGAGGCACGAGCAAAACGCAGTCTCCAAATGGCAACAAAAGACCCAACGGATAGCCCCAAGTACGCCCGGTTCTGTGTCCTCTTGTACACTTTTTTTCTTTTATTAAGTTGTCTTTGAAGTGCACGTCTCGCTTGGAGCGAGCAAAGTGCTGCTCACGTCATCCGGATTTTCCATTCGGACCCCACCTTCTGTGTGAAGTTCGAGTGGTTTCGCCAGGGGAGCATGGGGACGCCAACGCTCGGGACAATTTCGCAAGTAGCCGTTCGAGAGGTTCTGTACTCCGTTTCACGAGAACTTGGCGAACTGTGGAGGCTGCGGCCCCCGCGACCCAAGAAGGGCGCCGGAGCAAGGCACGGGAACGCTCCATGGTCGAGGCCTCGTTACCGCCGCAGCAACAGAGGCCTCGCGCGATTTCATCTAGAACGAGGAGATAGGTAGAATAAAGAATGACACATTTATAAGTTTCAATTATATTTAAACCAGAATTTTAGACGTTTACAAATCTCTGTAATGCGAAATTAGAGCGCAGCTCTTGAGGTATTTGGATTTTGCGACATACCGTGCTAAAGAATTTTAGGAAGAAATATATATATATCTACAAATATAGACCTCGTACTCCTGCGTACACAACATAGATGTGTGTGTTGTGTGTCGGGTGGAAAAGGAGACGTGAACACTTGCCACTTTACCGTGAAGGGCTTCAGCCTGCAGTGCTCGAGGTGATACAGATTTAGCACAGGCGTTGGGCTTTAGAGACTGCAGGTTATCGGACTGGTGGCAGAAGTCGAGGGAAGAATGAGCGCTTTTCTTATCAACCCGGGGAAACGTGCGGGTTGCGAGGGGCCATCACACGGACTTTCGGTTGTGTGCTGAGCGCCGATAGGAGATTCTTTGGCCTTCTCCATTAAGTCAGAATCGTATCGGTTAATTTCTGGAATTAAAAACTTTGGCTAAGTGGCGCAAGCCGCCACCCGATGAAAGGGGTTCAGCCGTGTCTGTCCATCCATCGGTCTGGGGCGAGAAACGCCGGTCGAGCCAGCTAACGGGCTTGAGCTAGCTGGTGCATAGGGCCAGCTTGAACTGGGGAGAAAGAAAGAGGGTTATATCTACACTCTCTCTTAACATTTTCCTCTCCCAAGTTCAGGCTGGCCCTGTCCCAGATACCTGCCGTCCAAATGTCGCGATGTTTGCGTAGACTGCATCGAGAAAGCTGGGAAAGCGGTGGAGATCACTTCTCGCGTGTTTCCTGCTGCCTGCGCGATCTGTCCGAGAGCGTGGGTTTTATAGACGTTCGAAAAAGGGAACACTAGGTGCCGCGTCGGTCCACGATTGCCTTGCGGGAAGCGCCTTGCTGTGTGTAAAGTCCCCGAGCCAGCATAAACGCGGGAGCACTGTCAAGGGGTCGGACGACTCTGCCTATGGTATAGTCTATTTATTTATCAGGCTCGGCGGTCATTAATAGATGAAGGGATAATCGCCACGGTAAGTTGATTAACTAAAATCTCTTAATGGATTTTAAGTTTCGGCAATTGCTATTAGAAGTCGGACAAGTTTAAAAAAAAAATTGCGATTAATCGATCAATTTTCGCGTTTTTTTTTTTTTTTCGCCCGATTTAAGCAGTTGGCGCTAAAAGAGCGCATCAAGCTCGGCCCACAATGACGCTTGGAAGTTTGATGTAGTCGTTTAGGTCACGTCGGCACTTGTTTCGTCGAGGCACCCACCAAGGACACGCTACTGTGATAATGACATAATTGAATTATATTATATTTTATTATTATAATATTTTATTATATTATATTATAATAAATTTTACGTAAACGTAAACACGCACATTTTTCTGAAGTTGTCCCTTCAGAACATGAGTGATTTTCTTCCCCAGTTTTTAGCAAGGAGGAAGAAATGTTGCCAACCGTTTATGTGAACGAAATGTATTTGCAGATGCAACTACAATATGTTCCATAGTATGTTAATTTCTCGTAAGCCTACTAGTCGGCGGACTTGAAACAGAGTTGCGGACTCTTTCACTGTGAAGTATGCTTGCGTACTTGCGCTGGCTATGACGAATGAAGAGGCAAGAAAAGGGAAAATAAGATGGGCTCTGTCGGGGCATTGGTGAAAGACCAGGCTCGGGAAATTTCAGGATTGAAAATGGAACTAAATAATTTACAGCAGCACAGCCGCCGGTGCAATATGGACATTCCAGGTTAAACTGTCGTTCCCGGCCACGATTTGACCAAGGTGATGGAGGATTTATCTCAAAAGCTCGGGCTCCCATCCTTTCAACCTACGGATATCTGACAATTGATCGTCTTCCGAAAAAGCATGATTCAGTTCCGATAGTATTGGTCACTTCGGTCTGCAAAGAAGAGGCGTGGATGGCTGCGCGCGGTAGACGGCAAAACGGAGCCAGTCTCGTGACCAGTCGAGCTTGTTTTTTAGCGACAACTTCACTCACGTAAACCGAGAGCTATCTTGGATGGCGAGAACAAAGAGAAAGGAACGCGGGTGCTAACTTGTCTGGCTTAAAAACGCTAAGATTTATGCGAGAAAGGCCGTGGAATTTCCAGCAATACGCCAAGGCGTAATGGGTGACCTCGAGAAGCTAGAATAGAAAAAAGCGGCTGCTTTTACGGCGGAGCTGTTAAGGGCTACTTTCCCCAGGATCGTGTCCCCCGCAAACAAAGGACACCGAACTCTGGACACCTACCGCCATCAATGAGCGACGGCGGCAAAGCCACGTATCTGGTTGCCGCCGTCGCTCATAGATGGCGGCAACCTTTCCACTCTGGCTTGCCGACTTGCGGCCGGCCATTCCTTCTTCACCAGAGTGGAAAGGCTGAAAGTTTCTTCTTTGTTTTGACAGCTTTTTGTAGTTGTACCACCTTTGCGGAAGAATCGAATTCTACATACTTTAGAATATCTAGAATGCAAGTATCTAGGTCTCGATAGAATTTTTATATATATATATATATTTCTAAAAATGTATGAAATGTCTGTGAGCCCCTTGAAATGGCATTTCAAGGGGCTAACCTCTTCGACGTCTTCCGTAACCTGCGCAGACCTCAAACGCGGGTCCCTTCATGCACAAGCTGACAGGGCGTGAAAGCCACAGCTGCTTTGAGACTTTGCGCTCCCGCTTGAAATGCCCGTTTCGAAAGGGATCTTTCGTCGATAGGTTCCTCACCTCCGAATCTCCTATCGGAGAGAGGCGCTGCTACTGAGCATGCGCACCGCTAGCTTTGTCGGCATAATTCTGGGGATAATTTCTGGTCGTCATAGGCTAGCCTGATGGCGGGTGCGGTTGCAGCTTTCGCTGTCCAGTAGGAAGAGCGGAGAAAGAAGAATGCCACTCCTCCCTCTCCCCCCCCCCCCCCCCTCTCACCACGCGCGTAGTCCGCTCCGCCAAGTGGGCTGTAGCTAACATCCGGTGGGCGTGCAGACTCGATTTAAAATCGCGTCATTTTGGAAATTTCAAGCGCAAATGCGCGGATTTGGATATGCAAGTCATAGTGTAATGTCATCGTAAAAAGAGCAACCGCGTCCAATTGCGCTGTTATGTGTCGCCCAAATAATAATAATAAATGTGGAAACTAGGTCACTGTGGTCGGACTGTCGTCTCCGTCGAAAAGTAAATCCGGTTGCTCTAGCTTTTTTTTTTTTTTTTTTACTATATTAAGCTCGTACTGGTGTTGGCCCTTAGCGATAATGAGTGGGAGTTTCGAATGAATAAATAAAAAACGTGGTCTCCTGACGCAAAATACGCAGTGGTCGAGGGTAGTACTGCCGGCTGACGCCACTGCTATTGAAGTAACGGAACAAAGATACGCTAGCTGATCATTCACTGAAATAAAACAGGGCGCTATACGTTAATTCTGGAGTAAGCATAAATATTCTAGAAACGCGCCCCAGCGGCAGCCGCGAGTAAGAGTTGGATGTTCGTTACAGCCAATACCACGTAGCAGAAAAGGCCTGCTCATGACGTCATCGTTAGTAGATCCCCGACGCTCCCCAAGTGGCAAACACCCCGAAGCTTGACGAGAGTAGGGGGACACGTCACAACTACGCCGCATTAGCCAAACAATTGGGGTTCCGTGCTGTGGCCAGAACGCGATCGACATTTAGACAATAAAATAGGCGCTAGAATTTTGTCGCAGTATCCCTTTAATGTCATTAATTCTGTTACATTAAAATGAATCGGTTACATTCGTTTGATTTCTCTCGACTGCACGTAGACGTTGTCACGTCTAAAACTTGCGACCGTGTCGTATGTATGCCCTACCCGTTTTTGTTTTAATGTGTCTTCACCGGCATTCGAAACGCGCGTGCCGCATCGTCAACCTCGTGATTGACGCCGAATGGGGTGGCAGACTGCAGCATAGAGGCTTCCCGAAAGGTCCGGTCACTTGGCACCGTTCGCTCCTCTCAAAACGCTACCCCAGACTGCGCGAGAGCTTCCGCTAACGACCGTTGAGTGACGCGACGAGGGCGAGAGGCTGTCGGTCGCCTTCCTTTTGTTCGGGACGGTGGCCTTTTTATTTAGTGCCAGGCACTCGCTCGCCTCATGCAACAATTTCAATGCTTTGCTTAAAGGGGGGTGCAACGACTTTAAGATTAAAAGAATTTGCATCTCGTCATTTTTACGTTGTTTATCGTGTCCCCGAGGATAGAGAAAACATCTTCATTAAAAAAATGTCGCGATTCCGCTGCAGAATCGCAAAGCAAAAGTCGAGCTTTTTCCCCCACCTACAGCCGCGAGTGGCAGCCGAAGGAACTACGGCGAGAAGCTTACGTGACCTCGCTAATGTCAGCAGAGGGAGGGAGAGGAAGCGTCCTCCGAGAGAGCACACAGGAAGCTACACGGCACCCCGAATTACGTCACTAGGAGTGCGACCAGGTGGGACCCTGAAGACTGGAAGTGAGATGAGGGGTGCCAGAAATGCCAATATTTATCTTGCTTTTTTTTTTTTTTTTTTTACACAACTAGGACACGCAGGCGAAATCGGTTTTCTGTCCTTTACTTCACAAGTGTCAGAGGGCAACTCCCACACATTTTTGACCCAAGTGTGGAAATCGTTGCACTCCCCCCCCCCCCCCCCCCCTCCTCCCCCCCTTTTAAATAATTTGACAATTTGGGAGTTGGTGTCTCGACATTTCTGAAGTACAGAAGAAACAACCACTTTTGCCTGCATGTCCTAGTTTTTATTTTAAAAATGGACAAAGATTGAGGTTTTCGGCACCTCTCAACTCCTTCACAATCTTCCGAGTCACGTGCGCTCTGACGTCAATGGGGGACACGCGGGGTTCCGGTGAAGCTCTCTCTAGAGCCGTCAGTAGCCTCGTTTACATAAAAGCGACTTCAGCGCATCGACTCCACTGGTTCTTCGAACGAAGCCGACGCGGCAACGTTTACATGAATGCGCACCAAGCCTTACACGAAGGTGACGCCACGCCGTGTCAAAGCTCGAAGTTATGCAGTTCCGGCACCAGCCGCACCACGTTTTCCGGTGCCTCGCACGTGGAGGCCTTCACAGTTTATCATATACAGTTTGCCCACTGTAGAATAAGCCTGTGGTAATCGGGAGACATGGTGTTGAGAGTATTTTTGCATGCAGCGCTCCTCACCACATATCGCGAACTAAACCACTTTTTATGCTTCTGTTTTGTTGTTTTGCTTTCAAAGATGGCGGCCCCCATGGTATTTTGGTTTCCGTTCCTCGCGTTCTCGCGTTGAATATTGCTTTAGTTCGAAGCGCCCGTCACAGGTGACAGGACACCATTTCCAGGCGATCACATTCAGACAAGGAAGCATTTTTTCACGTAGGGGACTGTTTATTGGATCTCTGCATGGTATAATTCAATCAAAAAGAGTCACAAACATAGCACATAATACAGCCATAGAACAAAGTTTGCACGGAGGCCGGTCAATTTACAAACATAAAACAAAGCCGACAACTTTTTTTTTTTTTTTTTTTGCGGAGTATTGGCATGTTATGACAGAAATATTGTGGATGGCAGCTTTTAGGGCAAGTGTGAAACGCGATGATCGAACATTATCGAACATTTTGACAGGTCACAAAGACATCAAGAGGCATGAAAAATAGAGCACATCAAATCATATTTGTACTGCACAAGTAAACAATACAAACTCAAAACTGCATGCGCACAGCATTATCTACAGCAATTAAGAAATTCTACAGAATTGAAAGCGTCTGACTGTTCTCCGTGTCATAAGTTATGTTACTTAAATAAAGCACAGGCTTTTTAGAGCGCTGGGAGCTCTTTTACTGATCAAGTAAATGGCGCATATGACGAGTCGTACAAGGTTTCTTAATAAAATTATCTTTTTTTAGTTTTGTGCGGACTAATACCATGAACAGAACAGAACATGTGAGAGTTTAAACTGCAACATCCCCATGTGCTTTTTTTTTTTTCCGTTTTTTTTTTTTTTTAGCTGATGTGAACAATAAATTTTTTTCCGAACACCGATTGACAAGGAGACGTGGTGCCGTTTTCAACGCAGCAATTCACCGAGGAATTATTTTTCTTTTTTCTAACACGATTTGAACTAGGGTTTGTACCTACCAGAACGATCGCATATGTTTGCACTAGTTGGGTGCCCTTATTTCAAGGGCACTACTTGAGAACACTAAAAATGAACGCGATCAGTAAATTCTAAATCGAAACTTGCGACGCCGGAGTACGCTCAGCGATTTCTTCAGCTTCGTTTGGGCTGCATCAGTTTCGAGCCTCTCTCTACATGTGCAAAGCCGCGGTTACTTTGTTGTTCATGATTCCGAATAGAAAGACGATTCGGCACTAGCTTCATTGATTCAAGGAGGAAAATCAGCACCTCACAAAACTGAATATACACACGTTTATAATTCACCACTATATGAGTCTGTGTAACGGCGAGTTTCTCAGAGATATTTGCCACGGAAACGTCAACTTTCAGAGAAGCGAAGTATAAAATATAACACAATGCTATTTGCAATAACAAAAATTTGAATATACAGCTTACCAGCTTCTCAGCGGGTGCTTTATTATCAGCTTCGAATGCTTCGAATTTAAACGCCAAAAACGCAAGTGTACTCCGCAATCTCCGCAGCAGCCTGGCAGCACCCCGTCGCCCGGCGCCATGATGGCCTCGACTCCTCTCTGTCCTCTAATTGGATAACCGTGTAACGGTTTTCGGTCAAGCATTCTTTTATTCCTTCCCGAAAAAAATTGGGTCTCTTATGTTTTTAAAAATTAGCATTACTGGTGTAATTCCTTTGTTTTATAACGATTACTTTTACACGGCGTTCTGTAACAAGAAATCAGAAACATAAAAAGTGTTTAGTTCGCGATATGTGGTGAGGGGCGCTGCCTAACACCCGATTACCGGAAGGGGCCTTGAGTGGGACCACTGTATGCTTATTCACTGTGGAGGCCTTTTGACACATTCAGTGAACGTAAAGATGGTGCCCGCTGTCTTCGGTGCTGTGGAAGAAGTTACGAGACGGAAGAAACATCCAAACCCAAGCGCTTAGGGATCCAGGCCGGGCCGCCGGGTCACTCTGGACCAGAGGCGACGTGTGTGCGCACGCTTTGAGGAAGCCTCCGCGCTTCGCCGCGCCAGACCTCGCCGATCGCGACCGGACCAACCGGACCCCGAGTCCGAAAGGCTCTTGCGCAGCCAGGAACGGCACCGAGGTAGGAGCTGCTCGTTCTGCGCTACCATGCAGTGCTCTACAGTGCTCGGAGCTCTCGGTGTCGTTCGTGCTTGCGCCGAAGCCATTGGGACCCCTTCGGACGCGCAAGTTGTACTTCGCAAGGCTTGGACGGGGGCTGCCCTCACCGAGCAGCTCCGCTATATTCCGCTCACTTACGATGGTAATAAAAGCTCGCGTCTTTTCTCGGTAAAAAATTTCGGGCGACCATACGGGACCGCTCTCCGCGCCGCCGACGAGGCTGGCCGCCGTCATGTTCTCAGCTGTTCACTCGCTCCCGCAGCGAGCGCCTTCCCATACTCCTCCCCGTTCCAAAATGCGATGCGACCTCCGTACCCGTTTACATGGGCTGAATGAATGCGCACTCGCCATCTCGATCCACCTCTGTCTAGCAACTTGAATGCGATGCGCTTTCTTTGCGCATTATGCCGTTCACATGACCGCATTGAATGCGACAACTGGATTCGATGCGACTAAGTCGCATTCATGTAAACGCGGCTAGTGAGCCGCGAGAACTCACCCGCTCGCGACCACGTGACCACGTGCTTGCGCAGCGCGATCAACATGGCGAAAGAAGGGAAGTTTCATCCGGGTCCGGCTTTGCCTCCGTCCCCCTCCGGATAGATGGCGCCACTAAACCTCCGTATAATCAAAGGTTTGTCGATGATACCAGGTTTTTGACGCATTTATATTTATGTCGGCACGACGAGGTTTATAGAAAAGCGACCTTTTATCGAGCAGGTATTTGCACAACTTGCTATGTTCTTACAAATACCGCTTTGACGTCACGCCGCGTGGTCCTCACGATCGCAGCTGCAGGTCGGGGAATATTCTAACTTTTGCCTCGCGATTACGCTGCGGAATCGCAATATTTCGAAGGAAGATGTGTTTGCTGTCCATTGTGACAAGAGAAACAATGTCAAAAGTAGAAGACGCAAATTCTTTCAACGTTAAAATCGTTGCACGGCTCCTTTAAATGTTTCAACGTGAGGCTAAATTCTGTAAGAAATACAGAAAAGAAAATATACAGAAATGAAGGGGCCTGACAGACAGCGTCTTAAACTCGGCTACACCATTTATCTCATCCACTAAAATAATTCGGTGGGCTAGTTGGATAAGCATTATGAGCAATAAATAGCGAAGACGGGACTAGCTCTAGTCCCGTCTTCGTGTTCTTCCCCTTGTTTGTCCGTGCTATTTGAGTGTTGTTTTCCTAAGGATACGATGCGGAAATTCGACGCAAAAATCTACAGCTTCCCGTTTATGGAGCGGCCATGCTTCTATCCACACGATGATAATAGCTCGACGGTGGCGGCACCTTTAGGTCGGTTCTCAAGGCCGACACAGTAAAACACCAACTTTTTTTTTTTTGTGTTATATTGTTTAATAGGGGTCAGTTAACAACTATAGACCTTCACAAGGGTGCCGCCATCTTGAAATATCGTCACTTCCAGTATGGGCGAAAACATTGCTTTGCCGTCGCCACGCCAATTGAATGCATTTATAATATAAAAAGCGTAACCGTCACCCGTTCTCGTTTTTTGTCGCTATTTTTTACCATTTGCAGGTTGAAATGTTTCATTTTTTGGTCGCTCATACCGGATATGCCTACTTGGCGGCTGGGGAAGGGAATAAGCGAAAAAGGTCGATATTTCCTCTGATCTCACGGTAATAAAAACCATGCAAACTCTTTTCCCGTGCGTTCTATTTTCTTTTTTCTCTCTGGACGAATGGAGATTACGATCGTTACCATTATACCTAGTTTTGGCCACGTTGTGCGTTGTATTTTGAAAAAGACGCAAAACCTTCATGGTGCAAAAGCCGTAGCGCTGAAATGTTTCGCTTCGAAACCAGCCAACTATATTTTCCCTCGCTTTTCGCCCGACCCAGAGTGATGTGTCCGTCCGACTCCGTCGGATGGATGAATGGATGGATGTCGATCGTATTTTTCATAACGGGCGGTAGCTTACGCCACCTAGCCGCGGCGGGCCGTCGTGGTTTTTGTCCATCGCGCTCCATTCGTCGGCGTCGCTCGTAGTAACGTCGACGAGCGCACGTGCCCGATCGCGTTGGCTGACGCTGGCTGCTAACGGGAGGGGGTCTTTACTCTAGCGTCATGCGCAACGCGACGTATCGCAGTGTAGCCCAGCGCGCGTCGGGGTAGCTCACGACAGAAAAGCCAACCGCACACCGACGACGGTGGCTTTCTCAGCTCTTGCGCGAGCGCCCCATTCGGGTATCTGGATATCGGGGCCGTCGGGGCCAGTCGGAGTGTGTGAGACGCTCATTTCTGTGACCCGAACCTTGCCGTTCTTGCCGTGTGTCGTGTGCTGTTATCGCATTCCCGTGTTGGTGGGCGAGTGTGCGCGTGTATCCCGGCCGATTAACAGGAGTCGATTTGACAACTCCGACGAACCTGCCAAGAGCTTCGACGAACGCGATATTATGATTTTTTTTTTTTCCGTCAAACTTTTTGTGACGCTTCGGGGAAAAAAAAAAATAAATGCAGTTGTGCACTCGTCATCCACATTATTAGCTTGCTTTCGAACTGCTAACCAGTGGCCCAGATGCCTACTTGGAAGCACGAGCGATCGCATGATTTGTACCGACCAGGAAATGGAAATAGGATGCACGAGACGAGGCGCTTGCCACGTCGTTTTGCGGAGGCTAGCGTTGCGTTCGTCCACGTGAAAGTAGAACCAACCTTGTCCGCCCAAGGATTTTTCAATCTTTCGGCGTCAGATTGTGAATGTCCATCACGGCGTGCACCCGCAAACAGCTGCTGAAGCGTACGTAGTTCGTCCGAGGCAGCTTGAGATTCCGAACCAGTCCGCCGATTTGGGATCTCGGAGGAAACGACAAAGGGGACGGTACCTGGTTGGAAACTAATGGAGCAGGGTAAAGAATGACAGCTAAGCACAAGCCCACATTGAACATTGGTTAAAATGCATCCGACGGTGGTGTGCAACCTCCACATTGGAAGGAAAATTGTTCTACGCCAGCAGTCCTCGGTGATCTCTGCTTTCCCCTAGAGAGCGATAAAAAGGCTGCTTGACCGGCGAGCATTGATTGGGCGCGGGAGTGACGGAGCCACGAGACAGTGGCCAGAAGGCGCAGCTGAGCCCCCAGCCGAAGCTCGAGATGTCTGGCCTCTCTGCGTTTCGTCAGGCTGTCTGCGCTCTCGTGACGGCCGTTTCCTGTCTGCCCTCTCCCGCTATCGTCTCTGCCGGGCCAGCGGTTTCCCACGCCCAAAGCCACGTGGTCCGATTCCGACGACGGGCTTTTTTTGAGCAATTCCATCGGCTCCTTTTTCCGGTCCCGAGGGACTCTAATATCCATTTGAGAAATGAGTGTTTTTTTTTTTCCCCCAAAATTTTGTTCGTTTGACGCGCAGCTGAGCGCGGACGGCTTTTCCCATTGCTCCGCGCAAAACGCTGTTTCCAGAGCCCAATTTTTGCCCTTTCTTGGGGCACTCCAAGATGCTCGCCTGGCACTGCTGGAAAGAGCAAGGCCACTCGTCTCCCTGCATCCGCTGTCACGAGGAGTAGTAACATGCGCGAGTGTGGCGTTGACGCGACGTACCATGACGATCATCCAAAATGGCGGTGAAACGTGCCATCAACAGTATTCTCCTCATGGTTTACTCCGACCGGCGATGGCCCGAAGGATGGCAGAACGACAAATACAACCTGTAACCGGACAGCCGCTTTTTTTTTTTTTTTTTTCTTCGAGTTGTGCCTGGCAGGGCCGGACGGGTTGCGCTACAACAGGAGCGCGTAGACGACCACTTGAACGCGATCGCACCAAGAGTATAAATTTCACCAGATTCTTCCGCTGCAATTATAGATCATATTTTAATCTGGATAATGCAGCAGCGAGATACGGTTTTAAGATGAGACAAAGTATCGTATTTACTCGAGTAATTGCCGCACTGCTTATAAAGATTCGCTTTTCCGCGGAGCACGCAGATTGCCAATCACCGTGATCGACAGCATGATTCCAGCCGTTTGCAGGACAGAGGTAACGTCTTCGTGCGAAGATGCCGTCTGTGGAGATGTTATTTATGCGCAACGCAATAATTGGCTGTATATGTGTTATGTGTGAAAGTAGACGCGAGGGCCTTGTTCATAAATAGTGCGGCTATTTATTACTCGAGTAAATACGGTAAGCGATCAGCATTGCTAGCAGAAACGAACCCACTTCTCTCAAACGTGAAAAGTCTGGATCCTTCGAACACCACTATAAATCAGTACGCACCAGTAATACCTAAAGTCCCTAGATAAGAGCTTCCTACAAGTAGCGACATTCTTTGAAGCGCTGACTGCGTGACGGTGCTGGTTTTAGGAAGCGAATGGCGGCGCACAGCAGAGGTCTGAAGTGAATGCCGCCATTTTGTTCCAGCGGAATGGGCTTTGTAATTTGTATTGGTTGTCGTTACTTGTAAAAGAAGTATCGGAGGGACTTTAGTAATATCTTCAACTTGAGCACAAGGAGCACGATAAATGACAAGGGTGTGATGGTTGAGTCCGCGAACGCTCGATAGACAGAAAGGCACCAGTGTGGACGAGGCAAATGAACGCAGAAGTCGGGAGCGTTCTTGCTGCCTCGAAGCTGGGACGTCGCCGCACGTGCGTCTTTTCTATCACTCCAGCATTCGACCGACCATGACGGACATGAACGCTGGATCCACAAACATCCGGGAAAAGCTAAGCAGCAACGATCCTACCGACCTAGCGACCGCCAAGGGCTAGCTCGGTGAGCTCGGCTGAATATGGGCCTAGCAAGGCAATCCGACCCAGCGTTGCTCCGTCGATCCCTGGCCAAGACCGTCTTTCCAGGATTGGCTGGCTTGCTGAATGGAATATGTCCGCGCGATCCTTGTGGACCCTTCCCGTGTGAATAGTTTGATCGCTGACCTCAATTTTTGATGAAGAGATCTTCCCCTTGTCGTTCCCTTGCTTACCGAGGCAGCGGTGACGAACGTTGTCGTCGAAAAGGGACTCTCATCGATCTCCTTGTTTTGTAGAATATGGTGCGATCTCAAATAAACGCCGTATGGATTACCCTCGCAACATGTCGTATGTACACTTTATTAGTATGCCAATCTTATTCCGACACGACGGTACGTCAACACTGTCGAGCTAGAACAGTTCGCGGGAGCTACGCGCTGCCGGTCCAACCTTCCTTTGCCGAGTGTCACGTCAGCGTCGAGTTGCAATCGTAAAAGATCGGTCCAAAAGCGCGAATCCGCTCCGAGTGTGAACAGGCATTTCCGCGGCTCTTGCTGACACTCTCGTAGTTCAAACGTATCTTCTTGACCTTCGGCTCGCTCCTGCATCTCCGAGGCCGCGAAAAAAAGCCGAGGCGATTTGTTTCTATCTATGCCGCTTTGCAAACGACCGCCGCTAGCTGTCTTCTTCAAGGATGACGTTTGTGTTGACTTCGTAGCGATGGAGTTAGAATGCAGCGGGAGCAGTCGACGAAGGCGGTTATCCTGGCCCTATGGCCTCATCACGTCGCAAACCAACGCACTTGTGATGACGTGCGCCTGACGTGCGCCTGGCGTGCCGTTTTTATAACCACGCCCATTCCCTCGCTATGTCCCAGAAATCGCCCCCGGATACCCGGAACTGGGCGGAGCTGAATGAAGGGGCGCGTTGGAAGCCCGTGTCTCGAAAAGTCGGAGAAGCCGTCTTTTCGATAGTTCACATCGGACAGTTTTGATCAGGGAAGGTCACGGCGCGATAAAAGCTGCCGTGTGGAGGGACGCTCTTCTCCCTCACGGTGGTGTTCGTCCCGAATCTGGGATTCTCTGTTAAACGTTACCTGCTCCCAAGCGTAGATGTTGCGGCAATTGACTTTCGTTTCATGAAAACAGGCGCCAAGTGCCCATTTCCGTCTAACGAGAATGATCATGATTTATTCCGGACCAGGTAAATAGACAGTGTTTCGTTTCATGATTTCATGTTGATAAGCCGTCAAGCACCAGCAGCAAGAGGGACAACTGCGCGAGTTGGTCGTCCGTTTCGAACACGGGGGAAAGTAAATGTTTTTATTGTTCTTCAGAAACATACCGTCTTTGGACGAATACGAGCAACACGCAATAAAAGGGGTTTATTTCCTTTGCCCGTACCAATGCCCTGGAAGTGCTTGTTTGGGCTTTGTGCCGTCAGTGCCACAACTCAGCCAACGTACAACGGGGTACTTCTGACAAAGCCACCTATGCATGTTCCATTTTCAAAGATCGTCGTTTTTCCCCAGGGGTTTTGAGAATGGCCGCGTGTATTCGAAATACCGCACGTATTAGATTGCGTGTACCGTAGTCTCGTATGAGCCCGTCCCCGGAAAATCACCCATCCCGTTTTTGGGGGCTAAATATCCGTGATGAAAATTCCGAATTCCCCCCCGGATATCGATCACGCGATGTCCGACGGGAATCGCATCAGCCGCTCGATCTGCAGTATCGGTGTGTTCGCTCTTTGCGCATTTTATAGAAAAAATGCACCACCTGTGTCCAACGCCGTACAAAATCGGAACGCGATAGGTAAAGAAACCGATTTTTGCGGTCGATTTAAAGAGCCTGGCCGCTATTTGGGACACGCGGTAGATAACAAAGCCGTAGTGCTGAATGAGATGGCGTTATCAGAGAAGGCCGACGCTGGGCACAGATTAACCGCGACGGTTGCGTCAATGTTCGGCTCAAACTTGAAGCGCTGACGCAGCACTCCTTTCCAATGTGTGTCCAGCGTTGGCCTTCTCTGATGACGTAATCTCATTCAGCACTACAGCCTTGTCTCCTAGGCTGTGTTGGTTCGCGGCGGGTCGTGCTTATCGCACCGTGATATGCCAACTCCTAAAAGTCGTTTCCGCGTTCCCCCCCCCCCCCCCCCCCCCCCCCCCCCCCCCCCGCGTTTTGCGCGCGCGATATTGGTTCCCGAGTCACCGGAGTTTGTAGCGAGTTCTTGGGTGTATTAGCGGCGAGTGTTTCGGTGGCGCCCTCGTTCGGTTACCTTTCGTGACGTCATTACCTTGTGAACAACAAGCCCGATGGTTTTTGTAATGAGCATTCTGGAAGCCTGAAATCATAGCTGTCTTAAAGCAACACTGCCAACACCGTCAAAATTGAAGTTCTTACATTCCTCTTATTTCCTTCGATGAGCATCCTTTGCTGACGTCATAGTCAGCATTCGGCCAATTGTAGTGGGCCGACCACAGCGACACTTTCGATCGCTCACGTCGCCAATATCGCACTCTGAGGCACGAATGCGCTGCGTCCGCGTTCTCCTGCCATACCCGCGACAGGGGAGTCCATAGCGAATTCCCGCCTACTTATCCCACCCGTGCTTATCACCAATTTCTTAATAAAATTTTGCTGTCCCATCTTTGAGCATTGCCCTGTATTTTTCGCCATTTACCTTTTCACTTTGGGGGGGCGTAGTTTCCGATATATAAACATACCTAGGAGCCTTCTGGCATGTGTTCACCTATCATCTAATCTCTGGGGAAAGCAATAACTACTCTGCAAAATAAAACATACATTTGGCTGTTTTTTTGCACGTTCCGCGCTCCTCATTCCTGTCGTAAACGCAATAGTTGGTTGCCTCATCTGTAAACTTTCTCTAAACACCTGTAAACATGTACTTGGCGAATATACACTCTGGCACACAATCAGCAAACCTGCACGAGGACAAGAACAGTGGGAATGTCCTGAGCCATGCAAACTCTAAACCATTCATTGTGCTAGAACGCATCCATGCATTACTTGTATGGTAAACCTTTCATTTTATAGTCTTGCTTGTAATCTTGTCAATCACTCCTTTTTTTTTATTAAGTTTCTAAACAATTTTTAATTTCTTTTTTTTTTTTAAATCTATTTAGTCATGCTTCTTCTAATAAGGGCTTAAGCCCTTACTAGAGGCAGGGATGATGTCATGAAGTTCAATATTTTGCATTTTGTATTTTGATCAGATAGAGTATATTTGTATTCTGAAAAAAAAAAGGGGGGGGGGGGTTCTGTTTTTTGTTTTATAGGTAACATAGATTAATTCACGCAGTTAATTGGCAAGTCTGAAAATTGTTGCACCGCATCTTTAAAGAAATTCGAAATGTTAGAAGCTTTTGAACGATCTGTCAAAAAATTAGAAATTAACTCTGAACTTTCAGAAACCTTGACATTTTCTAATTATTCGAATTAGAACGTCAGCGGGGTTCGAATCTTAGTGAGATTCGAAATTTTCTAAGCCTTTCGAACTCAAACTTCAGGAGGTTCGCGACATCTCTTTTTTTTACCACTTTGCAATGGACGGGTGGGAAGAGGAAATTAGTCAGACTAATAAAATGACCACTAGCAGCACAATCCTCTTGGACCGAAAATGGAGATTACTATTGGCGGTTCCAATGTTGTGCATCTAGATCTTTCTACGTCTGTTGCTACTCAGGCAGCTAAAGCTTCCATATACAGTGGCCCTAATGTTAGCAACGCTTGAATTTCTTGTTTTTGGGCATTTTAGCGACAGTCCGGTGTACATTTTACATTACTATGGAGTAGAGATCCGACTTTCCGACCCATAAAATGGTTATAGGGCGGTGATAATCAGCCTTTGGGCCAAACCGTTTTTATTTCAAACATTGGATACAGTAATGTTTTCATAAGTACATGACACGAGACTTGAGATAGATGTAGCCCCCATTCCTAGGAATGTTAAACCTGTCTCATTTACACACAGACTACATGGTGGCCGTTGTGGGAAAGTGCAGTAGTTTCATCTCTCAATGAAATGTCAACCATAATCCTTTGACTGTAGTGGCCAGTTCACATGCCCTGCTGCTGCCAAGTGTGTTTGTTGCATATTTATTTGCTTCCCACTACTCAGTTACACTCGGAGTGGTAAATTCTCTTTACGCGGTGCGCTATCTGCAAATAAGCAATAAAAAAAAAAAAAAACTATCTTGTGGTGTCACCTGCTGATGACACGTGGGAAGTTTTGTCCAGGCGACATCTCTTTCAGTCTTTATTTTTCCGAAATGGCGACTGCATGGTGTAACCTTGCGCTCCCCGATGGATGCTAAGATACAAGAATTACTTAATTACCAATAAACAAGGACTCCAACGGCAATAAAAAAACATTGCAGTTCCGGATAAAAATGACCTCTTGCAAGGCTGCTCAAAAAGAGTGGCCTCAGAGTTCCACTTTACATGGTACTACTTTACATGGTACTTGTCTCGAAAAGTTGCTTACGGAAAAAATATTTTAAGTTTGGGGCATGTGGGCATTGATTAACCTTCTAAATGTAAGCCAACATGTCCTCGATAAAGAAATATCCTTAGCCCCTTGCCTACTTAATTTTTTCTTTCCGGAACATACAGAAAATTTTCATCTGAAATGGGCAATTTGCATCATATTAGACCAACTTTTCCTTGACTTCCAGGTGTAGTATCCTGCTCTAAATCTGGACTTGTGGTCAGAGTTCCGCTGACGTGCAGACGCCGAAGTAGATGGAATGTTCGCACGATTGGCGTTGAGGAAAAGTTTGCAAACCATCTGCAAACAAGGATACTTGAGCATTTCTGTAAAGTTTTATATGAACATAAGCTTATATGTTTTTGTCAGCTTTCTTGTTTAGTTATCACCTTTGCATAGCTTTTATCTGCGCATTGGCACGGCGAACAGAGTAAATTAAAACTAAATTGGCTCGAGCAGAGGATGGAAACTTTGGTTTAAGCTTAATGAGTTCCACTGATTTGGTTCTAAGGTTAATTTATCACGCGCATGCCGATTTTTGTTATCATGAAACTCTACATATAAAAGGTCATTGTTAATAATCAAACTACAAAGGCTTTGCTTTTATTTGAAGTCATAATTGCATCTTTATTACAACCTTTGGGACTTCAGTGAAACGCCCTTTTGGGTGCTCAATATTATTATGTTCGAACATTATTTCCATGAAGTGTAATTTAGCTTTCCTTTGGCTCCGTACCTACAATAATCATTCGCAGCAGTTCATACTGTTCTTCATCACTTGGCATATTGTTGTCGTGCCTGGTGCATCTACACGTAACTAAACAGCTAGCTAGCTTTGTGTTTGAGGCGTTTGAGGGAATCGCACCTGCCATGCATTGATGCTACCAAAAGGTTGCACAGAACTGAGAAAGCAAAGTAGGCAATATCTTTTGAGGGACAGGTCAACACGTGGATTTTAACATAATATTCGCAGTTGTAGGAATGAAAATGAAGTGTGTACTTGTGCTCCAAAAGTTACTTTTGCTCTTCCAAAATGGTTATTTAGCTGCTCTAAAAGATGCTGTAAAATGACTCATACCAATCACATCACTGCTATCCTATGACACTGCTGTGGTGGCTTTAACTAATATAATTTCCTTAAAAGAAAAAAAAAAAAAAAGTGGTGTATCATGGTATAGCGGATTTTGGTGGCCATCTATAAATCTCTAAACTGTTGTTAGTGCTCCATTTGCATTTCTCTTGCTGATGCCGTTTCCTTGCATGCAGGCAAGTGGGGGCCCGAAACATTGTGGACACTCTGAGGCTGGTGCTGGATTCTCAAGAGAGCGTTGCTGCGGTGCTGGCTGTCATGAACATGCTGGCGATGGACTGCGGTACGTGGGGATACATTAGTTGGAGCCAAGACCCCAGTTAGACAGCCCGTCTCCCTTTCTATCTCTCAGTCGAGTCAGTGATGTGATCGGTTCACAGTTTAGCCCTTGGGGAGACTGTGGGACACAGATGCACCACTTTTAGGTTTCAAATGGCTGTATTGCAGCAATTTGAGTGTGCTGTCATTAACCAAACTGCTGGAAAAACGATCCATATTGCTGTTCCTCCGATAGATATAACCCATGCTTACACATGACAGTGCTTCAGTGAAAAAATCTCTGCATTTTCTGTTTGTCATGTTTGATGTGTTTACTGTTTGCTTGCATTACCCAGGAAGTGCATAATTGCTTGAATAGATGAAAAATTGAGCGCGTACCAGATGTAGGTGTGCTCAGCCTTTTAGTGCAGTGGAACCTCGTTGGTGCGTTTTCCCGGCTTTTACATTCAGAAGCGCCGATTCCACCGAGCTCCCATAGGCACATATGTATTCCTGCTTGGCGCGTTTGCTCTCCTGGCTCTTACATCCAAAATGTCACCGATATAGCATCAACCAAATTGCACGACCAACTCGTTCGCGGATGAATTTGTCACGTAACGACATGTCCGCGCATCGGAAGTGGAGAGGAGGGACAGCGAGGATCGACCAGACCACTTAGCGACTGCACAGTGGCACCATCCTAATGCGATGTCCGTTGTTGCGATCGCATAATACAAAAAAGAATTGTATGCTACTCTCGCACACTGCACGAGACAGAACACGGGGAGAGGCTTGACGCAAAGTGCCACTAGCTTTACAAACTCGAGGCATAACACAAGTGTGGTCCTGCTCGAGGAGGGTCGGAGTAGAAGCGACGGAGCCCTGCGCTTGCAAAGGGGCATTTGCCCACGTCCTCAACCCCATGCACCCGCGCAAAACACTTGGATACACCACAGGTGTAAAAATGTCTTTCCCAACCTCGTTAGGTCTTGGTTTTGCTTTGATGAGAGGTTGGAATGGATGCATGGGCAGGACAGAGCACGGCGTGCTATAGGAGTGTTTTGACACTCGCCCGGAGGAGTTTTGGAACCTACAGTGCGTCAGCCGGCAACAGTTGCTGCAGCTTTATTCACGCGTAGAACCAAGAATCGGATAGAACGGACAAAAGGAAACAGTGCTCCATCTTTGTTTTGCTTGTCAAAAGAAAAAGTGTTACCAGACAAGTTTCAAGTCAACCCCACCAAAAATTCGTGAAAAGCACGGAATGAAAGTCTAGTGCCTTTTCACTCAAATTTTTTACTTCAAACACCTTTAGTCTGGCAACAAAAGTGTTATTTTTTAATGAGCAACACGAAGATGGTGGATCATTGTGCTTTTAGTTTGCTGGTTGTCATGAGGTTCTTGGTTTCATACGTGGGAGAAGCTGGAAGAACATGGCAGACGTGCTGCAGGTTTAGGTACCCCTCCGAGTCTGTGTAAAGAAGCTCGTCAAAACTCGTCCAGCGTGCCGCAAACTCTCGTGCACTAGAGCATACAGCAAGACCTCTTTTTACGGCTTTGGTGTACTCAAGTGCTGTGCACGACTGCAAGGGGACGAACCGACGAGAACAGAGGCAAACGCCTCAACGCAAGCCTAGGACTCCATAGCTCGCCTGCGTTTCGGTCACCCAAAGCGCTAGGTGGAAATTGCGAGCTTTTTCTGAACCTATTCGAGTTCACACCTACAAATGTTTGCATAAAATAAATTATTTCGTGACACTTGCTATCCGCCTCATCTCTAGCACCCCGCCCCTCCTCCTTCCCGAATGGCGTTCTTGCCCCTTACGTTTTCCCGGACCGTACGTTTTATTTCCCCAGTCCCCCAAAAATGTATCAAGGAGGTTCTACTATATAGACCCTTTCTGTACAAATGTTGTAAGGAGATGGTACTGCTTTGCGTATCCCCGTGTACAGACAAGGAAAAACAATTTCCAACAGAGTCTATGAAATTTTTCATCACTAATTTTTCCGGTGCTTAGCTAAAGGATTGGTTAGCGAGAGATTTATTGGAGGTTTTTTCCTACTGCCGTAAGAGGGCCTGGTATATGTTGAGTATCGCAGCGGAAGGACCTTGTTGAATCTCATTTTTTTCTATGAATTGTTGCACAAACCAGCTTGGAATGCCTGTCGAGCGCTGAGAAGTCTCTCGGGACGAAGTCATTTCTCTAGTCTAAATTCTTTGACCTGGGAACGAAAGCTGTGTGCACACATTTCGTGCAGGCACTGTCTAAAAATTGCGAATAAGAAGCAAAGATAAGGATTGGGCATGAAGTAGCACCATCGAAAGACTTTGCCTTTCTTCCGGGTGCTCGAATGTGTGGAAAACGTAAATGTCCTTCCCTGGCATTGCCTGTTCGATACATGAGCCTCTTTGATAAATGTGTGTTGCAATAACCAAAGCGGGTGTGCACACCTGTGAAATGCTCCTGAAAGGTCCTATTTGGGGCAGGTGTCCCTCTAATGCTCCAGAGAGAGTATGTTGCCATTGTCGTCTCTACGTCGGCTGAAGGGGCATCTGATGTGCAGATCAGACCGTGAGGGCAGAGCTTGTCGACCAGCTCCCCAGCATTGCGAGCTTTTGCGCGGCTGAAGGCGGTCTCTTGGAGGGGGTGGTCCGGGACCATGTGGTGCCCACCATTGTGCAGTACCTGACGGATGTAGCCAACCAGGTGGGCCTTCCTCTCTGCCCACGCTGTCTGTGAGAAGCTTGCTTGCTCTTTCTATTCTATGCTCTTTTTGCAGGTTAGGAAGAGGACTCAGATATCGCTGCTTTTTATACTGGAGCGGGCTCTTATTGAGCGAAGTAAGTTACCAGCTGTGCCACACTCTGTTTTGCTGCGCTGTTCTGCCACTCATTTCAGGCCCTGCATTGGTGGCACAGTTCCTTGCGCGGACCTGCCCTGTTTTACGATTCTATCCTGAAGTGCCCGAATTACTAGAGTTTGGCGATTCAGTTTCTTTTTGTATTTTAATTCTGCACACTTTTTGGGGTTCTTAAATGTAGGTTGATTTTTTTTTTTTTTTGACAAATAATTTTGCATATTTTTTTTTTCCCTTTAATGTGTGGTATCTCAATTCAGCCCAAAACCGTACATAGTCCTTTTTTTTTTCTTTTTTAGCACTGGGCAAATATTTACAAATGGTTTTGTTTAGCATGATGCTGTCATGGCAAGTGTGGAACTGCCATATGAAAGATGACTATTCACAATATATGTGATTGGGCCTAAAACTTCATGTGGACAACTTCGTAAAATGGCATTTTTGTCGTAGCAGCGTGCACAACGTTGAAATGGTGAGAAAACATGCACGGCCAAGCACAGACAAAATAGATTTGGCAAGTGCTTTATCTGGGGTGAACATTTCAAGAACCTTAGAATTTTACTGGTAATCTAGATCGCAATTACTTTATAAGTGATTTCATCTCAAATCGTGCAAGAAAAAGATGATGGGTCCTCAATAGCTTGTGGAAAAAATATATGTTGGTGGAAAATGGGACTAGAACAAAACTGCAAAACTGCAATTTGTACAGTTATCACTAGTGACACATACTGGAGTCTTGCAACGTTTAGAATCTTTTTTCAAAATATTTAGAACTTATTTTACTGCTTTATTACTTTCTATAGAAGAGTTAAAGTTGATTAGAAGTGTGTTATTTTATTTTATAAAAGAAAAATTCTGGAATCTTGCACCTTTGACAGTAATGCGTGAAGTTTGAATCGAGCTAGCTTTCGATGTACAATTATTTAAGGCATAAGAAATATATCAAATGAAAGCTCGTATCTAAGCCTATTTAAAAATTTTAATGTTAATTTAAGTATAGTTTATATCGGGGGTGGCCAAGCTGCGGCTCTTCGTGTTGTAAAGTGCGGCTCGCAGCTTCCCCCCCCCCCCCCCCTTCCCCCCCCCCCCCCCCCCCCCCCTGCCACCCTCCCGGTCACACGAGCACTTCCCCCAAAAAAGAAATGGAATGCATTTTAAATCAAAAGACAGGTTGCGGTTTGGTAGTCTTGGGCTACCTTACGTACAGATCGATGGACTGCTTTTGACTCGGCTAGATTGAAAGTAGTTCGAGTTTCGTTTATTGGTCTGGACAAAAGTCTGACCCCCCCCCCCTCCGCGGCTGGTGGAAGTTTCATGATTTTGTTTGCGGCTCTTAGACTGAGTCAGCTTGGCCACCCCTGGTTTATATAAAAGAAAAACTGTATGAGAAGAAAAGCTAAAAATTTGACGTCTTTTTAAGAAACTGCGCCTTTTTTATTTTCAGATTTTTTTTTTATATGAAAAGCTTTCTTTGTGCTCTTATAAATGCAATAAAATTTCTTTGACACAAATGGTTTCGTCACATTAAGCAGTGCGGTAACTAATTGAGTAATAAAAGAGCATTTTGATGTTATTTGCTCTAGCATTTTCAACATTGTGGGGTTGGCAGGTCTAACTGCAGCTGAAGGTGATGTGCATGTCCCTGCACGCACTGCTATAGTTTGACCAACGCGTGAATTTTTGTAGCAACTTGCCCCGTTGCGTTTTACTTTTTTTTCAACGCCTCTTCGTGCATGTCAGTTGAGCAGCATCTTACTTTGTGGGTATAATTCTGGATCCGAGGGCACAGTGGCTCGGCCGTGCTATGTTTTTGAAAGGATCTGTGTGGATTTCTCTAGAACAGTTGGAGGAGCAGATATGCAGGCCTGTGGTTCACCTGACGCAACCGGACATGGACGACTACAAGACAGAAGCAGTAACGGTGAGCGTCTCTTGTCTGTCTTCTGCTCGGAAGTGTTTGTGTCTCCCAAGGTGTGGTGGAACTGTGGATTCCAGAGGGGGAGGAGTTTGCAGTGTTGATTCCCTGAAAGACATGGGTAGTGAGATGAGTTTGACTGCATTGCCATCTCACTACCTTGTCTTTGTTGGAAATAGCACGTGCAGTGTCGGCGGCTGCTGCCTCCCCTTCCCACGGCAACGGCCAGGCTAATGTTTTCCTGTGCAGCCGTCAAAGGGACTGTGAAATGTCTCCCTTCTTGGTCAGCATATCACAGCCACCTTTGATGAGCTGTACACGAATCGGACTCCTTCGAGGTGCAGCGGCAGGCTCTTCTCGCTGCGCAAAGGCCTGGTGCTCGAGGTTCTGCCTGCCCCTAACACGTGGGTGCATGTATGTTCGCGCACATTTTGCCTTTCCCCCCCTCCCCCTCGTTCGAGATTGCTCTCACCCGGGCATCAAACTGGTTGTGGTTTGTCACGTCAGATATCATATCACAGCCATCTTTGATGACCCTGGCCCGGCAAATTGGCATCGTGGTTGTGGTCGTGTGGAGGAGACTCGGCGTCGACGACCAACGCCCGTTTTGCCTGCATTTCGTAGACGTCCCACCTCTGTTCGTCAAAGTGGCTCTGATGTGTGTCTCTTTTTTTCATATCACAGCCAGCTTTGATGAGCGGTGGTGAGTCTCCTACTTCGGAATGAGGTGCCTCTCGAGGTTGGAAAGTCCTTCTTTTGGGTTTGCAGTTTCTTTGGAGGCGGGTGTGCAGTACCGTGAAGAGCAGCAATACTCCTGCGGTTCCTCCGTTTTGAGATCGGCGTAGAACCTCGTTGATATGTTTCTGGCGGGACTACGCATATGTTTGTTTCACGTGGACCTTGCATCTGCGGAGAACTAGCCTACTTACTCTGGTATGTGTCCACTTAGTTTTGTTAGGCCTCAATCTACAGCATGTACACTGATGCTTCCATCCCACTTTGGAGAGTCCGCCAAAATCGGTTTCTCAATGTATCGCGCTGGGATCCACTAAAGATGTGCGGCTACGGTGGTGGACGCATGGAGTTAAAATATCAACGGATACCTCGCTCAAGGCAGAAAGAACCTGTTTGGGGAAATCTACGGTGCTGCCGTCGGATGGCGTATGCATGAAAAAACTGCTATCAAGGCTTTGGACGCATAAGCCATCTGTTGGCAGAGTCTCAGAGTCAACGAGCACTGTCTGCGTCGCCCGGGAAACTTGGATTGCTCCAAACAGGTTCTTCTTTTTTCTGTCTCAAACGAGGTATCCATTGATGTGTGCACCACCTAGCCGCACCGCTGGACCGCCCAAACCGGGATTGAAGCATTAGTGTACATGCTGTATTCGCAACTCCAGCCTTCTGCTCATCTCTTGCGAACAAACAAAGAACCAGAGGAGCGGGGATGGCGGCGGAGGCAGTTGTCCTCTGTGCTGCTCTTCTGGTCGGCGTGTTCGTGCATCGTGCGGTTTTCACGGAAAACGCGAGTGCGTTCAAATGGAAATTGGTTGCTGTCTGCTTCGCAATGGGATTGCACGAAGGGGCCGGGATATCTAATTTCATTAGGTACCTTTCGTAGATTATGCCGTTGAGCGTTGCTTCAGGCTACCATAGGCACGGCAACGATCCTGGCACACGCCGAAACTTGAAAGGTGCGAACCTCTGGTCGCAATACCTTGCCGTAACTGCCTATTAGTACCCATGGCACAGGTCGATCATGTGTTGCAATGCACTAAAACCGCAGCAGTGAGCCTCCGACTGAGAGACGTCAATATTGTGAACGCTGCTCTGCCGGAGCTTGATGGTCACCATGCGCAGCATGCTTTAGAGCACTGGTGGCCATGCAGAGTGCAAACACCACAACATTGCCCCCACCCACAAAACTATTTTACCACACACAATAATGCGACAGGCGCCCAAAACGCTAGTCTTTCACAAAGCCTCACACGTTCTGTGATGTTTCCACAACTTCTAAAAAAAACTGCAAGCTGCTTTTCCTAACGCATGTCAACATCTCCGTCACCGGCGACATGCTCCTGTCTTGACTGTTTCGCATTTGTAGCCAAATAAATTACTCACACTGACCAGCGTCGGCGAGCAGGTGCATGGAAAGTCTATCCCAGTCTCTTCCGCCATCTTGAAACTACCGCCCCACCATCTATAGGGCGTTGAAGTTGTGAATAATCGTTGCCAAGGAATGTCGACCTCTAGGAGCAAGCGTGATTTCCGGGCCCATTGATTTAACTCTGATGCTCTCCTCCGTCAGTGCAGTGAGGCTCGACGCATGCACTCATGCAAAATGATGAAGCCTAATGTGTGCGTGGTGCACGCTAAAGAATTCTAAACACGAAATTAAACTAGCAGAAGCAGAAGAACCGAGCACGGCAGAGGCGCATGCGCTGGAGAAGATGGAAGGTGGGAAAGGCTCCTGTAACCCTTTAACCACCAAGTTGTTTTCGAAAAAAATGTACAAACTTTCCCAATTTTTTTTTATTTGCACATATTTTTTTTATGTTCTGATTTTGCAAATACATTGCTTGATTGGTTCCTGATTGGTATTTTAATAGAAAAAGTTGATTTTTATGGAAGCTTTCCCTCGGTGCATGTAAGAGTAATGGAATAACACGTGCTGAAATGCGCAGTATTTATTTGAACATACACACCGTAACAAAAGATCAAGTACCTAGACGTTTCTCCATACTAGCGCTAACAAAGTTCCGTAAGTAACGATTTCTTGCGAAATTATTAGCGCAAGGAACACCCTCTCTTCGCGGTCCTTCGGCTTCCATGAAGAACCCCGTGCTGCGAAATGCGGGACCGCGTAGCGGTTTGTCTGTCACAATGAGGTCGACAAGGTCCCAATAAAAAAAAAAACAACCTCGAACCAGCCCAGAGCGTCCTTTTCGTCAGTGGGTTGCCGCAGAATCCCAGGCACTGCACAAAACGGAAACCTCGGAGGCGCTGGTGGCGGGTTTTCAGTGTTTACGTGTTGCCACACGTGAACACTACCCAGCGCGTCGTCTTCTTCGTCACTGTGGTCGTCGTCTAAGTTTGTTTCGTATTCAAAATTCATGTCCGGCTCAGTTTCAGAGACAAATTCGATGTCTTCATCGTCGCTACTGTTCGAACTGCCGCAAGAGAGAGCCCGTTTCCTAGGGCCGTCACCGGCATCACTCAAGCGTGCTGCCATTTCTGATCACTGTTGCAAGGCTAGATACGTGCCAAAGGCCAAAACGCACTATATTTGCGCGACCTCTCCTGCCCTCCAGTGTTGAAAATCGAAATTAAAGCCAATGGATGAACCTGTCTCGTGTTTGGCAGTGAAAGCAAACTATCATTTTGGCTGGACGAGTGTGACTTGTCATCGGCGATATTGGTACAACCTTCCATGACGAGTACAGCTCGAGCCGGCTGGTTAAAGGGTTAAGCAGTGTTAAAGGTGATACGCCAAGAGGGGGAGGAGCTGAGCAAACCCTTGTGGGTGGCACTGTCGGTCGGGAGTTAGGGGTGGAACAGCCAAGAGGGTGAATGACATGCAATTATTATGCCTCTCCCTCTGCATGGGAAAACATGTTAACCGGGGAGATATCGACGAGGTTCTACTCTAGCTTGTGCAATCTTGCCATGTTCGGAAGCATGCTTTTCTAGTATCCGGTATTCTCAAATCTAACATCTTCCAATGTGATGACCAATACGAACACCTCTGGCAATGGAAAGTGTATGGGTCCAGCACGCATAATTTTATTCCAAGCATTATTTAGCCAAATGGCAAAAACTCCTTAATCTTGGATGCATATTAGATGGGTGGGAGTTTTCCTGACGCTGAGTTTGCGAATATTTTTTCTTTCCTGCATTTTAATTTTGTCTGTATTTCAGCTGATGACGAAGATGGCTCCTTACCTAGGAAAGGACACCACTGTTGATCTGTTCCTACCAGCTTTTGTTAGCTTGTGCCAGGATGCTTCATTCCACGTCCGAAAGGCAAGTGGAACAGACTAACGTGAGGGTTTCTGGTCTGCCTTGGACATTCTAAGCCTCGTCCACCCCATAGGTCTGTGCAGCCAACTTCGGCGACTTCTGCAGCATTGTTGGTCAGGAGTGCACGGAAGACAATCTGGTAAGATCTTTGTAGTATTGGATAACGTGTGTGTTTTATTTTGTCGAGAAGATGCGTGAAACTGTACTTCCGGGGCAGCCCAGTCTTGTTCTGTAGCGTCGAGGAAAGCGAGATGTGGCGTAGGACTGGGCTCTGTGTGGGCCTGTCGACCAATGGGTGGTTCTGCCGCTGCAGCAGTTGCGTGGCGACGGTTGGTTAATGGCAGCACCGCTCTTAGAGCTGTACTCCTAACCTGCTTGTTCCTGTTGTTCTTTGGCTCTGAACAGGTGGTGTTCCATTACCTGTGCGAGGACAGCGCGTGGGCTGTGCGAAAGGCCTGTGCCGAGGTTTTCATGCCGGTGTCTTGCGTCTGCTCGCTGACGACGCGGAGGAACAGCTTGGCCCCCCTTTTCATGACCCTGCTGGATGACCAGTCTCGCTGGGTGAGTCGGCCTGGGCATGTCCTCTGGAAACTGAGGACACGGCAAGTTTCCCAGTTTCCGTCGACTTTGGAGATGATATTGCTTTTCCACATGCTTTGTAGAGACGTAGGTGCGTAGAAGTATTTGTACAATGCGTCCGGCCTAGGCTGGCTCCGTGAACGAGTTGCTCCAGCCATCCTGAGGAGGCTTCCTTTCTCCGATCCCCGATGTCTGAGGAAGAGTGGGGGTGGCCGCAGGTGCGTCTGGCAGCCTTCCAGGCCCTGGGTCCCTTCATTTCGACGTTTGCGGACCCGTCCCGGACGGGGCTGTACTGCAGCGAGGATGGCGTGGTGAGCGTGCGCCAGGCGGGCAGCTGCAGCGGTTGCACGGAAGGTGGCCCGGCCAACTGCCCAGAGGGGGAGGAGGTCCAGGCACAGGTGGGCACTTTTGTCGGAAAGGGAGATTGGCTGAGAACGGTCGCAATATTCCAGCTTCCGAGCTTTTGTTTACGCTCCCTTCATTGAAAAGCACGGCGAAAAACCAAGCACACACTACCCTTTTCTTCTGCACCATAAAGTCCGTCCGCTGTCCTCACTCTCACCGTGGGAACAAGGCATCTCCTGAATGTGTGCTATGTCAATCATGTGGTCCGTCGAGGGGCCGAGATTGACCGCAGTTGCTGATCGGTTCTTGCTTCTCCTCGCTGCATCCCGAAAGTAGAATCTTCTGTTAGAAGGCACTCGTTAAACCCGCATATATTGTAAAGTCTCGTATGAACGCCTTCCCCCGAGAAATTGCCAGTCCCGCTTTTTGGGCTGATTACCCGTAACATTAAAATTACAAAACATTGCCCCCCCCCTCCCTTTCCCACCCCACCCGATTCCCACCAGATATCAATCGCGCGATGTCCAACGGGAATCGCACCAACCCTGCGATCAGTGGTAAGGGTACGTGTGACAAGCGTATTAGCCGTGGGTTCCCTTGTGCTTATCGCACAGTGACGCGCGAATCTGCCGCGTCCGCAGTCTGCGACATGGAAATTCCTAATTCGTTCCCGCAGTTTTTGTTTTTAGGTAGCGAATATTTCAATGTTTACTTACAAAATAATTTTGAATATTATTTCGACGTCGGTGACGCCACTTCCTGAAGGCTTGAAAATAGTTTCATAAACATTTGGACGTACGCCGTCAAAATACTTTCATCATTATCTTCACGTCTCAAACTTAGAACTTTGGAGCTTCGGAGTTCGGACTGGGGAGCAGTCGAAAGTAGCAGTTAAAAAAAAATGTAATCTTGCCTACAGGCAGCGTCTCGGTTTGACACAAATTTTCCAAAAACAAATGTCATGCAGTCGACTGTTTTTTTTTTCTTATGAACTTCTAAGTGATGTGGAATGCAAAAACAAACTTCTCAAAGTACATCAGCTATCAGGCCGCACGTACCATTTGCTTGGTTGTGCCCAACATTACAGAATGCGGCACCACTGCTTTTTATAATTTATTCGCGTTTTATATAGACAAAGGAGCTGTATGCCGTGCCAAAATTTGCAGTTGATTGGAAACTGTGTATCCTGTACACTTGCGCCAGAACCTTTGTTCGTTTGCACCTGTCAAGAAACATCAAGGAGGCAATGTTTGCATTCACAACCTTTGATTTAACATCCCGATGGTTTCGTAGTTAACCCGCTCGTTATACATGAATCGAACAGAAAATCTAAACTAAACAACAAACTCACGAAGCTCGGTTAAAAGCGGGGCTGGAGCCAGATGCAAAGCAGGACTGCAACCATACGAACACTCGCTCGCACGATATCAAGGCACAGAAAGTGTGCCGAATTTCTCAGTGTTACGTAGTGTACGCACTTACATTTTTTACGTGCAGGCAAGACAGGGATATCCAGCTGGCCTTTGTTGTAGATTCGAAAGTTTAAGTGAGACGCATGCCGAAATAACATGCAAGCTCAGAACATCGCCTCCAGGCGTGTCAGGTCCGAAAGGATTAACTGTCGAGCTAGTCCCACGCACACACTGAATAAGACAATTCCACTGCCGACTAGGACCAAAACTAATTGGGCACGCAACACATCAATACGTCAATGCAACACTGACAACAACATCGGAAACTAAACGACGAAACCACGAAACTGCTTCCACCATACCACTACGGCGGCTGCATTGAAGGCGGTTGTCGAAATAATAAAGGCACTAGTATTTGACGTCTTACGGAAGTGGCGTCGCAGACGTCAAAATAGTCTCCGCCTTTTTTTTTAATCTTTTTTTTGGTGATTTGCGTGCGCGATATTGGTTTTCACGACGCCCGAGTTTGTAGTGGGTTCTTGCATGTACAGTAGACTCCTGTTAAGGCGAACTCGCTTAAGCGGAATTCTCGGATATGCCGAACAAAGTAAGAACATTTGGTTGGTTTCCCATAGACTCAATGCAAAAAATTGTTTAACACGAACTCCGTTGCGCGCGCATTTTGGATAACTCGAACATTCATAGGCCCCTTCCGCGATGGCACTGCACCGACGGCGACGCCGCGCATTGCGCCGGCCGAGGTGTATGTCAGATGTACCGTAAAAACCCGCATATAATACGAGGTTTTTTTTTCTTCAAATTTTCAGCTTCGATGAGGCGCGATCTAACGCTGTTTGACATAGTTTCGGTTTCGAAGCAATATGGCGCTCAAAACGGCTATCATCATCATTAAAATCGCAATGTTCGAGGCGCCACCATTCGTACACAGTCAGGCTCGGCAATGGCGTCGGCGCGAAAACAATCGTCGGTCGCCTACAAAAGAAAAGTTTGTTTGGTTGCGGAAGACATCGGTAACAGTGCTGCCGGACGACAATTCTCCATAAATGAGGGCAGCATCCACGGATTGATACGACAAAAGCAAGCTCCGTTCACGTGCAACGGAACGAGAAGCTTTAGGAGCCCAAAGAATGGCGTGTTTGCGGACGTCGAGGCAAGTCTCAACGACTTTGTAAAAGAGCAGCGTGAACGGCACCTCGTCGTAACTTTGTAAAAGAGCAGCGTGAACGGCACCTCGCCGTAAACATCCAGCTGCTGCATGAGAACTTTGGCGAGCAGACATTGGGTTCCTCGCTTTATGCGCCGCGCCAAGTTTTCACTGCGTCGGCGCACGCTCGTCGCTCGCTCTTTCAAGAAGTGCGGGGTTTCAAATGCGCTCGACGGCACTGAAGACTACTACTGCCTTTGGGAGGAGGCGTCGGACAAGGAGTCTGATGGACGTGATGACAGTGATTAAGGTTCAATTATGACATGTGGCCCATGTTTTCTCAGGAACATGGGCCACATGTC
Source organism: Ixodes persulcatus (assembly GCA_013358835.2). NCBI lineage: Eukaryota > Metazoa > Arthropoda > Arachnida > Ixodida > Ixodidae > Ixodes > Ixodes persulcatus. The sequence continues at coordinate 858,945 of JABSTQ010009189.1, read as the reverse complement.
GTGTTTCATCGCTAGACACAGATTTGCACAAAGGAGGTGGCAGTCAAAAATCGCCGAATGGATCGGTTCCCCCACCTGTGGTGTGTGAAACATTAATTTTTTCTTCTTTTGGCATGGTAAGCCAAATAAATGTCCCTTTTTAAGTATCTCTTCATTGTAGGCCTTTTCATTCTGTGTTTATTGGTCAACAGCAATGTAGCATGATAATTAGGGCACTTCTGTTAAGTTGAACATCTGATAAGTCTAACAAATTTTCAAGGTCCCTTCGTGTTCGTCTTAAAGGGAGTCTACTGTATATCGCACTGTAAAGCACGAATGCACTGTGTCCGCGTTCTGCTGCCGTACCCGCAACAGGGGAGTTCATAGTGAATTTCCGCACACTTGACACACCGTGGAACACGAATTTGCCGTGTCTGTGATCTGTGATATCATTAATGAAAAGTCTGAGTGTGCAGGCGAGCTGGTGATAGGTAATTATGTTGTTTCAAAGTCTCAAAGTTCCCATTTCACGGAACTTGTGGGTGGAACCCCCTCCCCTTCCGTGCTTATCACCAGTTTTATTTTTTTTATTTTAATATTGTTTTGATTGGGCATTCTTTCAGGACTTTACGATATACAAACGCAAATGTATGTAAGAGCCCGCTGGCAGCTGTTCACTTATCTAATCTCTGGGGAAAGTGATAAGTACTATATAATACAAACAGTTGGCTTTTTTTGTGTTTGTGTTCGTGTTTTAAGGTGTTTGTTTTTGCTGAGATCGCTTCCTTGCTCCTCATTCTTGTGGTAAACGTAACAATAAAAGCAATAATTGGTTGCCTTATCTGTAAGCTTTTTTGTAGATGACATATGTGGCGAATACACACGCTGACGCACAAACAGCAAACCAGCATGAGAACAGTGGGAATGTCCTGCTGAGTGACTCAAACCAAACGTAGACTTGTGAGGAAAACCTTCCGTTTTATGGTTGTACTCACTAGTTTTGTCAGTCATTTCGTTTATTTATTTCATCAAACCCTTAAACAAGCTTTTTATTTTTGTTCCATTCAGTCATGCTTGTTCTAGTACGGGCTTATGCGCATATGTATGAGCAGGGATGGTATGACGTTTTCAATATTTCACATTTGTACTTTCATCAGATAGAGTGGATTTGTACTCTGTTAACTTGAGTATTCAAATACATTTGTTTGCTAAACAGGGGCTTGAAACGTTTGTATTTCCCAATAATGAAAACTGTGTTCAGTAAGTATTGGGCTTGATTTCATACCATAATATTGCATCTTGGAATGGTTTTGTTGTGAACTTATGAAACTTGTTAGAAATAGGCACAATCTTTTATATTCATGAGGCTTAAATTTTGCTTCTTTAGTTGACTATGCCTTCTATTGAAATTCCATAAAAGGAACCATCCCTTTACTAGGACAGTTCTCAATAGCTGCCATTCACATGAATTGCAATTACACTGTTCGCTTTTTATGCTATGGGCTAGATTATATATAGAAAGGGTAAAGTCAAAGTCCATTTGGACGTTTAGTGATTTATACAGCGTAAGGTCAGTCTGCCAGGATGAGGCAACACTGGTTTACACAGTAAATAAGCAATTTTGCCAGTGTAGTACGACTGCTAACCCGGGGTCCTTAACGCGCTCGTGCAGTAGTGATGCACGACCGCACGCCGGTACGATGCTCCCCCAGATCGAAACGGGCAGGGGTGGAGCTCGAACCCAGGATTGCTGGGTTCTGCAGCGCGAGCTTTCGCTCCACGCGTGTCGAGCTGGGTGTGCGCTTTAGCCCGCTCGGCCACCGATCCCCCTATAGAAAGGGTATGGTTGGAAATGGTTCTGGAACTTCGCACGGAGACGCTTTATCATGGTGATATTTTTGTGTTCAGAAATACACCTCTGCGCTTATAGCCCCAAGTTTGACCAGGGTGACCAGCTCCAAGATTTACTTATGCTGCTACGAAACTCGACTTTTGTGACTCCTGAGCTGCTCCAAAGCAGAACTTTTACTGCTCCAAAGCTGCTCCAAAGGGGCATCTTTGCTGCTCCCAGATCTGTTACTAAAGGCTGAAGCTTGCTTCCACCCCTGCATGTTGATAACACTTTGTGAGAATGTTCATTATTTATCATACATGCCGAAAAAGTTAAGTTATGAAAATGCATTTTTTGTCGAAAAATGGTAATTCGAGGCCGTGGCCACACTTAAACAGCAAGCGTGCACATTTAATCGCTTTTATCCATTGTTTGCATGGCAGTAAAAGAGCAAACTAGCTAGCCATGCGGCCAGGCCAAGCCAAGCATGGGAGTGAGCACATGCATCATGGCACCATGCATACAGAAGTTACGAAATGGATGAGCAGTGTGGTCGCACGGTGCGTACCGCTAACAAACCTGAGCTCAAGGAATTGCCCAGTCCTCGGAGGTGTCCTGTCCATTGAATACATTGAGGTAAAAAAATGTGACATGGTCTGTGGTCCAGTTTTGGACAGTGGAATTGCGCAAGTAGTAAGCCTAGGAACCGTTGTGCCGCATTCCATGCCCTGGCACCCAAACTGCGTTGGGCATCATAGAGGGCTTTTTCTTTACAAAGAAAATAAGTAACCCTAGAAATGTTAGCAATTTAGAGAGCATAGTTATGCGGTGCATCTCCATCGGCAGAGTGGAGCAAAAATCAACTTCTCCCGAGTGAGTACTAGATAAAACTAAGTATGCGTGGTTTTGGTGTTTGTTTAATTCAAAGTTTCCTTAGTTCAAAGCACTTGGCTGTTCCCATGAGCTTCATATTATCTAGGGTCGTCAGTAAATTGGTAAATAGCTTTTTGGGGAAGAGCCAAAAATTTACTTTGTTAAAAACTGTTGACGTCTCGCTTTGTGCCGTGTAATTGTGCACATTGTTCTTGTCTTGGTTTAGTTGCATTGGGCCATGCTTTCTTTTAACCGTGTACATGATGCACTCTGTGGGTGGTTTGCTGTTTGTGCTCAGGAGGTGATCTTAGAAGAGAGCCCCCTGAAGGCGGCGGAGCTTGTGCCTTGCGAGGAGGACAAGGGGGAGCCCTGCAGTACTGTTTGTCACCCTTCACCACCTGCCGAGTGCCTGGAGGACAAGGCTCCTGTTGTGGAGCTGGACGCTGCCTCGCAGAGTCCCAACGCGCTGTCTGACGGCGGCCTTGAAAACGTGCTCGCAGTAGGTCTATTGAAAATGCTTTGTGAACTTTGCACTAGTGGCGGTTCCGCGTGACAGTCGATCACTCTGGGTGCTGCTCTTTCTACGAGTATTGTTTGAGCAAGTTCATTTTTTAACGTGAAGTATTCTTTGGCTTTCGGCATTTCATGAAACCCAAAAATGAAGCCTGGATAAAGGCGACCACACCATTTAGATTGCCCGTCTTTCCAGCATATCGGTGACCAGGGGGGTCACGACACACCTGCGCGAGTTGAGGTGCCCTTTGGCGGGAAACCCCTGAGGAAAATCCGCTCTGTGTCTGGCAGATGGCAAATTGACACCCTGTCGCACGTTTGAACGTGAAACCTTCTTTAGCTAGGTGTTGGGCATTTTCTGAAGATAAAACTGAATGCTGTATAAAAGCATCGTCACTATCGGGTAAGAGGGGAGGAGGAGAGGTGCTCGACGCTGGTTGGTTAACAAGGTCATGTGACCAGAGGGGTAAGCGAGAAAGAGCTCGAGAGTATGGAAGGCTCTGGAAGATCGCCAGGTTTAGCGGCCCGATTAGCGGTAGTATCGCTTTATTCTAGGAACAACCATCAAGTGTGCACATGCGTTGAACTATCTGAAGAAGAGGGCCATGAACGTAGGCTTCTGGGGAACCTCAGTGTCCCTAGACTTCTTTTGATGCAAGAATGTTTATCCAACACAATTGTCTAGCAATTTGCCATGCAATTTTTTTATTTATTTTTTTGGTCCGATGTTTTGAGGAATTTTGGCAACAAAACAAATGCGTAGAGACTCCAGGGATGTTGGCTGCAGTTTGCATTGATGTCCGATTTCTGAGCGTTCTCTGTGTGCCCGGCAGATTGCAGTGGAGCCCCGAGTGGAGGAAAATGGGACGGATCGTACTGAGGAAGTTGGCAGCAACGAACAAGAGTGCCGGGAGGCAGTTGGGCAAGCGGAAAGCGAGGGGGACGAGGTGTTGGGTCCCCTTCTGGCGGCGGAGGCACCCCTGGGAAAAGACGAGCCGACGGTGCCGGCGGACCATGTCTCGGTGCAGGGTCACCGGCAACACCTGGTGGTTCATGTGGACGGCACCACTGGGGGCGAGAATCGCTTCAATACGTTCCAGTTCTGGCGGACCCCCATTCCCGAGGTGAGGGTTTTTGCCCAGCTGCGCAGGCTCGCAAGCACCCTGGCGCTTGAATTGGAGCAAGAACCTTTGCGCTTTGGTTGCATTGCCCCCAAACTAGGGTGCCTGGAATGCGACTTCGACTGGTGTGTTTAGCGTCCTATGCTGCCCATACATCAAAAGTGGTCCCAAAGTGGCAACAAATGACGTCGCAGAAGCCGAAGTGTCATGCTGTTGCCTGTTGCGATCCTGGCGGTTGGTCTAGAGATGCTAACGAGAAGCTGCGAGTAGCACAAGTGAAAGCCAGTTTCGCTGTCGTCGCGGCCTCCCAACCTAAGCTTCCATGAACTGCCACATTGAGAGCGACCCGCAGCAGAGCAGGCGTCTGCCACTTTTACCACAGCTGTTGGGACGCCGCCAAGATTGCGACTGGCGACAGCATGACACTTGTGCGACGTCATCAGGCGGAAATCGAGGGACCACTTTTTTGGACGCGGTAAACACACCAGTCGGAGACGCGTTCCAGGCACCATACCCAAACTGAGACGCTTGTTTGTTCTTGTTTGCGAGGAAAGGGCATGTGGCGTCTGGTTCCAAAAAGCCCGCTTTGCGTGCAGGTGGAGGTTGACATAGAGTTCCTGGGAGACAGGGCAACTGCAGTTCACGTGCGTGCCAAGTCGCAGGACCAGGCCAATCGCTGCTTCTCTTCCGACTTGAGTGTGGAAATGCTGGGTCCCCCGGGCTTGCCTTGTGGAGTTTCCTCAAGGTGAGTCTACCCTCCCCTGGTGTCTAGTCCCTTGGGGCAGTCATGGGCACGTTGCTGCTGTAAAGTAACAGTAGTACAGTTCATTTGAATATTGGACAAGGTAACTTGTTTCAGTTGCTACAAAAAAATTAATGCCATTACTTTTTGGTTACTTTACAGAAAGGGTTAGAAAACAGTCAAAAGTTACCTCATAATATTGCTTTTCTTTGCCAGTTTTTTCGCTATATATATGTGCAGAGTATGCACCTGGTGCAGAATATGCATCTCGTACGGAACAAAAGCTCAATTGTATAAAACTTCTGGTGAAAGAAAAAAAAAAAAAAGAAATGCAGCTGTTGATGGACGTTGGGCACTAAAGATCCACTTTTATAGCGTAAACATTATCTGTCTACCCTAAGCGTCACAAAAAACCCAAAGTTACAGCCACGCGTGCCTTTTTTTCACGTTAAAAGCACAGCCTAACACCCCGACATGTCCTTTTTTATATTTATATATCAGAAAAGGGGCATTTTGCGATATTTGGTCTCAATTTTATGGGAGAAAAAGGGCACCTGGGGATTTTATTTAATATAAATAAACAGATAGTTGTTAAATCTGAGTAAACAGGCTTAAACAATATATAATCCGAAGTAAGGGAAAAAACATGTGGTTAGTTGGCACAAGTCACCGTCCAACTGCCGCTATTCATCCATTCCCTGTTTTAGAGAGTCTAGATTTAAAAGAGGAAGCAAGCGAAACTGAAACCACGGAGACGGCTCCTGCGTACATAGGTGGTAAGTGCACATGTGTTGTGTAGTCGCGTGGAAAGAAGGCGAGCGAACAAAAGAGAAGAGCGACGACGCCTGCCCGGTCGGCGCTTTCGTCTTTTCGTCACCTTCTCGCAGTTCGTAATTCAGATGCGGCTATCGAACGGTTGGAAACCCTCTCAAATCTAGGCACACTATTTTCCCGTTCCGTTTTGTTCCGAATCACAATTTGCGGCTTACGGTTCTGAAAGAACGACACAACTCGGCCGGTTTCATCGGCGTGGTTAACGTGGTTTTCGTTTTGCGATCTTGCAGTCGCCGATTTCTGTGAGTGTGGCAAGTGTGTTCTACATCGGCGCTTCAATTTGAAACGAGGGGCTTTACTTGTGAAAAGAATTAGGCATGGCGCGGAATTCCGGCCTCCCAACAATTCCTCTCTGGGGCACAAACGGGTATTTTTGGTTGTGATTCAAGGATCATGAGTAAATCTGCGTGCTATAAAGTTTGTAGCGTTCGTTACTTTTCTTTTTTTTTTTTAACCTGTGCGTTAGATTTTTGTGGAGTGGTAGAGACCAAGAGGTGTTCGCATGGTCTGTCAAACATCACGGCGCTAACATTTGGAGAAAAAACTACTTTTGTCAGCTCCGTGCCGACTGCGCGTCTTTGGCCGAATTTATTGAATATTCGAGTGACCAAATACAAGAAATTCGATTCGCGAATCGAATATTTCGGGAACTTGCTATTCGATTCAAATTCGAGTATTCGCACACCCCTAATATTATTTCTAGTTCATAAAAAAACATGTTTAGTTCGATATCAAAACTTCATTTACTCTAGTTTTTCCCCATTTTTCACGTGACGGGCGGGAAGTTGAAAAAAAAGGGAACTTGGGAAGCAATTTGAGACCCCGCAGGAGTGTGTTGGACAATTCAAAGTACAGGTGAACATATATGCTTAATGTCAAAAAGACGAGGTTCGGAAAATCGGTTGTGCAGTGAGCCTATGGGCATTTGTGATGACAATCAGCTAAAACTGACCTCTGCTCCCTCGGTCAAAGAAAAGAGAAACGAGATGCTGCGCTTAGTTGCCTCTCCGTTTCTGTGGCAGTGTACCATGCATGGGTATGGACGTGATGGTCCCCATCCCCCCAGTCGCCTGCAGCAGCTTGGCCTAGCAGGGTTGTTCAAAATTTAGGTGTTTTTTTTCCCCCCATCTTTTTTTGCTTTCTTGCTCCAGGCAATTATTGTGGGAGCTTCTTGCACTGCCCTCTCTGTATTACAATTTGGGTCACTCGCCTATTGTGGGACTATTTAGTGGTCGTGTTTGGAATATCTTTGTGCAGAAATCTCAAAAGTAACTTACGATATTACTCTTTAGAGTTAATAATAGCCCTGTTCCAAGTTATTTTAACTTGAAAGTAGCGCATTCCAAGTTAGCAAGCGCCCCGACTGGCCAGGGGCGCTGTTCGCTATTGAGTGGTGAAAGAGTCTGGTGGGACGTTTTCCCAGGAGCACAGGGGAGTCGCTACGCATCCGGACAGCCTCTCTGTCCTCCCTAACGACGGCCGACCAGGAGTGCAATCTGCTGCTGTCCTCCTCAGTCACCGAGGCCTCGGTGGCCTTCAACGAGGCCGGGGAGGTGGCCGGTGAGGAAATCCTCTCTCCAGGCCAGCTTGCTCAGTTCCAGCCAGGGCTTCTAAACTTCTCAAATACAAAGTTGGGGCTAAAACTGGCGGAGCGCACCGATTGGCCTATCACGACGATGACTTCGCACTTTTTTCGCCGACATCCAATCGGCGCGCTCCGCGAACTTTCGGCTCCAACTTTGTGTTTGACGAGTTTAGGGCCCCAGTGCATTGTGTCATACTCCGAGGCAGATAGCAGCGAGGGAAATCCTCAAACATCGACCTGCAGAATTCCACTAACGAAGACGCGCAGTATTAACTATGCTTTGGAAATGGCAAACCTTTCTTGGGCAGCAGTTTGTTTCCCAAAGGAAACACAAAATGGTACTTCGTGGCGCCACAAGTAGTTTCAGCGGCACTTGACCCTTGGCACGGCAGCAGACATCATCCTTGCTATGCCTAATTACTTATACAATGTCCCTGTCATAAAGTGAACTACATGTTTGTTGACACGAACGTATTCGATGGACAAAACATCTCGTAGGACTGGGTAATGCCTCCAACCAAGCTCCGTACACGCCGCGTTGGCTTCCGTAACTTCTGTGGGAACGACGCCGTGATGTGCAGCCATGCTGGTGTGGCATGACTTGGCCACCTGGTGGCTTGCTTGCACACTGCGCTCTTTCCCTCTTTTTCCTACCGCTCACACGCTCAAGGACTCGCAGTAGATAAAAAGCTATAAAGTGTGCACGGATCGAGTTAAGCTTGGTTGGTATAATCACAGGGATGGATGGATATTAATGGCTGTACCTTTTGTAATGGGCCGCCTAGCCAAAGTCTAAAATGGCCAACATATGATTCCTCCTGCCCTTCTAAGCCAATTTTCTCCCCCTATCGCCAGGCAGACCTTTGGGTAGAGTGACCATATTCCTCAAGGTAGAAAACGGGACATCCCAGTGGAAAAAAAGGGGGGGAGGGGGGGGTACTAATGTTTGAGATTGGGAGAAAAAATGAAATTCTACTCGCGTGCTATCTACATCCGTGTTATATCCAGTAACTAAAAAAATATTTCTACACACGCGTCTTCACGAGAGAAAAGGTGTTTGTGGGCAAGAACAGTCCTAAATTTTACTCTCTGGGTAAATATCTTAAAGTACCTACGGTTATTTTTGTAAAATATACTTGTAACGAATAGGCATAGTTTCGGTTTGCTTCTACTCGCTTGGTGCCAATTTCGAAACGATGTACTCCTGCGAAAACGGGATATGATTCTATATTGGGAATAAAAAGATGGGACGGCAGAAGTGGACCTCAAAAATGGCACTGTCCCGGCCAAAACCGGACATGTGGTCACCCTACCTTTGGGGGATTGAGCAAGAATGCTCCCGGAGTTGCCAGACTTACAAAGAAAAAATACTGCAAACTAACCAGTCCCAAAGGTTAAATTTTGAATTACTGCGCATTCTTTTCCCATAGACATGTGTAATTGCCGGGACCATCTCTCTGCTTCTAACTGTCCCGAAATTCGTGTAAAGCGACTGAATTAGTGATAAAAGTGCTGTGCTATTTGCACCATGAACGAAACTCTGCTAAATTTCTTTAAATTGCCCGAGACTGGGGCAAGAAAACTGTGAAGTATCAAAATGTGGAAGAGAAAGGCAAAGTGATGGCAATGTCACAGCTCAAAGGTTTCTTCAGTTCTCTCTCTTCGATATCCCAAGGTCGCCAGCCCCCGCACACACAGACTTCCTTTTTCCAACTTAAACCAAAACCATGTAAAACAATTGCAGTGGCTTAGCTCAGCTATGCCAGGATATGCGTAGCGTAAGCTTAGGTTCAACTGGTTATTCTCAGCTTTCCTGGTTGTCTAGGATTAGCTTGATTATCATGCTTACTGCTGCTTTAATGACACACACACGGTATACGCATTATGTGACTACTTCGGGATCCGATGAGCTAAGCTTCTCCGCTCTTCTTATTGCGGAGGAGGTGCCGTGTAACCAAGCTTTCGGTTGCACGTCAAAAGATCCCCAGGTGGTCCAAATTAATCCTCAGTCCTCCGCTGGGGCGTGCCAGATGCCCGTTGTTGATTCGGCGCATAAAACCCCCAAATTTGACTTTTTCGCGCCAGCTGTGCGCCGTGTTGTTCTGTATCAAGCAACCAAGCTGCCGCCCAGAACAACCGGACAGCGTGGGCCATGATCTCGATCGGGTGCATGCGCGCGGCGCGTGCATCGGGGACTGACCCAGGCGCCATACCAGTCCTGCCCGTTCCGTCACTGCTCCTCGCGCATGCGCAGCACGGCTCTCCAGGAGCCACGTCAAACTGCTCAACCTCGGCCAGTGTAGCTTACGCTACAAAATATGTATATTTCTAGGCGACACACTTATCTCCCAAAGGCGCAAGGAAAAGGGGGACTTGAACAAACAGACACCCGCAAGCGATCAACTTGCTGCACCCTAGACCGGATTCAGACTAACGTGGTCCCCACTATCTCTTGCCTTCGTCTACCCCTTTGAAACAAAACAACAAAAACCTCAACTTAAAGTTGCAGGAAGGCTTTGGATGCGTCACTAAGCTGCAGTGACACCTGGCTTATACCATTGCCCATCGTTTTTATTAGGAGACAGTCCGAATAAAAATGGATACTCATTCGTTAGGCCACAAACAGGTGCATCATGCACGCGATGGTACCTTTGGCAGGCTTTGGGTCTCTGTGCTCATCAATTAAGGATTGCAAGCCTGCCAAAGTCACGTGCATGATGTTCGTGTTTCAAGCTTCCGTTTGTTGCGCTAGTTGGGCATTAGAGAGTAGGATGGACGCTAGAGAGTTGCTTTTCGGCTTGAGGACTGTTGCACGAGTGGCAGACGGTGGCAGACTATGTGCACCAGGGAGGCTTGCATATGGTGCGGTCAATCTAGTACTAATGGGCAGGGTGGCTTTGGACAGGTGTCCGCAAGGTCCGGGTGAACGAGCTGAAGGAAGCCAGCACGGCGCTGCTCTCCAAGTCTACCAACAGCAGTTTGGACAGCTGGTCTGCCAATGATCAGGTGGGGCACAGTTTGGGGACAGTCTGGAGAGCCCGTCAGTGGCATCTCTTCTCTCTGGTACCCATACTTTGAATTATTGGAGCCCTAAGTTGGGTATTTTTTGTGAATACTGCGCTTCCGTTGGAGCGTGTAAGGCATGGATCACAAGTCGCAGTCTGTTTTAGTCATGTGCGAATATTTTGAGTTTCAAGCGAATACTGGTTTGGGCCGGATATTTTTCCATAGAATATTGAATAGTTTCTCATAGAATATTGCATAGTTTCTCCACGCCTTTCACTACTGCAGCATGCTTAAAGGGATGCTGAACCGAAATTTTGGGTGGAAATTCTTGGTAGCAATGGCATACATAGCACGTCCTTTACTTCTAAATGACGTTGTTTTGAGCGAGAAGGCGTATAAAATTGAATAAACCCGAAAAATACAATTTTGCGCGACCCCTGGTGAGCGTCGTGGAAAGCTCGCTTCGTGACGTGCGCATTCTCATTCGACTCAAAAGACAGACGGAGCCAAGCCAAGCCAGGCGCTAAGCCGGGTGGCGTTTGTTATTGTTAGTACCACGCGGGCTCTGCCCCATATTTTGGATTTCCGCGACCTCTGCTTGTCGGCATTGCCTTTTGCGATCTCTTTACTAGTATGGCGACGTATAAAATCGTCGGCAGCAGCTGTAGCAGCAGCCTCAGCAGCCGCAGCAGCAGCAGCAGAACAGCCGCCGAGCGAAGAATCAAGGCGAGCACCAACGAACGAGGAGAATGCGCGGAGGCACCAGGGGCGCTGGGGGCGCCGAGAATGCGCACGTCAGTTCCGCTACGCCTGCTCTCAGAAGGACTCACTCGCGCCGGCGGCTTCCGGCCGAGGATTCGCTCTTAATTCAAAGAAATACAATAATTCGGGCCCCATCCGTCGGATTGAATATCGTTTTTAGGTACAGTACCATCCCGTGAAGCCCGCTCGGGCAATAATTATGAGATTTCAAATATCGGTTCAGCATCGCTTTAAAGGGATACTGAAGCGAAACTTGAAATACACCTATTATGGTCAGAAATAGGTTTAATGTGATCAGTGATATCCGCAATTCATAATTGCGCGTTTGTATTTTGAACGGATGGCTATATTTTTCACCCTGAGGGGCCCGATTGGGCGCGCGCTCGAAAATCGGCCATCGGAGAGCCCGATGCGTCTTGGGATATTCGGCGCATTCGTGACGTCACTTGTGCCAGATGGAAAAGGCTACGGCGTGAATGTTGTGGTTACGAGCGTTGCCACTTGGTGACGCGTCGACGATTTACAACCTGTGACAACGTGGCCGTTTGAGATGTGCAAGGGCTGCACGCATGCTGCACCACGGCAAGTCGGCAACCACGGCACCACTGACAAAACCAGCTCGGAGGCCGGATTCTCAAAGCGAACTTACGACGAAAAAAGTGTGTACGACGAATTTGAAACTCAAAGCGAACTTACGACGACGAATTTGAAAGAAAACCCGTATTCTCGAAACGAAATTGTCGTAACTTTTGCGCAGGTTACGACAGTTCTAAGACAGCTCCGAAGCTGTCTTACGCATTTTTTACGATGAAAGCCACATGGCCGACAGCGTCGCTCAGTTACATGGTCGCGACGACCAACGGACATTTTTTTTCTACGTGCTCTTCTCGCACGTCCCGACTTCAACCAGCAAGAAAAAAAAGGAGTACTTGAAACAGACCACGACGAACAAGAACACTGGATCCAGAATATAGTAGGCCTAGCAGCAACACCGACTCGACGCACCGTTGCTCTGGCGGTCCTTGGCCAAGACCGTCTGCCCACGACCGGCTGGCCTGCTGAATGGAATATGGCCGTGCGACCCTTGTGGACCCTTCCCGGATGAATGGTTTGATCCCTGAACTAAATTTCAGAGGTCAATCTTTTCCCCTTGGCATCTCAATCTCCTTGTTTTCCGAGGCAGCGGGGACGAACGCTGTCGTCGAAAAGGGACTCTCATTGATTCTATCTCCTTGTTTTGTGTGATATAGAGCTCAAATAAACGCCGTATGGATTACCTTCGCAACACGGTATGCACACTTTGTTATTAGTATGCCATTTTTATTCTGACACGACGCTACGTCACTGTCGAGCAGTTCGTAGGAGCTGCGCGATGTCGGTCCAACCTTTCTTTGCCGAGTGTCACGTCAGTATCGTGTAGCAATCGTGAAAGATCGGTCCCGAAGCGCTTACCGACACGCGGTCTAAAACAACGAATCCAGCACTTCGATCAAGCGCGCGCGTCCGCTCAGAGTGTGAACAGGTATTTGTGTGGCTCTTGCTGACACTCTCGTAGTTCAAACGTGTCTTTCTAAACGTCGGCTCGCAACTCGCAGCAACTAATACCGGCCGTGCCAGAAGCGTGCTCACGTGTTGTCGTGCATAGAGCTGCAACGAGGACGAGCTCACTGTGGTCAACTACGCTTAGGCTTTCTCCGCCAAGGCTTTGCAAACGCGTTCAGGCCTAGGCTAATTCTGCCGGCACGCCGTATTTCCGCAGAACGGCGCTGCTCCTATGCCACAAGTGATGTCACGAGAACTTCCCACCATCCACCAGATGTGAAGTTGAAATCGTTTAAGTAGGTTTAAAATTAGTTCTCCGGTGTTTTACAGCGCGATATTGATATTTCCGAGGTGATGCCTGTCCCTAGCCCATATTTATGCAAAAATATGGGCGCTAAAATTTCGTTTCCGTACCCCTTTAAGGGAGCACGTGGGGATCGACAAATATTTTTTTAATTTTAGGAGGATTTTGATTAAATTTTGCATGCATGTTTGTAATGCCTGTATGGTGATACATGCAAAATATCACTGTGATATCTCTGTTACTTTACTTAGTATGTATTTTTTCTCCTTCGAACCTTGTGGAGTGCCTGCAGAATTTAAAACATTGATAGAAGACTGGTTGGGCTTGGAGTATGTTCCCAAATGAATGTCATACAGCGGGACATTCTGGGATTTTTTAATTTTTTGCACGATTATTTTCAGTCGGAATTTGTCATCGCCTTGCATGAATGGATATGAATTGCACACACATAAAGAACCACATTATAAATACAAAAAGGTATACTCTGAAAAAACAAGAATGTCATTATGTGTAGTGTAGTTCAAAGTACATAATAAAATAAACGGAGCAACAATAGTCAAAACGGTTGCCAAGATATCAGCTCCACGAGCAGGACAAAAAGCAAAAAATTTGATTCCGAGAAAACTGTCTCTAAAGTTTCAAGTGGTGTTTCTCACTCTAGAAGGCACCACGGTTATAGTCTTCCGTGTCCTTCTCGACACAGCACTTCTTCGGCTTCTGCCCCTTTGCCTGAAGAGCTCTCGATGCCTTCTTCTTCCTTGAGGCGTCCTTCTCTGCTGCTCTCCGAAGTGCAAGCCCCCCAGGTCGGATGCCAAGGGAACTGCAGAACTCTGTGTATGCACGGAAGCTGCCACAGTTGAACCTGCAGATTGCCTCGCTGACGGCGGTCTCTGCTGCAACCAGGGATGCATGTTCGTCTTTTGGGAAGACTGACCAGATAACTGAGTGCAGACTCTCCGCCGCATTCTGAGTCTTCTTCCCCTTGCATCAGTCAAGAAGCTGAGGTTCAGAGAGGCGCTGGTACACGGGCAGAAGTGCAGCAGCAACATGGCTTGTCAGCCTGTACTTGTGAGCTGGCTGCGGCTCACCTTGAGCTTCTGCTGCTCGATGCCTACACCAGCTCATGGAACCAGGAGGGCAAAGCTCGTGATGGGGGTTCTTCGTCTGTAGACGTCACATGATAGAACGTTGCCATCACTGCTCTCTGCATGTCTGCAACGTTGGAGTGGCTTCGCAGAGCCATGCCATAATAGCTGGTGAATCGCTTGATGAGCTCCTGCGTGAGGCCACCTCTTCCGCCGAGGGGTTGCCCTTTCTTGCCCTTGGTGATCAGACCACGCAGCGCGGACCCCATCCTCTTTTGCACATGGTTGATGCAGTCCTCCTTAGTGAATGGAATGAAGCCATAGGTTGCATCCTCGCTGAGGGCCAGGAATGTGCGGCTGTCTCCGTCGCAGACGATGCTCGTGTAGCGGAGGTCATTCTTTGCAAGGGAACGTCCGAACAGCATCAAGGCAGCTTCCACCTCCATCCTACCCGACTTCACCTCGGTATTCTTCAGGCACTCGTGCGACTGCCTCCACTGGCTGTAGCCTTCGGAGTCTTGCTCTGGGCCCAGTGCACACCCATGGCACAGGTTGGACAGAACCACGGAGTCCAGCACTAACCCAGTGTAGTACTCTATCACAGTGCCCACGCCAATGTGAGACGTGTGGCCGCGAGTCATCCATGTTCCATCGTATACTACGGTCACATTTTTCGTGAAGGTTGGGTCCATGTCTCTGTAAACATTACGTACAGCTGCAACAGAGTCAACAAACACACTTGCAGCAGCTGCATCCGCAGCAGGCCTGAACGTGTTCTTGAGGTGCCCCTGGAAGGTTTTCTGGTGCAGCCCCCGATGCGAAACATCCATGACGGACCAGAAGTCTGTTAGCGCAGTTGAGCCTTTGCCGACACTCTTCATGGCCTGCATCGATCTCGGGTTCACCTCGAAGGCACGGCTGTCTTCTTTTCGCGGCGACGACCATTCATTCGCGGCTTGGGTTGGCCGTGAAAATGATCCTGACTTGCTCCACGCAAGTCAGGATCATTTTCACGGCCAACCCAAGCCGTGTTCCCTGCGCAACTGTGATTCCTGGCCGCAAGCACTTTTGGCACGGTGTCTCGCTAAGCAGTGCCTTCAGTGCCGCGATTTGGACTACCAAATATTCCTCGGATGGCTCCGCACTAGCGGGTTTTGCGCCTTCGCCAGTCAACTGCATCTTCCGCTCAGTTGCCGACACAGAGCTCAACGACTCGTGGACCGCCGCGGCGCACTTGCGGGACGCCTCCGGTGAAACAAATTTCGTCTGCGAATGCACCTGAACGGTGCGATTGGTGCTCGTAGACGGTGCTTCTTCAACGGGACTCGCAACACTCGAAGTGCGAGGCATCACGTCGTCCGCGGATGACTCCGCTTCAACAAAGCGCTCACTTTCGGAGAGCGACACCAAGAGCTTTTTCCTGCTCTTCTTGGCCATCGGAGCGGCTGCCGAAGCGATGTGCCGTTGCATACTTTTTCTTGAACGATCGTCGATCCATAATCGCCGGACAGCGTTGAAGAAGAAACAAGAAACTATCGTGATCCGAGACTCCAAAATGCATAGCAGGCGATCACGCGAAAGCAGCCGGGAGCAGACGACGAACTCGCGGAAAGCGCGGGGAGCAGCGCGGTTGCTAGGGGCAACCACGGAGCCGGCCAATGACGGAGCGCGCCTGACCCGCGCGGGAGGGAAGGCCAATCGGAGGCCGCCGGTTCCATCCGGGAGGCTTCCGAAGTTTTGTTTTTTATGTGCTTACTTCGCATGTGAGGAGACGGTAGACGCGGGAAATGGAAAGATGACGAAATGCGCTTTCCGTTGATACCAAGATGGCCGTGCCCGATAGCGCCGTCGCGGAGAAACGGAGGTTTGAAAAACACGTATTTTTTGCAGATTTGAAGCAATATTCCTCTACCTGACCTCATATAAGTGATTATTTAGAGCACTTAAAGGTAGTTTTCAACGAAAAAACTTTGAGAGGGCATAGAGAAAGACCCACAGATGTGAAATATTCAACTTTCTAAAAATCAACTTTTTTGACATTTTTCGCAAGTTGATCCCCGCGTCCTCCCTCACGGGTGGAACGGCTGCGCCATTTTGTGTCAGACGCATTTGTCTGCGCCATCCTGCGCCATTTTGCAGAATCTGCGCCACAGTCAATACCTCACGCCATTATGCACCAAATCGCAGAATGTGCGCCTAAAAAATTGTATTTTGTCTTGGTTTCGGTTTCTGTAGACCCGATTGACAACAATGAGCGCGTTAGCTTGGTGGACCTTGCAATCCATTGTTCTGTACATCCTCCCTGTGTGTCCCGAGTCGGAAGGCGTGAAAAAAACTCGGGGGTCGGATTCCAAGCGCTACACCACCTGCAACTGGATTGTTATTCTTCAACCATAAGCGGTTAAGCAAGTTGGCTGAGGTGAGGTCGTCGTTAAGCGCGAGATTGCCTGAGGCTCTGCGGCCCGGGATCTGGACGTCAGCCAGTTGAAAACACATTAGCAAAAGATTCCTTTTTGTACTTGGTCGTTAAAAGTTGGAACCGCATTCTTGCAAGATAAATCGTGATTTCATTGAACTGAAACGCGGTCCGATCCGAAACCTTGCCGGCCAGCAGCTCTCACGCGAGTGGTAGATCTGTTCGGCGTACTTTAACCTTGCTCCTGCTTATCGCTTCGAATACGATAACTCCGTTAATCGTAGTCTGCTGCTTCGATATTGAGTTGCACAAAAGGATAAGCTCGAAATTTGTAGCCCTGTTCCTCCGTGCAACTGCACGTCCGTTGCTTACGCACATCACATGGTTCGCACATATAATTGCTATGTTGAGCACGTGTGGGTTGTGCGATAAGCAGAGCTGGTTTGCATTTTGAGCAGCTGAAAGCCACTCAGAAAATATCAAGGACACTATCTTCAGAAACATATGGTACTTGCTTTTTGGTTCTCATTAAGGCTCACAAAGAAGTTTTCGCATCTGTTACACTGTTATCCCATCTGCCTAGGTTCCTAACCAGTCATGGTAATATCTGCTGCTAAGCACAATTGAAGTTGCTCCGTTGCTCGTCTAAGACACAAGCTGAAGTGCAATGAAAAGTGATCTGAGCTGCTCCTAGCTTGCTATAGAATATAGTTTTAGCTGCTCCCAACCTGCTTCAAAACAGCTGTTTCAGCTGCTCCAGTGGCTGCTCCCAAGTACATTTCATGAGTTCCACCCCTGTTAAGCGAACATCCAGCTGAGCTCATCAAGGTTGCTTCCAAGCTTCCACCCGTCGATTTCTAAGCTAAGTTAATATTAATCTAGCTATATTTATGGACAGTTGTCTTAGAAAGTCCAATGCCCACATTAGGATGGCAAGTAAATGACACATTTTACATAAAATTGCACTTATAGAAATGCCCAGCTGTACCTAATTGGAGGGATTTATAAATCTTCTTGCTACATGCAAATATTCTCTCTTAAATCTCAAACTTGAGAAAAAAGAAAAAATGGACAATCATGAGCGATGAATGCAGGTTATCAGGAAATCTCTGCATAACATGTGCTCAACTTCAAATCTTCATTTTTTTCCCACGCATACGCTGGAAGGGTCTCCCAGACAGAGGTCGTTCATGAGTTTTCCCGGTTTCCCGGGAAAAACACTTGCTGATGTTGCAGATGGACTGAAGAGAAAGTTTAGAGGCCTTCCACAAAAAGCTCATGAATGCCCAAAAGGCAGACCAGCAGTCATACCTTACCTTCATGCCGTCTCCCACAACCTGAAAAAAGTTGCGGGGCGCTTCAACGTACCGGTTGTTTTCACGGCCCCTAGCAAACTTTCGTCTTTGTGCAAGCGAATGAATTACCCACACAGGGACAGGGAAGAATGCACAAAAAAAACAACACAGAAATAAGTTCTTGGAATGTTCATCCTGCGTCGTTTACGACATTCCTTTATCATGTGGGCGTTCCTACGTAGGACAAACTGGCCGCTGCGTCAATGAACGTGCAAGAGAACATGCATCAGCTGTAAAACAGACGCTGTCTGGGCATCTGGCCGTACATTGCGATAGATGCCCGTGCACACCACTGTTTACTAACACAGCCATCCTGGGACCACACAGCGATAAAACTGCAAGGGAAGTTCACGAAGCGTTCATCATCAAAACAAGGGGCGTTGATAAGTGCGTCAGGGAGCCGCCTGTGGCATTGTTAGATAAGGAGATTCTATTTTTAGAGAGAGTGGGGTGGCAGGAAATGAAGTGGCTTGTCATAGTATTTAAGTCTTTGTATTTTCCAATAAACCTACAGTTGCGAGTGCGCCACGTGTCGTAGTTGCCTACTTCTTTTGTCCCCATCTTTCGGCGCTTTCTTCCAGTCATGAACAACCAACTAGCCCAAACTTAACATTCTGTAGAAAAAAAAAAAAAGCTGCTAAAACCAGCTTGACTGGGTCTGAATAGCCACAGTTTAATTTTGGGAAGTTTTTTTACATTAGTGTAGATAATAATGTTCACAAAGTTTCCTTTTAAATACACCAGGCACTTCGCGTGCACCGTCTCGCTTTAAAAGTGTGTTTCCTTAAAGGACACATGCAAAGAAAAAAAACATTTTTTTTAAACAGCTTAGATGGAAAAAGGATAGCATAAAACGATTTTACAACGAAGAAAAAAAATTTTAAGAGCTATATTTACGGCGCTATACGAATTTGAAGTTGGCGCCGCCGGAGCCGCCGCTGGTCACGTGGTAGGCCCGCGCGCCACCGCCCTGCGTCGCCGGAGCCGTAAAGCGACACCGCCGCCGCACGCTGAGCGTTGTGCGAACGCCGCTTCAACGCGTTTCTCCACGCCGCCGTCGCCGCCGCCGCACAAGTTTGTCTGGTTCGGGGCGCCGCCGCCGCCATCTGACAGGCGCACAGGTCTATCACGTCTGCTTGCGCTTTTTCAGGAGTTTCCTTTGGGCTCTAAAAGTTACTTATTAATCTTAGTTTTTTGTTATACTTCAAACAAAGATTAATAAGTTACTTTTAGAGGCCATGGGAAGCTTCCGAAAGAGCGCGAGCACCACGTGACAAATATGGGCCCGTCACGTGATAAATAAGGGCCACTTTTCCGCGGCGCCCGCGGGCGCCAGCTACAAATTCGTAAAGCGCCGTAAATATAGCTCTAAAAATTTTTTTTCTTCGTTGTAAAATCGTTTTATGATATCCTTTTTCCATCTAAGCTGTTTAAAAAAAATGTTTTTTTTCTTTGCATGTGTCCTTTAAAGGGTAACTGCAAAGTTTTTTTGTTTTTTTTTAATTGTTAGATGGACAACTACAAAAAAAGCTATCCGGAATATACTAGAAAAGAACCACCTTTGAAGTCTCGTAACAAAGATCAAGGAAACGAATTGTCAGTGTTTTTTAAACAGCCTAATTGTAACAAGCATGTCGCAAAACAAATCTTCCATGGATGGTGTTGCGTGACATCGAAAAAGTTAACAATGAAGAAACGCGTGTGACGGCGGCAGTGGTACCGTCTTCGCATCGGAAACACCGTCAACCACACCGCATTCGGAGGAGTTGCCTGGTCACGTGCTCTGGCGGCGAGAGGAGGGTGTGTGGGGAGAGGTGTCGCCAGCACCTCGAGTTCACAGGGGGAGGATTTGGCGTGGCCGCCGTTCTCTCTAATGCAGAGGAGGATAGTGTCCTGTATTCCCCCTAGTAAAGTATTGGATGAGATGGTAATTCACTTTTTCCACCTCAACTTGTCTATGAACGTTTCCTCCATGCACCCAAAATGCCGAGAGAAAACAAGTGGAGAGGAGGTGACTGCCGACTAAATCGCATCTCGCACCGTCAGTATTGCTCTCTACATTTTTTCTTTGTTTTTTTTTGCGTAAAATTATTTTTTTGACACATGTCCCAACCAGACTGTTTAAAAAAAAAAAAAACATTTTTCTTTTGGGGGCCCATTAAAGCATAATCATCTTACGCTCGACACCTGAATAAATGTGAATTTGTCTCTATAGTGTTCATAAATTTTGGGAGTGCATCAGTGTGTCCTGTCTAATGCACACATTAGAATGATAAACAATTTAGGGTTATTTCCATCAATTTTTTGTGTATGTGAAGCTTTTTTGTCCTGGGGGAGTGTGTCAAGCCATTTTATGATGATTATTGTGATCTTGTGGTGTGTAGTTTGGGTGTTTGGCATAAATAGTTTTGTGTGGTAATGTATTTGTACAAAAATAGGAATAGTTTTATGGGTCTTTTGCCACAAATGCACGCAACTGAAAGTATAAAATGGTTTTTGCTTGAAGAGCCTAGACGAATCGAGATATGTGCAAAAGAGGAAGGTGAAGATGACGGGGCTTGGGTGCAGGACATAGTGCCGGTAGAGCTGCTCGAGAGGTACCGCACCATGACGGATCCCGTGATGGTGGAGAACCTGGACTCTGAGCTGGGCCGTCACTGCGCCCACAGCCTCCCGGCGGTGGCACTCACGCTGGGCCGCCACTTTTGGCCCTGCCTGCGCCACACCTACAACTGCCTGGCCCTGGATGTGCAGGTGCGTCGCCTGCTTGGTTTTTGCCGAGTGCCAGGATGACCCTCGAGGGGGAACACTGCCTGTCTGAGAAGGCAGTTCCTCTACCTGCTCTGTTGGTCACCTTCGCATCGATAGTGAATACACGCGACTTTTGAGCAGTCGTAATTTTGCTCTCAATATGAAAGCGCTTTTTCTCACGTTGCCATCGTAGCTCAGCGTAATGTCCGAACGGTAATCTTGCAGCGTACGGTTCTCCGAGGTCGACACAATTGAAAGTTCGCTCTATGAAATTGAAATTTGAGCTGCTTTATCGAGTTGGTTTCTAGTGCAAAGTACTTGTGGTGAGTGTGCTTGAGGTGTGGTCAGTCTGCCTGCTTTATATTGATATTTTGAAACTGCGGGCGTTTTGAGCTGCAACGTGGCAGCAGCTGTCTAAACCAGTCGGATGCCAGGCATTGCTAGGATGTTGATACGCACTTGTTATCGATGCAGTTTTTCATTTTATTTATTTACCCTCGGGGCATAGAGCACTAGAAAGGGGGAGTGGGGGAACAATGAGTCGTTAGTAAAAAAAATGTGCGTGGGAAAATTGATAAAAATCGTGATTAACAAAATTGAGTAAAGATACTTATCAATGTCTCTTTGAAAAGAACACTGTCTACAATTGAAGCAATGGGGGCCGGAAGGTGGTTCCATTCGTGGGATGTGCATGGTACAAAAGAATGGTAGAAAGCATTGCAATTTGAATGAGGGATGCCAACTTTATGGTGATGATCGACTCGTGATGAAACATAGAAAGGAAGTTCAAAAAGCCTTTCTCGCAGTGTAACAATAGTGTAATCAATTTTGTGAAATAGGCTTAACCGAGCGATTTTTCTGCGTACTGAGAGATGTGGAAGTAAAAGGTGAGCCTTCATTAACGATATACTTTCGGTTCGATGATAGCTAGAGCAAATGAAACATACTGATCGGTTTTGTATGGCTTCAAGTGATGATGGTCCCAAATAGATGATGTATCTATGGTCGTACGAGTGTTTTGTACAGCATCCCCTTTAATGATTGGGGTGCCAATGAGAAGTTTCTCTTCAAGTATCCCAGCATGCGATTTGCATTGTTAGTTACGTTATCTATGTGATGTTTCCATGTTAAATCAGGCGTGATATGTTCGCCAAGGTACATTCACGTCGGTTGACCTTGTGTGAGTGGCAACTGACGGATGTAGTAGTCTGACGCCCGACGGTGTGTTGCAGTGGAAGGTGCGGGTCATAGTGGCGTCGTGCCTGCACGAGCTGGCACGGATCCTGGGGCCGCAGATAGCGTCGCAGGACCTGGTGCCGTGCTTCGAGGGCTTTGTGCGCGACGTAGACGAGGTGCGGGGCGGCCTCCTGGAGCGCCTGGGGGCCTTCCTGCGGGGGCTGCGGCGGGCCGACCAGCGCCGCTCGCTCCCGCTGCTTGGCGAGTTCCTCAGCACGGACAACCATCGCAACTGGCGCTTCCGCTTTGCCCTCGCCAGGTTGGTCTTGGTTCTGTTCTGCTGGCGCGTTGCTCCATGACCTCGTTGGCATGCAGGCAGATAAAGGACATCGCGGAGCTGTACAACGCCACGGACATCAACCAGTACCTCGTGCCCATAGTGCTCCAGTTGCTGGAGGATAAGGTTGCCGAAGTACGCCGCATGAGCGTCAAGGCAGTGAGTGGATTTGTTGTCGTCTCTATTTGCTATGTTTGTCATGTTCGTCCTTTTCTGGCCAAACAATCTGGGGCAAATGCGTATGGTCCAGTTACATGTAACAATTGATAAAGCTCTTTGAAGGTTCTACTGGAGTCTTGGCAGTTTGGCCGAGAGTGCTTTGTTTTTGTTCAGTTGAGGTGCCTATTGGTTTTTTTTGCTGAAGCAGCGACGGTGGTGCGCAGGTGGTGGTGTTGCTGCAGCGGCTCGAGTCCCACTACCAGCTGTACAAGCTCTTGATCCAGGAGCTGGCTGTGAAAGCACACATGACCAAGTGGTCCCAGCGGCAGCTGTGAGTGCCCTTGTCTGTCGGAGGAGACGGCTTCGTGCTGCTGTGATTTTGGTGCAGTCTCTACTGCACTCCCGTCCCACGGCGGCATGAGTGGCGACGGAACAAATACACGGCTTGACGTGGCGCGTCGGTCCTACCATAGTATCCCCAGATGGATCACCCCAAATCGAAAGGGGGCGAAAATAAGGCACGGGGAAACAGTGTCTCTGGGCTAGTAATTATGCACCGCCCCTCTTAGCCAGCCAAACATAGTTTCCAAGCAGTTCTAAATGGCACTACCGTAAAATCCTGCAAGGGCGCCCTTCCCCGAGATTGCCCATCCGGTTTTTCTGGCTAAATATCTAACATGAAACTCCAAAACATCTCCCACCCCCTATTTCTGTCGGTACATGTGACGAGGGAGTTTGCAACGTGTTCTCGCATTTTTGTGCGTGCAGTATCGGTTCCTGTGGCACGCAAGTTTGTAGCCGGTTTCTGCGTGTTTACAGCACCTAGAAATATGTATGAATCTGCTGCATCCACAGTCTGCAGTATCCTTTCTCGTGACGCAGGAGTTGGTAGCGAATTCCTGCATGTTTATCGTGTTGTGAAAGGCGAATTTGCCGTGTCTGTGTTATCGGTTCCCGTGTCACATAGTTTGTAGTCTCCTATTGTCTCATTTTGGGTGGGCGCCCTTACGGGATAATACGGTACTCGAGGCTACGGCAAATACCGCAATATGACATTGCAATAAACGCTGCCCTGTATCTGCCAAGGTGACCTACACGTTGGATCTCTTTTTATTAAAATACCTGCATCGCCTCAAGAGGCATCATAGAAGGGACGGCACATTAGAACTCAGTACAAACATTGGGAAAGATAACACAGGAGGATTTTTGAAGTGTACAGTGTTAACTCTAGGAGTACCGTATTTACTCGAATCTAAGCACCCCCTTTTTTTCACGATCGCGATGCCCAAAGTGAGGGGGGGTGCTTAGATTCGAAAAATCTA
The DNA here is from genome assembly GCA_013358835.2 of Ixodes persulcatus. Lineage (NCBI taxonomy): Eukaryota > Metazoa > Arthropoda > Arachnida > Ixodida > Ixodidae > Ixodes > Ixodes persulcatus. The sequence goes on along the minus strand of JABSTQ010009189.1, from coordinate 835,252 downwards.
GAATGACCCCCCCCCCCTTCTGTTCGCCGCGACATGACGACGAGACGCGTGCGAGAAATAACACTTTATTTTGCGAACATTCAAAAGAAAAATCGGTAGAGACAGTGAACCCACCGCTTGTGTCGGAAGCTCAGTCACTGTCACTGTCACTCGAGTTCGTCGCATCGCTTGAACCGCCGCTCTCGCTATCCCACAGCAGGTCGTCTTCCGTTCCGTCGAAGTGGTTTGTGATCGAGCACTTCTTAAATGATTTGACCACAACATCCACTTGGACCCGCTTCCACGCGTCCGAAATCCACTTTGCGATGGTTGATGGGGACGCTTTTTGCAACTTTCCCGTCGGAGTCTTCTTCCGGTCAGGGTTTCGCACCCACTCTTCGTACTCTTGTCGGAGATTGGCTTTGAAAGGCTTGTTGACTGAAACGTCGAGGGGTTGCAGCACTGGCGTCATGCCACCCGGAATCACAACCAAGTCGCTATTAATGTTCCGAAGCTTGGTCTTTACCTCCGGGGTCAGATGGCCGCGAAACGCGTCCAAGAGAAGCATCGACCGCGTGCCTGCAGGTCCGCCGAGCAATGCTCCCGGGCGCTGCTCCCACACGACCCGAATCCAGTCTATCATCAGATCGGCTGTCATCCACCCTTTTTCCTGCACTCTCACGATCACATCTTTAGGAAAACATTCATTTTTTGGCATGTTTTTCCTTTTTAGAATGATATACGGCGGAAGCTTGCGGCCGTCAGCTGTTATGCACAGCATCACTGTGACACGCTGCTTCTCGTACCCTGTCGTCCTCACCTTCACTTCTCGGGCTCCTACTTCATTAACTGTGCACGCCCTCGGCATGTCGAAATAGACTGGCGTCTCATCGGCGTTGCCGATCTGGCCGTGCTGGTAGGAGTGTTCTCTGCGGAGCTTCATCACATACCGCTGAAAAGCTGTAAGTTTTTCTTCAAAATCAGCTGGCAGCTTTTGGCAAATTGTTGTCCGCCGTCTCAAAGAAAATCCATTTCGTCGCATCATACGCTCCACCCAGCCCCGGCTGGCACGAAACACCGTGCGGGGGATCTGCAGTCTTGTTGCGATCTCCAACGCTTTCATTTGAATCGCATCAGCAGTGACAGCGAAGCCTCTGCATCGTTCGCTGCGAACGAACTCGCATACCTCTTCTTCCACTTGCGGATGTCGACCCTTGTGCGGTCCTGTGAACTTCTTACGCGTCGCGGCGCCTTTCATAATCTGGCCCCGCTGCTTTCTCCACCTGATGATGCAGGCTCGGTCCACGCCGAATTCCGCGGCGGCACTGTGGTTGCCATTGTCTTCGGCAAACGCGATTGCAGTTCGCTTGAACTTCAAGCTGTAGGCAGTCCTCTTCGAGCTCATGACTTCGTTAGGGCTGTTAAACAACTGACACCAAACAAGGCAACACGCACCCACGATGTCGGCGAAAGCGGAACTGCCAAGCGCTGCCGATACCAGGTCCACGTGCAAGGAGATTAGAAGGGTAGGAGGGGGCATGACGTCAGCCATGTAGCCTCCACAAGCCAAGCTCCCTTTACGCCTCGCTTCTTTCTCATTTTCCTCCTTACCCTCCTCACTTATCGGCCCAGCACGTGACCTACCGCACCCTACCTACCGGACGGAGCTGCTTGCTGATCTGATAAAACCTACCGGACGGAGCGCGCGCAAGCCTGCAAGATATCCTACTACAATCAACCATCCATCTCGCACGTGACACGTAGTTATCGGGGTTGCTTTGGACCGGGTTTTGACGTCTTCTGCCGCCATCTGTCGTGTAGCGTAGGAACGCAGCAACGACAAGCACGGCCAGCACGGCTAGCACGGCCGGACTAAAGAGGCGCGCGGGCGTCACGAGCCCGCGCGCGTCTGCATAGGGGGTGCTTAGATTCGCATGCAAACTTTTTTCAAAATTTTTTCGCGAAAATAGAGGGGGGGTGCTTAGAATCGGGGGGTGCTTAGAATCGCGAAAATACGGGAGGATGTGGGGAAGAAAAAAAAACTTTTTTGTTTTTAAAGTTATTTTCATAAAACTTGCAGAGTAGGTTGGTATAGGGGCCCTAATAATCACTGCAATGTTTGACCCAATTATGCCTGTTGGATTTCGAGAAACATGAGTTTCTATGTTTCTTTGTTTTGCCAATCCCGAGATATTTTTGGAGCACAGTAGCAAAATAAAATTCACTGGACAGTTGCTTGAATATATACCAAAGGGGGAGACAGAGCCCTTTTTATAAATTTCCTTCTGGAACGGCTTTAGTGAAAGTTTGAATGTTCATGTTACCAAATTCGCAAATAAGTACAAAAACATTTCATGACTTAAGGGAGGAGGTGGGCAATAAATATTTACTTTCTTATTTCTAGAGATATCTGAACGAAATTTACAGGGTGTGTTTATAGTACAGACATAAGAGTAACTGCAAAGTTTCATGGAGCTGTGCATATTATTTCTGAAGTTACAAATATTTATCAAAATCGTCCATATGCATTCCTTATCCCAGGCCTGGAGAATTTGAAAAAGGTAGTAGCGGCGTAAAATTTGTTATGATGACCCCTGGATAGGTTCCCCAGGGCATAACAGAGCCCTTTTTTTAAATTTCTTTGTTGAAAAATTTTAACGCAACTTTGAATTTTGTGTAGTCAATGAAACCCACATTCATCAAATTTAATTTTTTTATTATAAATTTTTAGCACAGTTTTCTAGAAAAAGGGCTCTGTTATGCCCTCACAAAGTTATTTAGGAACAGAATAAAAAAGACGGCACAAAAATCTATTCATCAGTTCCTGAGATATCGCTGGGACGAGCAGCCACGGCAGTGAAAAAATCCATTCTGAGAAAACAGCACTTGAAAGTTGCACACAGATTTTCAGCTTTAGAATGATCCTGCAGAATAGTCAGAAGTGTTCTTGCGCACTTTCTTCTTGTTCCGCCTTTCCAACTTCTCTTGATGTCGTTTGCTGGCCTTGTGCAGACGTAGGGCATCTTTCTCGGCAGCTCGTTGGAGGGCTAGATGGGCCGGTTGGAGTCCCACTGCGACCGATATTTCTGAAGTTGCCTTGTAGCAGCCGGCATTGAACCTCAACACTGCTTCATGCAGTGCAGTTTCGACAGCGATCAGCGATGCATGCTGTTCCTTAGGCATCAAAGACCACAGGACAGAGTGGAAAGACTCAGATGCATTCTGAGTCTTTGCTCCCAAGCAGCGTTGAAGCAGAGAAACCTGCGACAGGCGTTGGTAGACGGGCAGCATAGCTGCAGCGACGTAGGCTGGGAGTTTGTGCTTGTGCTGGGGCTGTGGCTCACCTTTTGCCTCGGCAACTCTATGACGGCACCACGATTGAGCTCCCTCCGGGCAGAGTTCATGGTGAGGCTCCTGGTCAGTCGACGTGACATGATGGTAGGTGGCCATAACAGCACGCTGCATCGCTGCCACGTCCTTGGAGTTGTTTCGGAGGGCCCAGCCATAGTAGTCGGTAAGCTTGTCGATGAGGGCCTTCGTCAACCTGCCCTTACCGCTCAACGGCTTGTCGCTCTTCTGGACAAGGTTGCGCAGTGCCGTCCCCATCCTCTTCTGAACATGGTTCAAACACTCTTCCTTCACGATGGGGACTAGCCCGTAAACATTCTCTTCTGTAAGGGCAGAGAACGTCCTGCTGTCCCCGTCGGAGACAAGTGCTGTATACCGCAGGTCGTGCTTGGAGATAGAGCGCTTGAAGAGGGTCAGGGCCGCCTCGACCTCCATCCTCCCAGATTTGGCGTCCGTGTTTTTCTGGCAGACATGATGCATGTGCCAGCTGTCATACCCTTGATCTCCAGGCTTGGGTCCTGTTTGGCAACCAAGGCACAGGTTGGATAAAACGACGGCGTCCAAGATGAGGCCTGTGTGGTATTCTATGACTGACCCGACTCCGATGTGAGATGTGTGCCCTCTCTTGTGCCATGTGCCGTCGTACACCACGGTGATATCCTTGCAGAACCCCGGGTCCATCTTCTTACAGGCTGTCTTCACCGCGACAGCTGACTCGGCATAAAACTTTTCCACGCACAGGGCCTCTGGTTCTCTGAAGGTCTTCTTCAGGTGCTCCTGGAACGTTTTGTGGTGGAGACCTCTGTGGGAGACGTTCATAGCTGCCCAAAAGTCATTGAGAGCTGTCTGCCCCTTTCCTATCTGCTTGATCGCCATGATGGAGCGGATGTTGACTTCGAAGGCCCTCGAGTCTTGTTGGCGTGGCGAAGTCCAGGAACTTGCAATAATGCCGCAATGGGGGCATACGACCTCGAGTTTTGCTGCCAGTCCGAGTTTGGTGCCTTCTTGGACAGTCAATCCAGTTCCCGAGCAATGCTTGCACACTGTGCAGCAGAGCAGGTTGCTCAAAACGTCGATCTGAACAAGGCAGAACTTCTCACCTTGGCTTGTAGCAGAGGCAGGCGTGGGATTGGGCAGCATGGCTTCAAACTTCCTCTGGGTTGCTGGCATAGCTCCAAGTTCGGCTTGAACGGTATCGCAATGTCTAGCTTCTGCTTCGATCTCCTCACGTGTCAGGAAATGCGTCCGCACATGGGTGCTGGAAGACGCGCTCCCACTTGTCGCGGCAGGCGGAAGACGGGCGCTGGGACCTGCGATCTCGGGAGGAACCACAAGGGTCGGCATGCTCGGTACTCCAGGCGTGAGCGGGGCGATGAGTTCTTCCTCGACGACAGCCGATGGCACAGAAAATCCATCACTAGAAGTGTTGACGCGATCATCATTGACGGCACGCCGCGCAGAAACTTCCAACTTCGCCATCCGCACTAACTTCATAGACCGCTTCCGCGCGCCAAACGCGCGCACCGTCTTGTACTTCGAACCCCGCATCGTGTGCGACCACGAAACAGACGGGCACGCTACACGAAACTACTCAAAGAAAGTTCGGAAAACGATCGTAAAGATGGCGAAAAACGAAGCGGAGCTGACAAAGCAAGAGCGCGTGCAAGCAGACCACTACCGAGAGCAGACGACGCGAGCGGCAGCAGCAGGAGAAACGGAGGAGGAGGAGAGCGCTCCGCGCGCGGAGAAATCGCGTCCCAGCCAATAGCAGTCGCGCGCTCCCCCGCACACTCCTCGAGCGCGCGCTCTGTCCAATCGCGTTCTTGCAATTGCAACACGGAAGAACGGCGACCACGCCGTAACCACGCGGCCGACGCCATTTTGGGAGCTGGCAAAAAAAAGAGAAAGAATTCACCTTCAAAACAAGACTAAGATGGCGGCCGTCGGCCAAACACGTCGAAAATGGCGAGCGCGCGAAGTTGGGGTTGATTTTGACGTTTGACCGTCACTTGGATGCTACCCAGGCCTCGTAAATAATTGTTTTTAAATATTTCCCCGTTGTATTTGGTGCTGATAATTACAGAGAAGGTAGTTTATGAGATATACAACCGAAAAATAAGGTTTTCTAAAAATCGACTTTTTCGCGATTTTTCGGTTTTCAAAGCCCGCGTCCCCCCTTAAAAAAAAAAATTAACACTTTATTGCAGAAACTGAGATTGTCACGCCCTTCTAGCACTCTCTGGCACCAAAATAAAAAAGACTGCATACAAATCGAGCCACTAGTTAAGAAAATATCAATGGCAGAAACCGTCACGGCTCAAGAAAATGCGTTCCTGAGAAAGAGTCTGAAAGTTTGAGGCACGACAATAGTGTCAGAAGGAACCCGCAGCATAGTCTTGTGTGCTGCGTTGCAACCTCCTCTTCTGGCGTGCTTCGGTTTTTGCACTGTGGCGTTTGGTGGCCTTGTGTAAGCGGAGGGAGTCCTTCTCCGAAGCCCGCCGGAGAGCCAGGTGCGCAGGCTGCAGGTTCATGGCACTGGACATCAAAAATAGGTGTGCCCTAGCGCAGCCGGCATTAAACCTGACGACTGCCTCGTGCAGCGCAGTCTGTACTGACACCAGCGAGGCGTGCTGCTCCTTCGGCATCAAGGCCCACAATACAGAGTGAAAACTCTCCGCAGCATTTTGTGTCTTGGCTCCCAAGCAGCGTTCAAGAAGCGATGTCTGCGACAGATGCTCATACACAGGCAGCATGGCTTCAGCAACGTAGTCGGGGAGGCTGTACTTGTGTTTGGGTTGTGGCTGTCCCTTTGCCTCGGCGACCTTGTTCCGACACCAGGACTCCGGTCCTCCTGGACAAAGGTTGTGCTTCGGGTTTTCATCCGTCAAAGTCACGTGGTAATATGTGGCCATCACGGCACGCTTCATGGCTTCCACATCGTTACTATGGCTTCTGATGGCCCATCCGTAATACCCAGTCAGCCTCTCAATGAGCACCTTTGTGAGGCGGCCCTTTCCTCCAAGAGGTTTGTCGCTCTTCTGCAAGAGCTTCCGCAGAGCAGTCCCCATACGTTTTTGTACATGGTTGAGGCACTCCTCTTTCTTTATGGGGAGAAACCCGTAGGTTTTGTCCTCAGCTAGGGCACAGAAAGTTCTGCTGTCCCCGTCAGATATTAGTGTCGTGTAGCGCAAGTCATGTTTCTCCAGAGAGCGCCCAAAAAAGGCAAGTGCCGCATCGACCTCCATTCTTCCTGAGTTTGCGTCGGTGTTTTTCTGGCACTCGTGGTTCTGATGCCACTCAGGGTACCTCTCCTCTCCCGGCTTGGGTCCAGTCTGGCAGCCGTGACACAGATTGGAGAGAACCTCGGCATCTAGGATGAGGTCAGTGTCATACTCGATCACGCTCCCGACACCAACATGGGAGTTATAGCCTCTCTTGAGCCATGTGCCGTCGTAGACGACAGCAACATCCTTGGTGAAGGTGGGGTTCATTTCCCTGTATATGCTTTTTACAGCAGCGGCTGACTCAGTGTAGATCTTCTCAGCAGTAGCTGCAGCCGACTTACAATGTTTTTCAAGTGATCTTGGTAGGTCTTGTGGTGGAGCCCTCTATGTGACACATTCATCACTGTCCAGAAATCATTCAGGGCAGTCTGGCCTTTGCCAATGCTTCTGATTGCCGAAATCGCTCTGAAATTCACATCAAATGCGTTGGAGTCGAGCTTGCGCGGGGATGACCAGGTGTGAGTCACGACTTCGCAGACGGGGCACACAAGTTCAAGCTTGACGGCAAGTCCCAGAGCGGTCGATTCCTGGATTCTTACACCCGTCGCCGAACAGCTTTGGCAGACTGTGTAGCAAATAAGCTCATTTATAGCGTCAAGCTGCACAATGGTGAACTTCGCCGATGAGCTTGTTGCGGTAGCGGGGGCTTGCTGCAGCAGCTCAAACTTCCTTTGCGACGCGGACACGGAAGCAAGCTTCGCACGGACGGCATCGCGATGTTCGGTTGTCGCGTCAACTTCCTCCTGTGACACGTACTGCGTCTCTAGATGAACAGTAGTGTTCTCCATCGTGGTTCCAGACGCACAAAAAACGATGTTTTCTTCGGCGGCGGCAGTCGATGAACACGCAGGCGCGCTGATCTCGGGCTCACTCCTCGGGGCGATCGTCGGGTCGAGGCTCGATTTCGCCGCTCTGACTTGCTTCATCCGGCGCTTACACGCTCCATACGCATATCGAGTCTTGCTCTTATACTTGCTCCTCCACATCGCAGAAAAAGAAGCGTGAAAACTACGCGACGCGATCGAAAAATGTAAACAAAGGCGACGAGAACAATGGAGGAAACTTGCGGATAGCAGACGACAAAAAGCGGAGCGGACAAGGAAGAACGCCGGAGAGACCGAGCGCAAAGAAAGAGAACGAGCAAGCGGGAGAGGAGGAACTTGTTCGGAACTGTCCGGAGCCTCTCGGCGCCAATAGTACAGCCCGATTTTCCGAACGCGCGCATTGGCCAATCACGGCGCCGCGCTCCTTTGGCGGGAAACCTCCCGAAACGTCGTTGCCTCGAGCGCGACGCCAATTTGAAAGGTTGCGAAAGAGAGAGCAAGAATTCACCTACAAAACAAGACCAAGATGGCTGCCGTTCGGTAAACGGTTCGGAAACTAGGCGCGCGCGAATCTGAACTCGATTTGGTTGATCGATCGGCATTTCGCGACCGCGGAAGCATCGAAAATGCGTTATTACCGGTATTTATTTGGCGTTATGAGCTTCAATACGTACAGCAGAGATGGAGAAAGGCATGAACAATCCAAATATCCAATTTTTGAAAAAGTGATTTTTTCGCGATTGTTTACTTTTCAAGACCCGCGTCCTCCCTTAATTAGCGTAGAAGTTGTGGTCTCTTCTACTTCGTCCATGTCTTTGCGCTGTTTTGTTTTTATAAAGTCTAGGAGTACCTTGAAGTGTTTTTGCATAGAGGATGGGGGTGAGCTACTCAGTAGCCGGAGTGTGCTGAGAGAGGGGTCTCCTGCAGCTACTGCGAGCTGGCCGAGGAGATGGTGCACGAGGAGTGCCTGTCGCCCAAGTTGTTTGCGGCCCTGGTGCTCCCCCACCTGCTGGGTCTCCACGACGACCGGGTGCCCAACGTGCGCATGGCCCTGGCCCGCTGCCTCACCCGGGGTGTGCTGCACAGGGGTGCGTGCCCATGCTTCACCTGCATTCAGTTGCTCCAATCTGCCCACGTGCTAAGCCTATGATTGTCATTAATCAACCTTTGAGCGGATATGCTACATGAACTGTGAGCGTAAATGAGGGAGTGGGAGAGAAGCTTCATTTCAACTCTAGTGTCTTGCCACGATTCATGTTTCAACCTTTTTTTCTCTTTATCCCCATTGTAAATGGAACCTACTATGCTCCATTCCACATACAGTTTTTTTTTTTTTGTTTTGTTTAGTGTCGTATTGGGGCAAATTGTTACAGATAATTATTACCAAGTAGTTCTTACAGATTGCATTTTCTGAATACCCAGACTTTAGTCTTCACTTTATGCTATTTATTGTCTCAAAATTCAAAATAGCAATTGAGAAAACCGTAAATAACAATTATGCGGAAAATCGCTGAAATTTCCATGCGCCCAGTGGTGACATCACAAATGGTACTGACTTTCAGATCACGCAGGTACAGTGAAACCCATTTAGAACGAACCCACGTACAGCGAATTATTGCCGATATCGAACTCATGGAAAATTTAAATATGCATAAAAGTATGTTTTATAACGAACAACATATTGGCTATATCGAACTTTTTCTCCCCAAGAAGGCTTCCAAAAACGCACAGACAATCGTCTTCTAGCCTGTCCCTTCCCCCAAAAAAGTAGGAAAGAAAGAAAATTCAAAAAGCTCAAGTTGGGAACAAAATCAAGCAAAGAGAAGCGATTCAGGAGGGGAGAAAGCTAAAAGAACGAACTCTGCACGCATGCAAACAAAAAACAAAACAAACTTTCTGGCGTTTTGTTACAAGGTGGAAGCGAAGAGATGAGAAAGAGAGAGAAGCTTTCGCCTTACGACGAACGCATCGTGGAAGTTCGCTGTAAATGTTTTTTGCTATATCGAACTACTTGCTATATCGAACTGATCGTAGCGTTTCCTGCTGTTCGTTATAAATGGGTTTGACTGTAGTCCTAAAAAAAGACACTACCCCCCCAAAAAAAAAAAAAAAATTGCTAAAGTAGATTCGGAAAATGCTATATTTATATCACCAACATCTAGAGAGTATTCCCAGAAAGTTTCATTTGTTTACAGTGCATAGTTATTTTTGTATAAATTATTTTCGGTGTACCAATGCTAAAGAAAAGGTAGAGGTTGGAGCACTTTGAACGTGTTTTTCTCTGGTCCACTTTTTGGCATAAACTTAACTCTAGGAAAGATATTGTTTGGTAACAGGACAAAAGGAATGTCCCACCCATTGTTTTTCCTAACCATAATAGGCAATGCAATTGTGGCATTTTTTTTTTTTTTCACTTTGTGAATGTCTTTTACGACATCAAAGACAAAAAATACATACGATTTTTCAGAGCGATGTTAGCAAAAAATAAATTACTTTCTAGAAATTGTTTTTGCAGTTGCACTCTCCAGGCACTCTGCTGCATATCCAACGAAGAAAAACGTTGGGTATTACATTAGTTTCCTAACGATAGTTTTCCTAAACATTGTCAATTTATTCCTGGTAAAAACAACTATAATTTCTTTCACCATTAATGTACACATATAAAACTTTGCGCTGCATTCTGCCCCGCAACTGCCAGTATATACTGTAAATTTCATATTAGTCCAAAGGTTCAAAAGTTGACCCTTTTAGGTAGTGTCCTCCCTTAGCAGAGTACCGTGTTTACACGATTCCAACGCACCCCCAATTGTAATGCACAGGCAGATTTAGTGCCCAGATATTCAAAAAGTAAATAACTTCCGATTGTACCTTGAACGCATACCTCATAGAACAGATTCTATAAAACGCACGCCAATACAAAAATAACTACCGTGCTCTATTCACTGTTGTTGGAGTCCGACGATGGTTCTTCGCTGTCCACAAAAGTAATCCTTGCTTTCGTCCGAAGCGTTTTAGGTTCCGTGCTTTTTGCGCTTATGAGTGCGCGACCGTCGCATCTGTGAGGGTCGTCTTCCAAATTACTTTGCGAGCTCATCGGGTCACTGGGATTGCGAGGCCACGCAGTGCTGCACCGTTACCTTTTCCCGCCAGTGTGATGCCTTTCGTTTAGATAAAGCCTCCTAGTAGAATTTCTTTTGTTTTTCAATCTTCAAACGCCAGACAAGTCCATAGACGCGAGATAATGCACGTGATAGGGATATCAAATTGGCCAATGTAAACAAACGGTCACGATGGCAATGGGGCTAGCCACCTTATACCAAGTATTGCGTTTTTCCTTTTTTTAGTTGTGGTTTCAAATGTAATGCGCATGTATTTTTGGGCACCAATTTTGGCAAAAAAAAAGTGCACATTAGACTCGTGCAAACACTATGTGGACCATTTTTTCCTGCTTCTCAGTGAATGAGCTTGCAAGCATTCTTTTCCCACCATCGAACGTCTTGTAATCAGTTGGGAACATATAGCCTACTGCCAACTTTGCACTATTTCTCTCTTCACTCAGTGTTATCAAGTAAGGAATCTTCAGTTTGAGAAACCTGATGAGAACGAAATTTCAAAATCCAATAAATTTGCGAAATATTTTTCACATGGTCCTTGCACTCTTTCCGGAGCTTCCATGGGCTCTAGAAGTGACTTTTCGTTGTTTTTTTTTTGTTGCACTTAAAACGAAGATTAATAACCAACTTTTAGAGCCCATAAGAAGCTCCCGAAAGAATGCAAGCACCACAGGACTATAGTGGCCAGTCACTGGACTTTAGTCGCCACTTTTCTGCTGGCTCCTGCGGACGCTAACTACAAATTTGTTTCGCGCCAAAAATATAAACCTAAAAAAAAAATATTTTTTCTTCTTTTGCATGGTAGGAGCGTGAGCTAGCCCTTGCTTTGAGACATAAATTTGTCATGTACACTTTATGATAATTTTTGTGTATCATAATTACAAAGGGTAACGAGTAATAGACTCCAATATTAAAGATGAACTCTCAGTTATTATCAAAGATTGACTCGTTTAGTGTGCGATCATCATTTAATCTTCAAGTGATGTGCTAACTCATGTTGGGATCTGTTCCTAAAGGGTCAGTGGCTGCTCCAAACCAACATTTTGCCTGCTACAAAAAGTTAAATTCCGCTTCCATCACTGAAATCACTCATGAATCTCTGAATGTTTGGGAATGAGTGGTGTCGCCCTTCCCAAATTTCAGTAATAAATGCGCAACATTTAGATGAGAATTATTACGTAGGATTCTTACAGTTCTCTGCAGTCGCTATCGAAACTTAAGCTGCAATTTTTAACCCTGTTACGGTCGAGTGTTTTTCCCCAAGAGATGTCTCCCAGTGGTCCAGTTTTGTTTGCAAAGGAGTAGTATAAACAAAGGAACAATGCGCAGGTTTTTTCTTGATTATCTAATGGGAGCACATGCAGTGCTTGCAAGCTGGTTAGGTTTACAAGTATCAAATGAAAATATTGAAGGCGAAAAGTTGTCTCCTTTCTTTCATTTGGTTTCATTATAGTGCATCCGCTTTTCCGACATTCCAGCGTCTTCAGATTCCTAACCTGAGGTACTTTACAGAACTTCTCCCTCGGATGACGAGCTCTCATCCTCTAAATTTAATGCCAAAAAGCGTTGCAAGTGTGAATCGGACAAGCCAGTGCTCAGATTGGCAGCACCGCCAGTATGCGATGTGAGCATCATGCGTGCGGAGCGTCTAATTTGAAAACTGGAAATAGCCCAGCAATGAAATAGCAATGTGCAACGTTTCTGCTGCAGCCTTCTTCCTGACCGAGAACAATCCGTACAAGGGGAAGCTAGAGGAGGTGTTGCTGAGCCTGCAGGGGGATGGGGACCGGGACGTGCGCTATTGTGCCCAGCTCTCCAGCCAGGTGAGTTGCCCAGGACGCTGTGCCAGCCCGTGTAACCGGTGCATCTTTGCAGGCACCCAATTGAGCACTTGAGCCGTCTACGGGAGAAACTGTGATACCACGATGGGGACAGCAAGTTTGGTTGGGTGCCCCGAGACACCTTCTGAGGGAGACCAGTGCCAACATCGAGTTCTCGATAGATGCCACCCCAGCTCGCTTGCGTCCGTTTGTGCAATTCTCGGCGCGCAAACAAAATGGATTCAGGTGCGCAGTGGGTCTGCACGCCACGTCAAAAGCCAGCTAGTCCCAACAAGTCTGATGATCATGGACGTCTTGTCGGCCTTCTCTGCTGCTCCGGTGTTCTACTAGGGGCAAACAAAAGGGGGATGGTATACACGAGAATGAATATATGTTATAATGTAATGTTCTTACGACAGTTGAGGAGGAGGGAAAAGGTTTGTGCCTTCAGTTGGGAGGTACTGTTCTGTGATACTGGGATTCACAGGTTGCTTTGTTGAAAACTTGAATGCATTGCTAGCCACGTGATAATTAGAGGAAATCTATTTTTGTATAAATTTTTCTCGACTTTTGTTTACTGCAAATAAACTGTTTCATCATATTGTGCGTCGTTTTAGCACTGGCTGTCTGAGGAGGTTAAGAGCGCATCTTCAGTGCAAGCTCCTTGCCTTCTGCCAGGCATTTCAGGCAGAGAATCTGCTGCATTCCAAAACTATTGAATCAATAGAAAAATGGGGGCAAACTGCACCACAGGGTCTGAGCAAAAGGTGGGACAACAGTGAGGTTGACATTATTTTATTAGGACTGCGTTTGAAGGACAGTACAAAACAATGCCATTTCACATATTCGCCGATGGCTAGCACACTCCCACCACCATTAAATGAGCACCCAGCCCCGCCCACCTCTGCTCAAGTTGGGAGTCCACGTTGGCAATGTTGAACGAGCTTCGGTATGACAAAAATAGAACGAGCTATACATGCAACGGTGGCACTGTCCTTGCACAAAGGGATAGGAAAATCTAGAGTGGAGAGGCTGCTGTATAAAAATAGAAAAAAGTGCCTACTGACAGCTTTGAGGCCCCAGGGCAAGGATGGCCTGTGCCAGAAGTACCTGTTTCCTCCAAGTTGTGTATAGCATTGTGGAAGAGCAAGTGTTTCACAATGTGTTTTCCTTGTAAGAGTGCAACCTACAGCGATGGTATTGCACCAGTACCTTTGATAGCACTGCACAGGGTAGCGACGTGGCTCGCCAATTCCCAACAGTAGAGCCATGTGGACTAGGGCTTAAATCAACTGCCAGGTGCTCGAATTAAGCCGTGTTTCAGTTATTCCAAAGTTAGTGCAGAACATTGCACTAAATACTTCCATATCCCATGACAAACTTCATATTGGCCCCAAAGCTGCCTGGTAAGTCTTGACCCCAGCAGATAGCAGTACAATGTTTTCAAGATAGGAAAACTTGACACTAGCAATGACCACCACAACTTTTAAGACTAAGGGGAGGCGGGCTGCCCTTGCAGACATTTCCTGTGGTGGAACTGCAAATAACACCTGCCCTGGAGGGGATGCTCATGCTTGTGCCACTTCCCTGTGAATCCAATGTGGCTGTAGCTGTAGAAAGACTGTCACACAGACTTTTGAGGGCACTTGGAGTATGGATATCTACAAGTTGCTGTCTCCAGCGGCACCGTGAAAGGAGACGCATAGTCTCCTCTATGTAAGTACAAGGGAGGCTGTCCTGGATGACGATGGGTGTACTTTGTTGTCCTGGCAAAAAAAAAAAAAAGTTTCATCTTTATTGAGCGCCATCTGGGGGCAAAATGAGTTGCCAGGAGGACAGTGGAAACTTGGATTGTTTTGGTCAGGGGTTGCTGCACAGTGTCTAGGGAAACTGCTATAGACCAGAACGTCTTGCGCAGCCAAAGCATGGCGGAAGGCTTGGAGCGCCGTTCTCACTGTCAGTGGCTCTTGTCATGAGGCACAAAGCGTTGCTGTCCGCCCATGTTAACTAGTTGTGTTCAAATGCAGCGAATGAAAAGCTTCCGTTTTTGGCAGCATACAAAACTAGCTACTACCTCCCTGGTTGTAAATGATCCACTCGTGGCACAAAATCCTCCGAGCAGTTTGTGGGATAAACACTTTCACGGTGGTTACGCTTCCACGCCACTAAAATTTTGGAGGTGAAACTCTTCAATCGGTTAGCTTGCCATGCCAGGGCCATTATTCATACACATGATGCACCAATGCTAGCATTGGCATGCACTCTGTTGCGGCCACTGCCGGGCAAGGTATTTCCAGGGGCAACTGCTCCCGGGCCTGCCAATGTCAAATTCCCTGCTGAGAAATGCAAAGCTCCATAAATAAAGAAAGATTGGGATCTGTGTTGGCTCTGACCAAAGTGGTCCCACCCAACACTGGAATATCGAAGCAGGTTTGATGTAGGATTGATGTCGACACTCACCCAAACGTATGTGAATAAATTGCTATATCCGACAACCAAGGTACCGTAGGATTAAAAGGAAAAGTAACATCTGCGTTAATGCAGCCTTGCGTTAAGTCCTATTTATGGAGCACACAAGACCTCTTTGCCCAAAGAGCAATATTCTCCACGCTCAATTATTGGCAGTTAATGCAAGCCCATTATCGAACCAGAGTTTCAAAAACTCTGGTAAGGGGCTGCGCACTATTTTTGAAGACGCTGGCCGTTTCAGCCGCTTGTAGAAAAATAATCTACCATACCGTTCCCAAAACTGACCCAATGCCAGCCTAAATGGGCTTGTGATACGAGATCATAAAATGTGAAAAAATGTCCGTCTACCAACCAGGGTTCCGAAATGCACAGACAATACCACAATGTTCAGGGACTGCTTCAAATGTGCGAGCACAAACTTTTCTTGTGCGGTCAAAACTGCGAGAGCTTGCTCATAAAACTGGGCAATCCCAAAAGGGCGATTGCTACCAAACACCGACTACTTCAATTTCGCATAAAAACAATTGCTCCTGACAGCTGCTGACTGTGCCACCCCATCCAAAATGTGCTCAGAAAGCTCAAGAGTCTGCCCAAAGACAGCAACACAAGTTTTGACGAACTAGCTAGCCAGGACTAGCTTACATAGACAGCATGACTTGGCTCAGAGGAGAGAATGGGCAGCAGATGCTAGCAACAGGTATGAAAGGATCGTGGTTAAATTACTGGAAAGGGCACAAATATTTTGCCAAGAGAGGTTAGTCCAACTGCCAACTTCAGACAAAAATCCTAGTGACTGCTCAGTGACTTCGGTGCCGAATACATACTGCTTTTGTCTAGACGCTTGAGCGAGATGAAAATCTGGTAGCCCCAACTTGCTCATTTGGCTGAAATGCATATCGCTGCTTCTAGTGGTTCAGGCTGGGTGAATGAGTTTTGTAGCTAGTCATTTCGCCTCAAACTCTAGAAATGTTCGAAAACAGCCTCTTACAAGAGAACTTTGAAATACTACATTTCTGAACAAGATTTAAACCGAGCACCTCATATATAGTCTCAAAACAAAAAATCCTTCGTAGCACCGTGTGTATCGGGGAATATAGTTTTTATGGATATTTATGCAAATACAGTTTTCATGGAAGTAATTTTTTTAACTGTTACATAACACAAATTCAGTCAAAGTATCCTTGCCGGTATGGACGCTTTGCACCAGCTGTGCATGTGAGCCGCCATAACCGACCTTCAGTTTTTGCTTCCTCCTATTCCATTCACTTCATTACCATAGCAAGCCAGGTTATTGTCATTTTAGGTTCTATTGTGCTCTTCTCCTCAGCATTGGCCTCTGTGGAGGCTCGTCACTGCCAGTTTCAGTGGCTCGGTATCTTGGCAAGACGAGAAGGTCTGCAATGCCTGCAATGTCAGCTGTAATCTGGAGCGTGTGTGAAGCGTCTATACTGCCTGATCTCGCAGCTTGTTCTGGGCACTTTATACTTTTTTATAATAGTAAACGGAAGTCATCTATTTGTGTTTGTTTTAGACTGCTACATTAATTTGCAACTCAACTGGCAAGAAAGAACATGGTAGACCTTGCCTATTGGCTTATCTTAGCTGGAAATGTTTGTTTGGCAGCTAGAGATAAAACAGTGTAGCACCGATTCTTGTCTCCGAGTGAGAGCGACATTCTGTTCTAGGGTAGCACAGTCAGGGTCATTTCAGAAATATGTACATCAAGATCATCTGGCCGGCTAGTTTGTTGTACATATTAAAGTGCAAAACGACGAGGAAGGAAATAGGAGTGAGACAGCCGACGTTTCGGGAGTTTTAGATGTCAGTTGTCAGCGTTCTTTCCTGTCTTCCTTGTATTTCCTTCCTCGTCGTTTTGCGTTTTAGTATCTCAATATGTACGTCCTTCACCACGCGTATGCCCCCAAGAGAAATTCCGCTGTGGAAGTGGCATTTTTGGGATTGTCTCTATGTCGCGAAAGAAAAGAGTGCTGGTCTCCATCCAAACTACCCTAGGGGGGGACCCAGAAGCAACCGCAATCAATTTCTGGAGGGTGGGGCGTTCGTAATACCAGCTTCCGCCGCTAGCAGCGCTTAGCGGCACCTCTTCAGAGTCGGTTTGCCCACCGGCGTCGCCCGCTAAAGTTCTAGCGGCATGTTGTGAATTTTTTTCCCAAGCGCTTCAAAATCATTTTTTGTTTTCTGCAATGTCCGATTTGAAGGACCTTCCACATCTACAAAACGATTTCCTTCGATAATTCACCGGCCTTGAAGTGAGAAAACCACTCGTAGACCTGCGACTTCTGAATGGAATCTTCTTTGTAAGCTGTGAAGCATTACAAGAGTTTCCGCCGCCATTTTTCCCTAAAAGAAAACAATTTCACGGCCACGTGCTGTTCCTTCAAGTCGGACATTGCAAAAAAACAATGAATGATTTTGAAGCGCTTGAGGAAAAAATTCGCAACATGCCGCTAGAACTATAGCACACAACGCCGGTCGGCAAACAGACTCGGAAGGGGTGCCGCTAAGTGCTGCTAGCGGCGGAAACCGGTACTAAGAACGGCCAGCCCTGAAGAAATTGATTCCGGTTACTTTTGGATCCCCCCTGGTACACAACCCTTGAAACTTTCCACAAGACTAGAGCCTCTCATTTTCTTACTAAGGCAATGAAGAAACCCAGCTGGAAAGCAAATTGTGTCGTACAGAAGCGCTTCTCAAAGCTAGCCTCGCAGTCGGATAGTGCAGAAGCTGATCTCGTGAAGACACTAAAATGGCGCCAAAGGTTCCGATTGGACGGACATCTCGAGAATAGCTCGCAGCCCCAAAAGGTTGAGCCGTCGTTCCGAGAGAGGATCCGAGCGTCGAGTGGACGGGCAATCCCCGTTCCCCACGTAGGGCCGTCGGGGCAGGCCTTGGGGTGCCCGCGGCAACCTGTCGAGGGAACAAGGGGCCCTGGGGTTATCTGGCCTATGCTGGTCCTGAGGGAGCATGTTTGCTCAACTAAAGGATGCCCTAAAAGTGGATGCTTCATGGAGGTGGGGCTGCCTGTTAAAATCGCCTAAACCACCTAGAAAAGGGCATCTAACGTGGCCGTGGGCCTCGCCGCATGCCACTGTCCTGCAACCCACGTGGTCATTGACTAGGCGCACCAGGCTCTCGGAGCAAGCCCGAGGAGAGGGCTCACCCGCATATGCTGTGGCGGGAGGTCACTTTTTCTGTGCCCAGCGCAGGTCGTCCGAGCGGGGCCGGCAGCCCGTCAGGGCCGAGATGACGCCCTCAAGGGCTGCCCAAAAGCGCAGCTTCTCGAGCGGGTAGTTGAGCCAGCCCGTCGTGATGCAGAAGTAGGTCTCGTGCGGCGCCACATGGTGGATGCGGTGGTGCTGCCGCGGTAGCACCACGTGCCACGCCTGCAGCAGCGTCACCCACCGGGGCAGGCCAAAATATGTGTGCGACCACTTGTGAATCTGCACAGCACAAAGAGTCGCTCAGTACATGCTCGCTTGTCCCAAAGCCACTAGACCGGCCACGTTGCCGTTAATGCTCAGGGCCCCCATCAACCTGACAGATTACTTTCAGCACGGTCCACACGTGCGATTTGCGACCCATTTACCCCGTGCACGCGTGCGCCTGCCTGGGAAGTGTCTATATTGGATTTTAAAAGTCTAATGTTAAAGGGGGGTGCAACGATTTTAAGATTAAAAGAATTTGCATCTCGTCATTTTTACGTTGTTTATCGTGTCCCGGAGGATACAGGAAACATCTCCTTCATTAAAAAATGTTGCGATTCCGCTGCAGAATCGCAAAGCAAAAGTCGAGCTTTTTCCCCCACCTGCAGCCGCGAGTGGCAGCCGAAGGAACTACGGCAAGAAGCTTACGTGACCTCGCTCGGCTCTAAACTGCAGCATAACGTCCGCTAATTTCAGCAAAGAGAGGGAGAGGAAGCATCCTCCGAGAGAGCACACAGGAAGCTACACGGCATCCCGAATTGCAGCACTAGGAGTGCGACCAGGTGTGACCCTGAAGACTGGAAGTGAGTTGAGGGGTGCCAGAAATGCCAATATTTATCTTTCTTTTACACAACAACTAGGACACGCAGGCGAAATCGGTTTTCTGTTCTTTACTTCAGAAGTGTCAGAGGGCAACTTCCACAAATTTTTGACACAAGTCCAGAAATCGTTGCACCCCTCCTTTAACAGACCCGTACCGACAGGTGTTTTCTTTAGCACATGTGCAAATTCAGCGAATGGGGCCACAAAGACACCATCCTCGGGCTCTTTTCTTTCCCGTTGCTGCAGCACTGCATGACGAACCAGACAATCCCCCGCCTTGGCACGAGTGCCAAAAGGGCCCCACTCGGAGAAGGCCTTCGGGGGCCACTTGCCTGGTTGGTGAAGGCCACGAAGAGTGCGAGGAGGAACAAGAAGCAGTTCCAGTGGTAGCGTGCCAGGATGTCCTGGGGCCTCCAGCTGGCAAAGCCCCAGGCCATGGCAGCCAGCACAGGGATGGGCACCATAAAGTTGTCCCCGTTGGTCTCGATGAAGTCATGCCGCGTGATAGACGTTGGGTCAATGTGGTGCTCCCGGAAGGGCCGGATGAATGCCTGAGCCGGGGTTCAAAAACTTGCCGTCAGGTATACAGGGGCACACCCAGACGGGCATGGAAAGTTTCCCAATTAGAGCAAAACACTGCCAGCCCATGTACAGCGAAATATTTATGATGGACGTATTCGTCGCCACCCTTTTTATAGTTCCAACTCTGTCCTGACAGACCTACGCCTCCTGTCTCTTTATGGCAGGAGGTTTGCATGTGACGTGACATTCTTACGCCAAGTTGTGCGCAGTATGCTGATGAGCTGTTGGCGTCAGTGAGGTTCGGAGTGTCAAATGTGTCTGCACACTTTTTATACAGGTATTTGTACCAAGTGTCCAATGACATGGTTGCAACAAACATACAATTTGATGCTTTTGCAGAGTGACATATTTAGTTGACTATTTATACATTCGGTTTCGTTGCAACATGTATTCCTTGACTGTGCCTTTGGCAATGATACTGTCGTATTTGCTGTACAATACAAAGTGTACTGCCTGCAAGCCTTTTGGCTGTTGACAGGCACTAAATGAGGGGTCTCAAACACGCGGCCCGCGGGTCGCACATGGCCCGCGGCTCGCTGAGAAGCGGCCCGCAGGCAAGCGGCTGCGAGCCCTGGTTTCCATGTCTCGAGCGCTAGAAATGACATGTGTCATAGTGCTATCATCTCGTCGATCCATTTTCGCTCAAAAAGTAGCTCTGCTCTTTTAACGTATGCACATATTTTATATTTCTACAACAATTGCGCTACTAGTCTGCAACCTCGAGCTATTCGTTGAAGGATGCAAGTCGGCTGTGCAAACTCTTGCCTAGCAGTAGCAAGTGCCAGAGATAAGGCTATGAGCTCGGGATTCTCACCTTCAAAAAAAAAAATCACAATTAAAAGACAACTATTTGTTCAGAGTGTTATAATAAAAATTGTGAGGAATTCAAGAACTGCCAAATTCAATTGCAGTTTTTTTAAAGACATGATGAGCTGGGAATGACAGATTACTTGCTCTCTTGTTCTATTAAAAATGCCAGCACGTTGGCGGGGCAGTGTAATTTTAATTTCTGTTATCACATCAGGTCACGGCCCAAAGTAGTCATATAAACAAATCAAATTTAAAGATGTCATTGGCAAAACTGTGAGTTTACGAAAAGCATAGGGCACGAGGTCTCTTCTCATTAAAATATTCGAACCCCCCCCTCCCCCATTTTACGTTGGCCCTCGGCCTTTCCGGTGTGGGCTATCTGGCCCCCACACTCAAATGTGTTTGAGACCACTGCACTAAATAAACTAGCTACCTATCTATAGCAGGGCAGTATGAAATGGTTTTTCCACTCGATTTTCTGAACACGAGAAAAGGAGCACGAGCTTACGGAAAGGGAAAAAATCAAGAGGCGTGCTGATCGCTCGATCAATTAACAGCATGCAGAGCAAGTGTGTGGGGGCAGAAGCCAACGAGATGGGAGCAACATCTAGCCGGGAAAAGGCGGCCAGTTTTTTTCTGCTTCCTGGGAGCTAACTTTGTGCCAGTAGGGGCACAAACTGTGCAGATGAGCCAAGTGTGGGCACGGGAGTTAAACTATTCCAGTAATTGGCAGTGGAAGTATGTGATGCTAGAAGGAAGTATGTGCATTAGAGGGCAGACCATCTGTGACTGACTACAACCTAAAAGAGGAACAAGTCTGGCTTGCTAAGACACCTCAAAAATGTATGCTTGTTGAACCAGTGGAAAGTGAGAAGGCCACAGAGAAATGGCCTATTTGGCCGTATAAAAAATAAACATGGAGCAAACGCAAGTCCCCACTTTCGTCTTGCCCGAGAAGCATGCTACAAAGGCTGCCTTTACATTTCCCTGCTGAGTTTTTCAATGTTCTGAGACAGGAAATAATTGAGCAAAGAAGAAGCCTGCAGAAAAGCAGAGTGGGCCGACCTTTCCAATGATGGGGAGCTCGACACTCCCCCAGGTGTCGGCTGCCCAGTGCACCAGACCGCTGAGGAAATCGGCTGTCACCACTCCACACACTGCAAGCAGAGTACAACTGCCGTCAGGCACTTGGAGGGTTGCCATTCATGGTTCACAAGACAGGAGGCAGGACAAGCATCCTGCAACAATCTTTCTCAATATCACCAGGAAAAAATCTGCTCTAGCAGCGGGGACTACGAAAATTGAGCTGGCTGTAGGGAACCAAATGACCACCCTCTTGGTGTGATTATATTGCTAGGAGATTGCCAGGATTGCCAGGATCTTCGTGCCATGCTTTCGGCACCGACTATGTGCTGCGAATGTTTGTTTCGTTTTCCTATTTTGCTACTTTTGAGGCTTAGTGCCCCGCCTCCAGCAAGCCCTGCTAAGCTGACTGCCATTGCAAAGAGACAACGGTCCTTTGGTGTGGTTCAATAAAGGCGCCACCAATCGGGGCAGAAATTAGTACTAGAGGAGGAAATGGAACGTGAGCCTCGCAAATGTTCCTTCTGTGAAAACCACTGCCTGCAAACAAGAAGGGGTACCTATTCTATGCTTTATGAACATGAAGTGGGAGAAGGTCTGGATGTCAACTGGGAGAAGTGAACTGTTTTTTTTGTTTGTTTTTTTCAAAAATAAATTATGCATTGCAAAAAGCTTGGATTGTATCCGTTTTTAATAAATTTCAGAACTCAATGATTCAAAATCCGCTTCCAATGCTAAAGTTAAGCTATACATCTTCTACATATACATATACTGTGACACCAAAGCAAGCCTGCACTCTGTTGCCGACACTTTCTCCCATGGCCTTGCTGCGGCGCGACCAACACCAACACGAGCAACCAAGGTCCACGCAGGGTTGCCATCAGTGTGGAGAAAAAAAAATCAAGATGATTTATATCATGATTTAAATCACACCAGTGATCATATAAATCAAATCTTTCCCACACTTTAAAAGAAGGCAGGCAGGGTGGTACCTATATACTCCCAGCAAGCACAAGGCGAAAGACCAATCCAGGGGTACCACGGATGACAGCACCTAGCAGCCGCAACTGTGTCCCAAATAGAGCCCCCTTCAAAATGCACGGTGGCCTCGGTGCCAGCCAGCTCTTACGACTGGGTGGGACTAACTTGGAGCAACTGTCAGAGCACACTCACAAGCGACTGCCACAATGGAGCTCCACCGGGAAGCCTGGAAATAGTAGAGCAGCTGGCACAGGTTGTACACCATGAGTGTCACGCACACCCCGATGCACACCGTCTCCTGAGTGCGCTTCCCTGCAGAAAGCAGAGCAGTTACTTGTGCTGCCAGGTGCGGCCGTCGTCTGCCGAGAAACGGTCGACCCTTTGTGGCTCCAGCAGAATGCAAAGGGGTAGAAAAATAAGTGATACACGCCTAACCACTTTTTGGAGCAAAGACGACCAAAACATATGGTCCAGACCAAACTAAATCGCGCCAAAAAGACGAGTCAGAAGAAAAAAAGAAAAAAGTGCTTACTGACAACTTTAGGCACCGAAACCGTATGCTCATCAATACCCCCACTGAGGAATTTTTATATTTTATCCCCTCATGTTAGCTAACTGGAATCAAGTATACCAAGTTCCACCGTGGCAAACGGCAAAGGCTACTGCACCTTACCATCTCCGCAGCTGGTTCGTACCAAAAACAAGTAATGACATGTTTTTGCATTAAACAGCAATTGAGTGCATGATTAACCCGTTCCCTACTTTTACAAATAAGCAAACTGTTTTGCACAATTTGAAATTTACATTTACTTTAACTTAAAAATTAATACTGTCAGATCCACATTCGCTGCTCTGACTGTTCCGTGAGCCGCTGCCGTGGCATCACGGTTGCCATACTGCAACCAGTTTCCCTTTTTCGTTCTTACATAATTGCCATGCCCATATGTGTGTCATGATTCACAAACTTCCCAAACACAGTTCAACGCTTTACTGCAAAGATTTCCTTTTAAACATGCAGTTCCGTTCAGCTCTACTTCAAGAGCGAAATCGCTTTTCAGCGATTGAAGCAAATGCAATTGGAACCTGTGCGGTTAACATCAACGTCCTAACACGGGTCCCAATGCAGATTTCCAAGCTAATCAAAAGTATTACAGATGCACGAATGGTCCTATATAACTGTCTAATCTCACTACACAAACAGGCAGTACTGTTGCAGAAATAGACATTCTTCCCAAGTTCAATGATTTCCCAGCAAACAGCAGCAGGCTCTTCTGGCTCATGCACCTGGCACAGTGATTATTAGCTTCTGTGGAGTGCAGCCACGTGCCTTGCTATTGGATTGCAAAGGCTGTAGATTGCACAGCTTGACAAAGGCAAGCGTAAGAAGTGGCCGGAGCTTCCGAGGGTCAGGAGTCGAAGAGCACGTCCCAGCCCAAGGGTGAAGGAGTAAGCAGTAGCGGAGAGATACAAGACCTGAGGAGGGACCCACTGCAAAAGGACCATGGAGGAACTCCGGAATGAAAGGGGAAGAGACGGGGGAGCCTCGGCAGAGCAAGTACGAGCGATCGTGGAGACGACCAATCAATGGGCGATCCAGGGACTTGCAAGAATTCTTCACAAGCCAACTGATGCAACTGGCATGCAGGGTCAGCGCACTGGAGAAGTTGGGAGAGATGCTTGAGCAAAGACGAGAGAGAGTTTCTTCCAGCAGTTTGACTGAAAGAGGAGAAAGACGTTTTTTGATGGGGAATCATGCGCAAGTCAGAGAAGCCAAGTTTGAAAGTGTGGCAGTGGAACTGCAGGGGGATAGGTCAGAAAGAAGCGAGCCTTAGCTCGAGGGCTTGAACCCAATCCCCCGGCGGAGATACTGCTGCAGGAGCCAGGCAAAAGGCCAGTGAAGATCAAAGACTTTTCTACACTCAAGGGCGACCAATACGTCGCGACGCTTTTGCACAAGACCTATGCAGCCACGCGACTGGACTTAGATGGCGGTCAAGTGTCGTGCTGTCACATCAGGATCGTCCCAGTGGAAAAGTGGAATTGGGGTCTGCATGTGGTGAATGTGTACGGAAAGACAAGGCACCACAAGACGGACTTCAGGCAGCTCATCACAGAGGTGGTCAAGGAGGCGGGGAAGGACCTGCTGGTAATCGCGGGAGACTTCAACGCCCGTCACCCAGGTTGGGGCTACAAGTATGTTTCAACGAAAGGCAGAAGGCTGGTGGAAAGCATCAACCAGGAACACCTTTCGTTGCTTACCGAGGTCGATCAGCCGACCAGGACGGGGATGAGCTCATGGATCTAACGCTGGTCAAGAATGTGGTGAATGCAGAGTGGAAAAACCTAATGGAGCAACTTGGTAGCGATCACTGTATCCTCAAAACGACTATTATTGAGTCCGGATAGAGAAGAAAGACAGGAAAGGCAAGAATCACGGATTCGGATCGATAAAGGTGCAGCTAACATTGAGAACATTGAGGGAAGGTTCACTGAGGTGATCGCCAGTGTCAAGCCGTTCGTGACTGAAGTGGAACTGTCAAAGAAGACCTCAGCGGTAGACACGCATCTGCTTATCTTTGGGAAGCTCGACGCAGGCTCACCAGGAGAAGGAAGAGAACACACTACAACAAGAAGCTGAAGAACAGAATTGAAGCACTCACGAAGCTGGCCGAGGACTATGCGGTGGACTTGGCTAGGAAGAACTGGTATGGCCTGTGTGACTCTATATGGGGAAGCCTAGACACGGCTCAGGCATGAAGGCTGCTTAGGGCAATAATGAACCCGAGTAGGGCAAAAGCGGTGATGGACGGTCGCTTGGTGGAACTGATACATAAGCTGCCAGGGGACCGTGAGCAGCTCATGGATCGGTTGGCGGAAAGTGTGTTTGGAACCCGCAGGAAAACCCCGAATTAGACGGGCTGACTACGGTCGCGAAGTTGGAATATGAGCCGAGGGCCATGAGAAAGGGCACAGCATCCGGACTGGACTCCATCAGAGCGAAACTCCTCTACACTGCAAACAACACCCTTGTTAAGAATGGAACCTTCGGCAACCTTTTCCGAGTTTCAACGCTGCGGAAACGAGTCCCGAAACGAGTCCCGACGTGTTCTGGACTGTCGCCCACCTGTCGATGCCTGCCCAAAACGAGTCTCAACGCGTCCGTGACGTCAACGGGACGTGTGTGTGTGTGCGTGTGGGTTCGTGCGCTCCGGAAGGGGAGAGAGGCCTGGCCTAACTGCGGAGAACCATGGCTACGACGCACTTCTGGCTACGACGCGGCGGGTTTTGCTGCAACGCACTTGGCGGTCGCACCTGCTGCCCTGGCGGAGAGTGAGGGAGAAAACGGACCCCTATATAAGGCGGGGCGTGAGGCTGCTCTGTTGTTCTC
Source organism: Ixodes persulcatus (assembly GCA_013358835.2). NCBI lineage: Eukaryota > Metazoa > Arthropoda > Arachnida > Ixodida > Ixodidae > Ixodes > Ixodes persulcatus. The sequence continues at coordinate 809,525 of JABSTQ010009189.1, read as the reverse complement.
TCGGATTTGACGACTGTATCGCTACCATGTAATTAAACCGTTCGTTACGTTCCCAATTCTCCCACCTCCACTGGACCCCTGGGTTCTTCACTTCGGGGAATGGACGTCGTCAAAGGCCAGGAAGCCTCCGGACGTGCGGCCTAAACCCCGCCTCGAACAACTGGTTGGCAGCGGTTGGGATCGGACCATGCGACATCGTGCTACATCTGTGGGTGAGCGTTTGGACTTTGCTTTGAGATTCGCCAGGCTTCAGATTATGGGTAATTAATTTTGAACTGCTGGGAATCCTTAGTGTTTGACTCGTGCGATAGGTTTGTGTACAACCTCGCGACAAGTTTTATAGCAAAGCCAAAGCTAAAGAGCAGCGATCATGGATCTGATGAGGTTACTGAGAACAGATTTACTCTGTTTATGTGAAGAATTGGGTGTGGAGGTGGAGCAAAAGATGAAGAAATCTGAGATCATTAAAGCGATTTCAGAGAGTGCGGAAGCAGAGGAAATTAAAATTGCGTGGGAACTGCTTCAGAACGCTAAGAGTGAAGCTGCAGCAAGAGAGGAACGAGAACAGGCTGCAGCGAAAGAGGAACAGCCTGCAGCGAAAGAGGAACGAGAGCAAGCTGCAGCTAGAGAGGAACGAGACCAGGAGCGAGCGCTGAAAAGGCTAGAGCTCGAAATTGAACAACAGCGATTAAACTCGCAGAACAGTAGAGTTGGGGCTCCGGTACGAGCAAGTGAGACCGAGTCGTATCAAATGAAGAAGCTCCTGCAGCCGTTCAAAGTTGGGGAAGACGTGGGCCTGTTCTTAGTGAACTTTGAGAGGTCATGTGAGAAGTTGAGCTTCGCCCCAGAAACGTGGCCGCAACGGCTTTTGACTCTGTTGCCCTGTGAGGCTGCAGAGGTTGTCGCGCGCCTTAGTGCTGGAGAAGCGGACGACTACGACAAGGTGAAGTCCAGCCTTTTGAAGCGGTACCGCCTTTCTGCCGAGGCGTTCCGTCAAAGGTTTAGAAACGCATCCAAAAAGAGCAGCGAGGGCTACTCGGAATTTGCGTACGGGCTTAAAACCAATTTGATAGAATGGTTGAAGAGCGAGGAAGTGTACGAAAGCCGAGACAAGGTAGTCGAGTGTGTGTGCCTCGAACAGTTCTTTCGTAGCATTCCGCAGTCAGTCAAGCTCTGGGTGCAGGACAGGGTGGGAGTCGACTCTGTCGAAAGGGCCGCTGAGCTAGCCGAAGAGTATGCAACGCGTAGAAAGCTGAGCGGAGAGGAAAGCGAATCCGGCCGAAGCGATCAGCGCAAGACCTTCCGACAGGGAAATGACTCGCGAGAAAACGGGCCCGAGAAACCCGAAGCAGGACAAAAGGTCCCAGACAAGAGCGCAGAACACTCGAACGGAGACGAGGCGCGGAAAAGCCCAACAGGGCAGTTCGAGACAAGGAAGCCGTTCCTGTGCTACAACTGTCAGGAGCCGGGACACACAGCGGCCAGATGTAAGAAACCGCGGGTTGTGTTCTCGTACGTGAACGGTAGTGACGGGGACCTGAAGCTTCTTCGTCCCTATCTTCACGAGCTCCATGTAAACGGAAAGCCGTGCAGGGTGCTTCGGGACAGTGCAGCGACGATGGACGTTGTCCATCCATCGTATGTAACGCCATCCGATTTTACGGGAAAGGTAGTTTGGATCAAGCAGCTGCTCGAAAAGCACAGTGTCTGTCTGCCTATGGCGAGAGTAAGGATAACTGGCCCGTTCGGAGAGCTAGTGACAGAGGCGGCTGTCTCGCAAACAGTCCCGTTGGAGTATCCTTATTTGTTTTCTAACCGGTCAGATTTCCTGCTGCGCGAAAGGGGTCAACAACTGGGAGAAGGGCTAGTTCAGTCGCGTACGAGGTCCAAATCGCGTCAGGTCGCCCCTTTGTTGACGAGTGATCCAGAGCCAGAGGCAGCTGACGGGGAGCAAGCACTCCCAGAGTTGGAGGCAGAAAACCGGGATGAGAGGGACCAGGTTGTAGAACAGCCTGATCTCGTAGCACTAGGAAGCGTACGCCGTCCCAACGCGCCGGCGGAAAAGGCGGAGGAAGAGGGGATCACTGAAAGATCTCTCGTAGCTCCGGCGTCGCGTAACTTTGGTCCTCTGCTACGAGTAGACAGAGTGTCTTTGACAGTCGAGCAGAAGAGCGACCCTAGTGTGTCAGGGTTTCGCTGTACAGCTCAGGAGATTGCTAGGACCAATGTGACGGGGAATGAAAGAGGCGGATTGTTTTATCGGCGCTATAAGGACCGCATTTTCACGTCTAGAAATCACGTGAAAATCGATCACTATGACTTCAGCGTAAGAAAAAGGAAAGGCAAATTTAACGGCAATGCCGATGGGTTGAGCAGATTTTTCTGACATCACGAAAAATAGTAGGGATGATCTCAGAGGTCTTCGTCATCCACGGGAATGAGGATCTAAGTGGGGGCACTTCGTTGAAACCCCAAAAGGACCTCACAAATTGCGAAGAGTTTTTGTCTTTTGTATTTTGTTCTTAGTGACCTCGTTGGAAAAATGAGTTTTTTTGGCGACAGGGGGTCTCGATACCCGGAATTGTACCAAATTTTGGTAATCCGTAATCCAGTCTGGCGGGTCTTTGGCGAATTCCGAGCGTTTGACTGCGGTGTGGCGTGGTGTTGTGGGGGACGTTTCCGCTGATGCCTCCGTGTTGAGAGGTTTGGGAGTTTGTTTGGTGCTTGCAGCGTCTTCTCAAGGCCTACTCCAAGCCCACCTCTTCAGGCCAGCGATTGTACCACCGGCCATTCGAGGTTTCCCTGGCCCCGGAGGGGCTGTTAAGAATGGAACCTTCGGCAACCTTTTCCGAGTTTCAACGCTGCGGAAACGAGTCCCGAAACGAGTCCCGACGTGTTCTGGACTGTCGCCCACCTGTCGATGCCTGCCCAAAACGAGTCTCAACGCGTCCGTGACGTCAACGGGACGTGTGTGTGTGTGCGTGTGGGTTCGTGCGCTCCGGAAGGGGAGAGAGGCCTGGCCTAACTGCGGAGAACCATGGCTACGACGCACTTCTGGCTGCGACGCGGCGGGTTTTGCTGCAACGCACTTGGCGGTCGCACCTGCTGCCCTGGCGGAGAGTGAGGGAGAAAACGGACCCCTATATAAGGCGGGGCGTGAGGCTGCTCTGTTGTTCTCTCGGATTTGACGACTGTATCGCTACCATGTAATTAAACCGTTCGTTACGTTACCAATTCTCCCACCTCCACTGGACCCCTGGGTTCTTCACTTCGGGGAATGGACGTCGTCAAAGGCCAGGAAGCCTCCGGACGTGCGGCCTAAACCCTGCCTCGAACACCCTTCACTGACTTAATGTAGTGCTGTAACTGGTATGGGATTGTACCTTATTAAAGAGTTTTAGTATTGTGTATAGAAACAAACGCAAGCGCTGTACGTTTGTGTTAAAGTTGCGTGCTCCACGTTGCGCATGCGCGTCGCTGCCATGCGCCAATCCAAGACCGCAGTTTTGGGCTCCGCACACGCGCAGTGTAGAACACGCAAAGCTTACGCAAACACACAGCGCTTGCGTTCGCTCGTATACATATGAAATGTATTGTTCGTGGAATCGTGCGTTAAAAATTGGTTGTTTTACCAATATTCCACTCCTGTAACGGCCTGTAGGGCAACAGTATGAATAAATAATAAAAAACAATATGAAAACACTGTTTCACCGGCTTCCAACGCTAACAAAACGTGCTGCAGTGAGAAGACGTGCAAGCAGGTAGGCATTCCTCCAAACTGGAAAGGCTGAGATTGGCAAAACGACGGCACATAAAAATGAAAGTAACTAAATATTATGAAAAAAATTGGTAATTAAAAAAAAATGAAATCCGTTTGGGGGGGCGGGGCGGGGCATTTGGTCAGGAAAAATAATGGCGGCGACTTTGGAAGTTTTGCCAATTGTCAAAACTCACGACTCTGATAGCACCATACGCTCTACCCACAATTAATGTAATTTTATGTGGATTTCTCAGATTAGCTAGAATGTTCTCATTGATTTTTGACTATTTTTATTTTATAACTTGGTAATTAAAAATGCTGCAACTGGCACCAGTCATGATAATCAGCACACTTTTGATTGTCACACTTGTTTGTGTGTTTAAATTAGATCATAAGCAACAAATAATATTAGAGCTTGAAAAATTACGTATTAAAGTATCTTAATTTGAATATTATTATTCTTAATACAAATTGCAGTGCAATTTATGCCCCCAATTAATGCCACAATCACCAAAATACGCCATGTAACCATAATAGTCCTTCCAGAGAGGTATCATTTTGTTTTCTTTTTAGCATATGAAAAACTCTGACATCGTTATCAAGATAGACAAACAGTCAAACACAGGATGCAATATAAAGTCCTATGCAGTTTTTACATGTTGTAAAAACTGGATTTATTCTGTTATTCTTGGTGCTGGGAATAATGTTAAACCAATTAATCATTTAAATACCCAAAAACACATCAAAAGGCCCGCAGTTCATTATTTCAGATGGCAATTTTCCGAGCAAGAAAAGGCAACAGAATGCACAAATATGAGCACCGATTTTTTCAACAAATACATTATTCTATGTTACCTCTAAGGTGTATGAAAGACCCTGTCTTTAAAGGGACACTGAAATCACAAAAATATTTTGAAGTGCTTGGATCGAACACGTGTGTCAGTCACAAAATAAAGTTTCCGGGAACAATTTCTTTAACTAAATATTTATGATGCGTGACACATCTTGAGTTATAGAAGAATTCGAAATTAAGACTTATACCGAGAAATTAAATCCAAAATAGAGGTTAGTTTCGGTTTGGCTGCAAAATTAAAACGTGCCTCCTGGCGTAAATGTTAAGCTTAACACTGTTTTTGTTTTCAGGATAAAGATGTGACCTGCGCTCCTAACACCCTAGCTTCCTCGTATTACCAGAAATAATTTGTATCGCTCAGTGAAGCCAGCACACTAGACGGGCTCAGCAGTGGCACGCATCCCCGACCCTCACTATACCTGCCATTTTGAAAAAACGAGTGGTGCCACCTATAGTGAATTGGAGTCGCGAATAGGCATTTCTCGCTGCATTCTTTTTTTTTTTTTTTTAAGTATATTTTTGCAGTGTTCAAATACAGTTAGAAGTTTGTAGTGTAACTTCCTCTTTGGCACATACCAACGTTCTGGCTGTACCAGTGCAACCAAACAATTTTGATTTAAACATATTCCTGCCATTTTGTTATGTTACATCGCTTCGCTTGATTACTGCACACACTCGCTGCAACAAATCCTGATGTGATGAGCACAAATAAGGTTAAGATAGTCACTGATTGCTATTCGTGGCGTTCACCGTTCTTGCTTTCAAAAAGACGTCCAGGGGGGCTATGTTCGACAAATGTTTCGTTTCTCCTAAAAAGAAACGGAAGTGACGGAAGGGACAATATCGCGTCTGATTGATTACAGGCTCAAATGATGAAACTTCCCTCTTTCGTCATTTGAGCCACTAACCAATCAGACACAATATCGTCACTTCCGTTTCTTTTTAAGAGAAACGAAACATTTTTCGAACATAGCCCCCCAGGTCAGCCTCAGGATCCAGATCTAAATTGGCAGCATATCGCACACCAGGGATCTTTACAATCCCGACCTTGGTATGTACGACAGTCCACAAAAGGGATGGGAGATGAATGGCCCAGAGGGCTCAAATGGACAACTGGGGAAGACCAAGAAACGGAGTCTACTGGGTGCAAAAATTCAATCATCACTCTGGGAACGCTGGTAAACGAGTGCCTGTAGTTGGCAAGCATTTGCGCCCTGGAGAGCTATTGTTCAAGAGGCGGCAATCACAACCTATCGCCGTCGCTGACAACCGCGCGCGACCTGTTGCAAGTGGATGTAGTCGCGCGGTGACTCAACTGCGGGGGGTGGGGCGGGGGTACTGATTTGGGCTGCCACTCCTCCGATGCGCCCACTTCCCCGCAACCAGGACTGGCAGACTATCTTTTAGTCGATCCACTAGGCACTTCGCACCGCACGTGTCACAAAGAAGCGGCGTTGCCGTTCCCCACGCGGTCCACTGTCCGATGCTGCACTCAAGCAGCGTCTGCCAAGCGGCCACCGAAATCCGGCGTTGCCTGCTTACCTCTGGTATACAGGCTGGCCAGTTCCCTGGCTCCGGCGTGGTAGGGACCCCACCGGGGCTTCAGTTCACCTTGGAATTGCTCGTTCACTTGGTACGTGTCCGAGTTGCTGTTGGGGTCATCTTCAGGCATCGAGTTCTCGTAAATTTGCTTCTCCGTCTTCACGGGCGCCAACATATTGCACGCCATAATTGGTCTGGTTGGCGGCTGCAGCAGCGTACTTTGTTCTGTTATCCTTTACCATGCGTTAGTGTCGAGACAAAAAGGAGACACATACCACACCCGTCCAACACTGGCGGTTCTCCTTCGCGTTATATCTCTTTCCGCTGTTCTTTTACGTTGTACCGTTGTTGTTGAATGGACGAACTCATGCGCGGATAGACTGCCACCACTTCACCTCTGCACTTCACCGCCTTCTCCCCCTTCCCCGACTTCGAGGAGGTTAGATCGGAGATGTTCGCCGGATCGCCGAGTTCGCGCCCTTCCCGCTTCTTGATCAGCGAGAAATGTGACGGAAGCGCGTTGTCCGAGAGAGAGAGAGTTGGGCGGGCAAACTCAACGCTGTCGTTGACAAGAGAAACCAAATTCTGTATTTCGAGAACTCTACTAAAAATCGCCAAACTCGCGGGCAGTATTTGTTGTTGTTTTTTTTAACCTCGTGAGTCTAGCACTCTCTAATTGCTGAAGGAATTTGATAGTTCAGATGCGCCATCTCGGGAGTGCCACAAGCACCCGTGTAAAAAGAAAAAAAAGTTGAATGGTTGGGACACGCGTGTCAGGTCGTGAATAATGGTTTATAACTAGGGGTGTGCGAATATTCGAAATTTCGAATACGAATAGAATATTTTCCTTATTCGAAATGTATTTGATTCGGAATATTCGGGCGAAACGGCGAATATTCGCACAAACTGCGGATATTCGAGCAAGTAACGAATAAGTAATCCGCTTGTCACGCATTACCCTATGAATATGTTTTTTTCACTGAGAAATGCGTATGATGCGTGCGATATCGACCTGCTTCGTTTCTATCTGTCCGATGGCAGCAAGACAAGATCAGTTTCGGTTTCTTTTTCACTAAGCCCTTTGTTGTGTGGCACTTTTATAGCAATATGTGATGTAATTGCGCGTTACAATACAATAAATACAAAGAGTCTTATCTAAAATAAACGTGTGAAAATAAAAAAAAAATAAAAAAGCTAGGTGCGGATCTCGTTGGTGCGAGCAAAACATTGCATCGCCATTGACAACAACTCCTGCCACTCCCGCGACTTCCGCCCGCGCAGTTATGGTGTAAAACTAGGGGTGTCGCGAACTTTTGTCGAACCAGATTTTTAGGTCGAACTTTCGGGGTTCGACTGTGTCGAACCGGTTCGACGAACCTTCGAACTTTTCACCAGATTCGACCGGTTCGACCACTGATCTCAGTTAGGGGTGTCGCGAACTTTTGTCGAACCGGATTTTTAGGTCGAACTTTCGGGGTTCGACTGGGTCAAACCGGTTCGACGAACCTTCGAACTTTTCACCAAATTCGACCGGTTCGACTTTGTGGACAGTGTGGCCAGACTTGGATACAAGCATGTCTAGGTTTGGAGAATTTTTTTTATGCAATGGGTTATTTTAATTTTGTGAAAAGCTGCAATTAAAATAAACTAATTCTAATAACTGAAGAAGTTAGTAACTTAATTTTTTGTACTGTATTAACTGAAATAACCAATCAGCGCTGCCCTTAATTCATCCCTTAGCCATCACCATCCAATCCGAAGCCAACTGGCCAGCCTGTCGCGCATGCGCACACGAGTCGAACCTCAACACAAGGTTCGTCGAACTTTCCACTAAAAGTTCGAAAAAGTCGAACCTGGTCGAACTCGAACCTCGGCCGGTTCGCGACACCCCTAATCTCAGTGGGTTCGACTTTGTGGACAGTGTGGCCAGACCTTGATACAAGCATGTCTAGGTTTGTCGAATTTTTTTTTTTATGAAAAGGGTTATTTTATTTTATAAACAGTTGCAATTAAAAGAAACTAATTCTAATCACTGAAGAAGTTAATAACTTAATTTTTTCTGTACTGTATTAACTGAAATAACCAATCAGCGCTGCCCTTAATCCCCTTAATTCATCCCTTAGCCATCACCATCCAATCCGAAGCCAACTGGCCAGCCTATCGCGCATGCGCACTCGAGTCGAACCTCAATACAAGGTTCGTCGAATTTTCCACTAAAAGTGCGAAAACGTCGAACCTGGTCGAACTCGAACCTCGGCCGGTTCGCGACACCGCTAGTCAAAACTAGGGATGTCGCGAACCTGCCCAGGTTCGAGTTCGACCAAGTTCGACGTTTTCGACCTTTCAACGTGATGTTCGACACAGGTTCGAGCGAAGTTCAACTTTTGTGCGCATGCGCAAAAGTTAAAAAAAAAATGGCCGCACTTCCTCCGACGCCCGTCGGACGAGTGAGATCTGTGTGCAAATTAGGGGTGTCGCGAACCGGCCGAGGTTCGAGTTCGACCAGGTTCGACTTTTTCGACCTTTTGGTGGAAAATTCGACGAACCTTGTATCGAGGTTCGACTCGTGTGCGCATGCGCGACAAGCTGGCCAGTTGGCTTCGGATTGGATGGTGATGGCTAAGGGAGGAACTATAAGGGCAGCGCTGATTGATTATTTTAGTTAATACACTACAAAAAATTAAGTTACTAACTGCTTCCGTTGTTATAATAAGTTTCTTTTAATTGCAGCTGTTCACAAAATTAAAATAACCCTTTGCATTAAAAAAAATTCTCCAAACCTAGTCATGCACGTATCAAGGTCTGGCCACACTGTCCATTAAGTCGAACCGGTCGAATCTGGTGAAAAGTTCGAAGGTTCGTCGAACCCCGAAAGTTCGACCTAAAAATCCGGTTCGACAAAAGTTCGCGACACCCCTAGTGCAAATCACTCCTCCGACGCCAGAAGTGACGTAACGGAAGTGACGTCACCTTGTTAATTATTAATAGTTAATATAAATCATTATTACATACATAATATAACGTGCCTTTTAAAACGAATACAAATAAAAATAAACTCGTCTGATTTTAATGCAGTTGTACAGTAAAAAGTCACGTGACTAAACAATTTTGTCACAAAATTTGTTCATTTACAACCTTTTGAAACACAGCCTGGCAAACGTTACGAGTTATAAAAATAGTACGAATACATATAAATACATCTTTATTGTCTCTGCGTCACGTGACGTTAATATTGTGGGCGTAGCTGGCTGGCCCTAGCGCGTGCGTCGCGTGCGTACGCGTGCTCCGACTCGGCTGCCCTTGCATTGTACATTGCACGCTTCTCCAGCCCGGGCGCTCGTCTTGTGAGAAAAACGTCTTGCAGCTGATCTCGTGCCCGTAGCCTTCGTTAGACTGCCAGCGAGCGGAACATAGCACGACGCTCAATGCTCCCTTCACCAGCGTGACCGACGGTAGTAGTTTTCAACGAGCTAACAGCTGAGTTACGTTAAAATTCTCACAGCGGTAAGTGTGCATAACCCAGCTGCAAAAAGGTTGAACGGATAGGAGGGACCCCTGCGACACAACTCTCGCTGCAGCGAGTTCACCTCTCGGTGACGGTCATTCAAAGCCTCGATCTCTGCAGCGTGACTACGCTGCCATTCCAATGAGCAGAACCTAGATTCCCCCGTCTCGGAAGAACGGCAGAAAAGGCGGTCCGCATCATTGGATTGCGTTCACAGATCTGGGCAGCTAGACGACGATACTTTTCGATGTACTCGCTGGCACTAATATTGGAATTATTAGAGCCGACGTGCAGGATGACAACATCAAAATCGGGTAGAGTCTCAGACACCCGGGAAAACAAGTGCTCGATTCTAATACCACTAAACACCGCAACCTCAACAGCCATCCGACTATTCAATGGGAAGTACAGGGGCAAGTACTTCACCATCGAATCGCCGGCTACCAAAACTCGGGGCATGTTGGGGGTGCAATCAAAGCTAAAATACAAGGAGTAGCAGTAGATACGGAAAATGCATTGCTAAAAAGAACAAGACAATGCTACGTGCAGCACGGGACAGGACCCGACCACAGATGACTACAGGGGCAGACGCACATGGTAGGGCACATGTCATAACGAAGGCAACATCCGGGGCCGGGGATGATTCTCCTGATTCTCCTCCGACGGGACTACGTCACTTCCGGCGTCGGAGGAGTGATTTCCACACGGCCGTAAAGCCCCTCGATATGTTTCCGTTTGTCTTGCAAGTAGCGTCAAATGCGCGAGCGCACGTGGCCCGTGTCTCGAGCTGATCTTGGAAGCAAATGGCGGCGGCGGAGCACCCGCTCGTGGCACGTGTCTCGCGCGTTTCCACAACAATGGTTGGCGGTACTTGTAAAAAACGCCTTTATCAAGGGGCTTTACACGGCCGTCTCTCGTCTCTCCTCCGACGGGACTACGTCACTTCCGGCGTCGGAGGAGTGATTTGCAAACAGGACTCACTCCTCCGACGGTCGTCGGAGGAAGCACTTCCAAAAAAAATAGTAGACTTCACCTGGCGGAGGAAAAGTGCAACATTTGTTTGGTTTATTGGCATCACTGGTTCACATTAATAACTAATGAAAGCGTTAAAAGCGCATATTTTCGCTTTTATATGGTGTAAACATTGGTAACCATTTTATGAAATATAAAATTAAGTACTTTCTAAATTATTTGTTGCCCGAAATTCCAAATATTCGTGAAGCAGCTTGGCGACACTGTCGATAAGTCGAACTTCGAACTTTAGTGAAATTTCACGGGTTTCCCGAGTGAAAGGGTCTTTCTACTGGCGGAACCGCTGTCACGGCGCGTAGGAAGCGCTTACTTTCTGAACACGTTGAGCAGTTAATTTAGAAGTATCTTTAGCCTGCTGGAGCCCAGTAAAATTCATTTTCATTGATTTATTTTAAAAGGGCAATAAAACCTGCTGTTTCCTCTTGTTTTGCAATTTATTTTATTACTAGACACATATTCGATATTCGATTCGATATTCGAACCCCGTTTTTTGTTTTATTCGTATTCGATTCGTATTAGAAAATTTCAATATTCGCACACCCCTATTTATAACGATGAGAAGGGGGACCCACGGAAAATTCGACTCAATGAGGGAAAACAATACTTAGAACAACAGAAAGAAAATATGCTAAAGAGAGGAAAAAGGAATGCAGCAATTATGAAGCATCGGGCACTATGGAATCACAATAGATATGAAGTTGTTAGGGGAATATGAAAAGGAGTAATGGTGCCGGGGATGTCTTTTGGCAATGCGGACCGATTATCCATGAAATCTTAGGTCCAGTCGAGCTTAGAGACCCGGCAGAGGAGCGTGGGTAGAACTAGGGGCACTTGGGAAAACACCAAATGAAGGAGTGCAGGGACATATGGGCTGGGCATCTTTCGAAGCTAGAGAGGCGATCAGTAAGTTGAAATTTGAACAAAGGTTAGACACAGTTGAAGATACACGATGGGCGAGAAAAGTATATAAGCATTCATACATGAAAAGTCTGAACACCAAATGGACAAACGGAACCCGAAAACTGAAATTCAAATACCAACAGTCAAGTGCTGGCGAAGACTACCGGCCTCTGTGAAAAGGAAGTAAAAGAAGCGGAGAGAAAGAAGTGGGAGAAAAGAATGCAGGGAAAATCAGCTTTAACTAATAAGGAAGGAATATTGTCAGGCGCGTAGCCAGGATTTTGTTTCGGGGGGGGGGGGGGGGGGGGGGGGCGCCCATGACAAAATGCTGTATGAGGGGGAGGAGGGAGAGGAGGTCCCAGCTAAATGGAACATTTCGGGGGGGGGGGGGCGGACCCCATGCCCCCCCCCCCCCCCCCCCTGGCTACGTGCCTGATTGGTATGATAATTCATGGAGGAGCGTGTTGTGATTCGAGGCTAGAACGGGAGTATTGAGGTATGAGGAAATGGATACGCGCTGTGCCGTATGCCAAAGGGAAGACGATCCAATGAAACATGTGGTGTTGAGGTACACAGGGATTGCTCCCACCCTTCCCGGGGGGGGGGGGGGGGGGGGGGTACTTAGCAGACGAGAATGGGAGAAAGGATGATAAGTGCAGTTTAATAACTAAGAGGAGATTGGAAGACTGGTGAAGTTATCTAGGGAGAATTGAATGACGCACAACTAACTGACACAGCTGGGGAGAGGCGGGACAGAAGAATATTGGGACTCCCTCTCGCGTGGCTCCGGCCCAAAGTCTTCACCCTGTCTCCCAGTGGGCCCGGTGCCGGGGCGCCGGGGGGAAGGTTGGGGGGGAGGGGGGGGGGCAATGTTTTCAGTTTTTTCTTTTGCCCGATACTGATACTGATACTGATATCCCACAACGCCTGGTGATAGTTACGAAAGTGCAGAGGATAAGCAAATTGGCCAAGTAAAGAAATCATACTTTTTTTTCTTAATTTCTAGGCTAGGTGACACAAGCTAGCGCCCGTTATAAAGGGTTCAGCTGTTAGCACCCTGACGTCCCTTTCGGTTAGACTCAAAATGGAAATCAACATTGTCGTCTGCTATCAGTGCCTTGACGCCATGGTGGAGGCATTCGACGTCTTATTGCGGCAGCAGTAGTGCCGTAGAGTCATGCCCAGATCCCGAAGCGCAGGAATGGCGCCGCTTCGGAATATCGGAGGCCATGACCGCATCAACATTGGAGGATGCGGACGTTTTTAGTTTGCTAGCGACGGCCGTAGTACAGTAGCAGGAGAGTGGGGAGGTCGTTCATTTTCACTTGAAGGCAGACCCCGTCTTATTTTGGGAAGCTGTAGTTAAAATACACGCCACTGCTCAAGAGGCTTGAACGAATCACACTCGAGTTCTTATGCATATGAAGATGGATTGAAAGATTAACATTCGACAGATTCGGACGTCAAAAAAATAATTATATTTTAGCCTCAAGCGATGCCGCTTGAGACTAAAATAACACAAAACAACTTTGTATTGCATAAAATATTTAATAAAGTAGCGACGGCACATTGATACTTTAGACCCATGTTGCTGTAAAAAAAAAAAAAAAAAAAACTGTCTCCAAACTTTTGTTTAAAAACATGCTGCGAAAAATCAGTCCGTCCCCGTCCTTGATGTTTTATTCTTCCAAGTATTCGTATCGAAAAAATCAGTCCCCCGAATGCGCGCACTGTTGAAAAATCAGTCCGCCGAGATGCTACGACCCGTGATTGGCTGACGCACGCCCTTCCCTTCTGCCTTCCCGTCCGCCAGCGCAGAGCAGCGATCTTTGGTTGGAGTTTTGATTGGGAAATCGGCCGCCCTTGAATGTAATTTTGGGATTTTTAGGGATGCTTAGATCCCGTAGATTGAGTTATGACAATAAATAGGCGATGTCAGAGTCCCATAGAGAATACAGGAGGTTTTTCTCCATCTTCGAAAAATTGTCACATAATAACGGCTGCGCGGATCTTCTTGCGAATTCCGGCTTTAAAGACAATGAGGCATTTTCGAGACATTAAGTGGAACAAATGTTTTATTATAAATTTAATTAAATCCTTAAAAAAATCATGAAATTGTCAAAATCGGCTACTTGGCACTCTTGCGTTCGGAGCGAATTTACAAAATTATTTAAATGCAAACAGAAAAAAAGTATTTCATTGAATGTCTTCTAAATTTATTACGGAATCGAATAATATCAATATTATTCATGTAAGTCGATCTGTTCCGTAACTAGAGCGAATATAAAGAGCCAAGGTGTCGGTTCCTGTTTGTATTGCTTTTAAGGTCTCTCTCTCTCCCCTGAGGTGGCGCTCACTGTTTTGCAGACGCTCGTTGCAAAGAGCAAGCGCCGAATAAATACAATACAATACAATACAATCATCCGTTCGGCGATCGGCATTATCGGTAAATCCTCTAGTTCACTTTACTATCGGCACAGTGCAAGGTGTTCTTCCGCGGCGGCGCCGCGCCAGCCGCGCCCGTATCCTGTTTCATTCTGCACGCCGAGGCGTCAGTATGCGTGTCTCGCTTTCCTGATTCTTTGGTGGATAGGCCTCCGTGTTTTCGCACGTGGCAAATTCCCCATGGAGCTATGGGTCGAAGACCGTCCTATGGCAAGCGAATGCGCCCGAAAGGGTTTCCATGTAAGCGTGTCCTCGTGGGAGCCTCGGTTGATGGGTCGGTGATTTTGAGCGCTCGTTTGGTAGCCCGCTTAGTTCCATGTCCGGGAGCAACGACGCAATGCTGAAGCGGTGACCGCGGAAGACTTAGCCTCCAGGCTCCCTGGTGAGGGAGAATCGGTATGTTCCGTAGCGGCCGAAGTCAGTTCTTCCGAGAGCTCAGGAGAAGCTAGAACGAGCTTCCTTGTAAACGCTGTAGCTGTCGAAGCTTCGGGTAACGCACAACCACCGGGTGACGCGCAAGCAACCGCATCCGTGTTAGAAGGTCGTCGCGTCGTCGACATTGGGCATTTTCAGTCCGTGCAGGAAAGCTGTGACCATGCCCCGTTCAGTTACACGTTCGCCATGTCATGTGTTGAAACAAATAAATTTAGTCATTGCCAAAATGATTAGAATAGAAAGTGAGTCTAACGGCGGGTCTCCAGCCAACGGTCGCGCAATAAATCGCCACTGTGCCCCTTGGACACACTTTGGGTACCAACACATGTTTACGTCGCTGCCCGAAATCTTTAATCAGCGTGTAGCACTGCACCACAATAAAATGCAAGGTTCACACAGTTTCGTTCGGTTCCGCTCGAGTACGACGCGTGCCTTTCAAGCTCAGGCATGTCTATGCTCGACGCAACTGTAGCCATAGCAACCTCTGGTTGTAAGCCGGCGCAAGTGGTTACAGTCGCAGTCACACGAAAATGTGTGAACCTGCCTTCAATCGCTCCCAACCGCGTAAGCAAAATAAAAAACAAACAAAAAAAATGACCGCATCTCCACGTGGTGAATGATGTTGATTGGGGCGAAGCTCGGGTGGTGCTGATGATACTGATTTTGGTCATAGGTAGTGCTGATATACTCTGTTTCACCTTATGATGTACCGCAGGAAAGGCTACAGGCGCGAGCTCCTTGCTCTGGGAAACTCCGTCTCCGGCTCCGTCGCGTGTACCTGGGGAGCTTTCGTGCTGACAGAACGAAGCCTCCGCGCCTCCGCCACGGAGGAGAACGGCGCCGCGAGGCGTCAAAAAGGGATGACGTATGTCTCATGTGATGCGCGCTCCGCGGAGGAAAGGGCCGGATTTCTCCTTGAGGCTAGAAGCGCGAGTTCTAGCCTTCGCTGCGGTACAACATAAGGTAAAACGCTGTATTTTTTTTTTTTTTTTTTTTTTTTGACGCTGTGCAGCAGCTTTTTGCGCCCTGGTCTCCGGAGCAGCTTGCTGTCTGCGTAGACGCTGAGGCGCTGCATGCCGAGCTTTTCGGTCGTTTTCATTCATGTCAGTAGGAGAATGTGTGGTTTTCTTCTTTTTCTTTTTTTAAGAAGACAGATGGGATGGCATCTCAGAACCCCCTACTCTTTTTTTTCTTCTTTTTCTTTTTTCATAATTTTGTTTCATCTTTTTTTTCCTTTTTTTTTTTTTTTGCCCTACACGAGCACGTGAGCTCACGAGCAGGAGCACGAGCACCCGACGCCGGACCACTGTAGCCGGACGGCGGACGGGCATACGGACATAAAACGAAAAAAAAAAATTGGAGTGGAGCGATCAATGGGATTCATCCGATGGAAATGCGTGAGCGGCAGTTGTTAGATGACGAAAACGTCATCTTACGTGAACACGTGATACGAAAGGACGTTATCTTATGTGATCACGTGACACAAACACGTCATCTTACGTGATCACGTTACACGAAATGACGTCATCTTATGTGATCACGTGACACGTCACCTTATGCGTCACCCTAGTTATGCAATCTTACGTGATCACGTGACACGTCATCTTGTGAGTCAATCTTATGCGTTACCCCAATTATGTAATCTTATGTGATCACGTGACACGTCATCTTACGTGATCACGTAACACGTCATCTTGTGAGTCAACCTCTTACCACAGCAGCGCGCTTCCCGGGCCCGTGAAGTGCTGTAGTCGAAAGCAAGCTCCCTACAGCAAGCGAAAGCTTCTGAAGTCCCACATTGAAGGCCGGTTCAGACACTTGCGGTTGAGTGCGTTTGACTGCGTTGCGTCGAGGATCGAAAGCCAGTCACCGGCACATCTGTGCTTCGTATGAAGCGTGGAACCCAATTTAAGGAATCTCTTGGCACGCGATATGAGCAGGAGGAATGTCCTGGTTTTTTGCTGCCGCAACGCAGTAAAACGCAGTCAAACGCAACTGTCTGAACCAGGCTTGAGAATACTCGTAAGCGACCGTCTGTGGAAGCTTCGCACGTTGAGGTTTTTGGTGAGATCGAGCCATCGTGTTCCATTAACAATCGTTGAAGTTATCGTTCAATGAAGCCCTAAAAAAATAAAAATGCAGTTGGTATAGACATCAAGATCTAATCACAAATACGGTTTGACTTCGTTTAATTCAAGTGTAGCAATAAATAAGTTATTTGTGCATACATGTTTAAAAAAATGTTTGTTATTCGACATAGGCCGTTGGGAGAAGGATGTGTTCAGATTTTTCTTCATGAGCGCAAATACACCTGACGCAATAAATAGTGACGATTTCGTCGTCCCAGTGGTGAGTAGGTAATTTCTTGCTAAAAAAAAAAATAATGCCCTTTCACAAACCAAGTTTTGTGGCATATGCTTTTTCAATGTCTGGTCACTATTTCGGAAACCTTTCAGTCCAAACCAGTATACTTCTGTTCGTTTTTGCTAGCTTAGGAGTTATACCGCAGCACTCATCTGTGGAACACACAGAGCTCCTGTTGGCGGTACAGTAGCAGACGACACAACTAGGGTGCCTGGATCCGCTCGGCGGAAACATGTAGGCACCCCTAGACACAACGTAGCTCCGTAGTCGAGGGCACGGCTTTTTGCCCTCGCCCACGCAGCTCAGCTCTGTGGGCGAGGGCAGGGGCGTGGTCGTGCAGCCGCGGCCCGTAGCGCGACCGTTCAGGACTAGGGAAATGGTCTTGAAGAACCGAGAAATGGTATCTTGTATGCAATAATCACATGGCGTTAGTATCATCCACTTGTTAAGCCAAATAAATATTTGCAGCTTGTGAGAATATGTTTGCGTGACGATTTACCGTTCGCACTCCTGACGGATGTTAGCGAATTCTTCATGGTCGTGGCTCGCAGTTGTCAGTACTCCCTCGGAGTGACTTCACCATATATATTTATATTTTTGCTTTTTTGCTTGCAGGGCATTGTAAAAATCACAAACACGCGCGAGAAAAAATCGTATTGAGTACGCGTGATTTTGAGCTTCGCAGCTCTAAAGATGCACGATAAATGTCGTCCAGCTTGGGGAGAAACTAATCCTTTTTGTTGGAAGTTTTACTAGCGCATGCTGGCAGCTCGTTTCCTGTCTATTTTGTCTATACTCCGTTTCACCGTAATTTGGTAAACCTCAAAGGTCAGAGCTGCTGTGAGGGAATCACAGTCGCGGAGCAAAGCACGTGACAGCTATTTTTAGAAGCAGTACCCACCACCGTACGTTGTCACGTGCCTCGCTTCAACACTCTCATTGGCTCACGGGAGCTTTAGCCTTCTCCATTTGCCAAGTTATGGGGAAACCACGTCTCATTTTCTTGCGTTTGTTCGCAATGCACGCAGGCGAAACGCTTGAAAGGACATCGGATTAGGACACGTATTGTTGCCTACGTGCCCACGAGAGTGCAGCTGGTTTCTGACTTAGTTGCGTCTTGCTGTTTGACGATTGCTAGGATACAAAACGATTCCAATGACACGTATACAAAAAAAAAAAAATAAAAAATAAAAAAGAGAACGAATGTGAGTTGCATAAAAAATAGATGGTGAAAAAGGGGGGGGGGGGGGGGGGGGCTGGCTTGTCTGTCATGCAAGTATTTCTGGGGCCGCCTCTGTGGAACAGTTTATCGCAAGGCTAAACATCCTCTCTGATCGCCCGGCACCTCCGCCGAAGTGACCGGTTCAGGGAGGGGTGAGATCTGTAGATACGGGCAGCTGCGAGGGGGCCCCCTTTTGTTGTGCGTGTGCAGTGAGCGTACCCCAATTTGGCCGTACGGGCGCAGATTGTGATCTACACACTTTAAAAAGATTTTTGCTAACGAGGACGTCCCAATGGACGTTGTGATCAACGACTAACACGAGAGTTAGCCCCCTCTAATGGGGAACTTATGTGACGTCTGCGGCAGTTTGGGCAAGCGATGTGTTAGAAAGCGTGTTGTAAAACATCTGCAACTTGTGACTTTCAGGGCTGTAGGACAAAATGGTCCCGGTCAGAATGGTCCCGGACAAAATGGTCCCGGACAAAAAGGTCCCAAGTACTAACCCGGACAAAATGGTCCCAGGTGAATTTATCAATACTTTGAGCGCTCTTAAAGGGACCATGAAATGACCTTTTTACTTTTGCCAGATAACTTTTACATTAAACCTTCAACGTTCACTGAATGCCGAACAGGCATCCGTTTTCGTCTCGGTTCATTAATTTCTACACAAAAAAATAATGGAATATTGACTTTTTCTTTCTCTCCAACTGACCGCAAAACAAGTTGCGGCGTAATTTTGACGGTCGTGACGTACGCTGGGACAGGAACCGGAAGTTCTCTCGGCAGTAGGAGAGTGGGAGCGTTAGCGGCGGCGAGTTGGGGGTGCGCCGGTAGGTTTTACTGCGCTGATGTCACCGACGTATTTTCTGAATCGACGCCTCTCATCGCCGCGATAGCCATGGACACATCGCAGCTGTGCGAAATTCAATGAGATATGTTGCGCTACAGCGACAGCATGGGACTAGTCTCATACGCCGGTATGCCTGTTGGGAAGTGCGGCGAGTCTTCCGGTGAAGACTCCAGAAGTCAACCCAGCTGTCATTGTTGGTAAAAGGCGACCCGTGTCAGTCGTTTGGAAAGCGACGTAGATGGAAACAAATCGCCGCGGCGTTTTTCACGGCCTCGGAGATGCAGGAGCGAGCCGACGCTAAAAAAGATACGTTTGAACTACGACAGTGTCAGCAAGAGCCACGTAAATACCTGTTCACACTCTGAGCGGACGCGCGCGTTTGATGGAAGTGCTGTATTCGCGCTGTTGGTGAGCGCTTCGGGACCAATCTTTTACGATTGCAACTTGATACTGACGCGGCACTCGGCAAAGGAAGGTTGGCCCGGCATTGCACGTAGCTCCCACGAACTTTTTTAGCTCGACAGTGACGTGCAGTCGTGTCAGAATAAAAATGGCGTACTAATAACAAAGTGTACATACCGTGTTACGAAGGTAATCCATACGGCGTTTATTTGAGCTCTATATCACACAAAACAAGAAGATAGAATCGACGAGAGTCTCTTTTCGACGACAGTGTTCGTCAACACTGCCTCGGAAAACAAGGGGAAGGGATTGACCTCACCTCGTAATTTAAAATTGAGGTCAGCGATCAAAATACGGGAAGGGTCCACAAGGGTGGCGCGGGCATATTCCATTCAGCACGCCAGCCGGTCGTGGGCAGACGGTCTTGGCCAAATACCGTTGAAGCAACGCGGCAACGCTGCACAGAGACGGAGTGCCTGCTAGGCCTATATTCTGCGCAGCTTGCTTGGTCGGAGTCGGTGGATTCGTGACAGTCGTAGCTTTTCTCGGGTGTTCGTGGATCCAGCATTCTTGTTCGTCATGGTCTGTTTCAAGTACTTTTTTCTTGCTGCTTGAAGTCAGGACGCGCGAGAAGAACACGTAGAAAAAAAAAAAAACGTTCGTTGGTCGTCGCGACAAAGCGACGCTGTCGGCCATGCTGATCTGATCGTAAAAAGTGCGTAAAGGCTGAACTCCATGGAACGAATTATGTGACGAATAACTGGCGAACGCCGCCCGACGGCACGATTGCTTTGCGCGCGACGTAGCAGGCACTGTGCTGATTCCACGCGCAGAGCAAAAGCTGCCGGGCAAAATTCGTCGGTTATTCGCAACATATTTGTCCCATGGAGTTCCTCCGGAGCTGGCTCTCAGCTTCGTTTACCACACGATAGATGGCGCTTGGCTCTCAGCATTATCAAATTTGGCAATTTTCGCCACACATCTCTAATTATGCTACAAAATGTGGATCTGAATATTATTTAACAAAACTTTTAGGAAACATTTGCCGGCTATTTATTGTTTATGATCGCGGTGCTGGTGAGGTAGGCGCTTACCCAATAGGCGACGTGGATTCGGCTGACGTGCTGCAGTTCCGCGGATGCATAGCAGTGAAAAGTCACAGAGCTTTCGAAGGAAAGAAGGCGCAAAAGAGTCCAGTTTTCTTTTAAAAGTTCTATAGCAAAAATTTTTTTTGGCTTCCAATTTTTGTGTTTTTGTGTTTCTTTTCACACCTTTTACGGCGTCCGGTGGATGAAATTCGATTTCAGAATCGTTTCATGGTCCCTTTAATAGGACAAATGGTTTGGTACTTTTATTTTGACACACGTTCAAGGGTAATATCAGCATTTTCATTATAATCATTTGAAACAAATTTTAAGTCCCTTCTATCTATACCATGTAGCTCTGTTTCTTAAAGGCTCTTGATTTCTCCCGGTACATTCCACGTGTGTAATCAACATCTTTCTATCGCCAGAACCTGTTTTCAAATTAGCGCCATCGAGCTTCAAAACGATATTCGGAATGAAAATCATTATCATACATGTACTACAGGTTCTTGACGTGGTTTTTTTTAAATAAACTTGTCGTACCACCGCGTTCTATTTTTCAGAAACAGCATCGCTCTGTCTGAACATTGTATATTAAACAAATCAAAAATTGATTTCGCAATGGACCTTTTGTAGAAATACGCGGTGCGCATGCGCGGAGTATTTCATGCGCCTGGGTTCGAGAGTATCTAGTTCCAAACAATCCGCCATCTTGCATTTCTCGCCTTTGAGCGGTTTCGTTGTGTCGACCTCGGGGCGGAAGATTACGCACGATGGGGACAAAGGTGAGCTTGGGGTAGCCGTATCTAGGTCACATCGCCTCAATGGGTGAACAGGATGTAGCAGACGTTTTGGGTGTGGAACGGGTGGGAGAGGCCTTGGGCGCGCGTTGTTTTCCAGTCACCTAGTCTCGAACCGATTCGCGTGTCTAGGTGGCAGCACATATTCGCCAAGAGGTCCATTATGAGCGTATTTATTACATAAGTCTGCTGAAGCGAAGGCCTAATGCGAAAATGTATTCATATGACCCACATCCCTCAAAAAGTCGTTCAAGGGACGGAGCCCTTGCACGTACTCTGTGCGCAGAGTTACAAGCCGCTGCTAATATCCATCAAGAGTAGAACATACAAAAAACCTGCAAACAGCAAATAAACACTGCCACGCTGAGACCATTTTGTCCGGGTTGGCAGTTGGGACCATTTTATCCGGGACCATTTTGACCGGATCCCGACTTTCGGCGAAGCAATAGTGTATTCCTACAAAAGGGATTTCTCCGCAAGAATGGGAGACTACGCCAGATCTCTGTGAGGAGAAGGAAGTGGTTCAGAAACTCCAATCGAGCATTTACAGAACGGAGTCCAAGTTGTCGACTAATTTTCTTATACTCAATCTTCTCGTGCGTTTCTTTCTTCCTTTTCTTTTTCCTTTATGCTGTAAGAAGCAGCCGTTCTATGAACCCACTCACAGACAAGAAGAAAGAAACGAAAATAGCCCATAGCCCTTTTCCCCAAACTGAAAAAAAAGAAGAGAACGCGGGAAAGAAGAATACCCCAAAGCCCAAGTATACAGTGCCTTTGTTTGGGGCGGTAACCGGACAGAAGCTCACCGGACAAAAGCTCACCGGACAAAAGCTCACCCTTTTTTTCACAGACCCGGACAAAAGCTCACCTCATTTTTTTCGCTACCCGGGCGAAACACAGGGTAGGATAAAGTGCAGACGCGATGGACATTACACTATTTTAGGAGAACTGGTATCCCATCCCATGCAAAGGTCTCGACAGATAAGCCATAATTGGAAGAGAAGCAAGGATTTGGGACCAAAATTTAGGTCACCAAAACTGAGTGGAGCTGATAAAATCAAGCTTGCTTGACTCATGGTATGCCAGAGCACCCTTTTAGTTGTGCCACGCCCAAGAAACTTCGTGAACCGAAGTTTTTGAACCCGAATATAGTGACCGAGGAAGCAAAGTCACCCTTCGGTGATCTCGATTTTTCATTGTGCTTATGTCACGCTATACGCGCTGTTCGAGGCGGGGTTTAAGTCGCACGTCCTGAGGCTTCCTGGCTCGTGACGACGACCATTCCCCGAAGTGAAGAACCCAGGGGTCCAGTGGAGGTGGGAGAATTGGTAACGTAACGAACGGTTTAATTACATGGTAGCGATACAGTCGTCAAATCCGAGAGAACAACGGAGCAGCCTCACGCTCCGCCTTATATAGGGTCCGTTTTCTCCCTCACTCCCCGCCAGGGCAGCAGGTGCGAGTAGCAAACCGCCGCACTCAACTAAGTCCGCCGCGTCGTAGCCAGAAGTGCGTCGTAGCCATGGTTCTCCGCAGTTAGGCCATGCCTCTCTCCCCTTCCGGAGCGCACGAACCCACACGCACACACACACGTCCCGTTGACGTCACGGACGCGTTGAGACTCGTTTCGGGCAGGCCCAGACAGGCGGGCGACAGGCGGGCGACAGTCCCGGACAGATCGTGACTCGTTTCCGCAGCGTTGAAACTCGGAAGAAGGTCGCCGAAGGTTCCATTCTTAACAGCCCCTCCGGGGCCAGGGAAACCTCGAATGGCCGGTGGTACAATCGCTGGCCTGAAGAGGTGGGCTTGGAGTAGGCCTTGAGAGGACGCTGCAAGCACTAAACAAACTCCCAAACCTCTTACAACGAAGGTATCAGCGGAAACGTCCCCCACAACACCACGCCACACCGCAGTCAAACGCTCGGAATTCGCCAGAGACCCGCCAGACTGGATTACGGATTACCAAAATTTGGTACAATTCCGGGTATCGAGACCCCCTGTCGCCAAAAAAACTCATTTTTCCAACGAGGTCACTAAGAACAAAATACAAAAGACAAAAACTCTTCGCAATTTGTGAGGTCGTTTTTGGGTTTTAACGAAGTGCCCCCACTTAGATCCTCATTCCCGTGGATGACGAAGACCTCTGAGATCATCCCTACTGTTTTTCGAGATGTCAGATAAATCTGCTCAACCCATCGGTATTGCCGTTAAATTTGCCTTTCCTTTTTCTTACGCTGAAGTCATAGTGATCGATTTTCACGTGATTTCTAGACGTGAAAATGCGGTCCTTATAGCGCCGATAAAACAATCCGCCTTTTTCTTGCCCCGTCACATTGGTCCTAGCAATTTCCTGAGCTGTACCGCGAAACCCTGACACACTAGGGTCGCTCTTCTGCTCGACTGTCAAAGACACTCTGTCTACTCGTTGCAGAGGACCAAAGTTACGTGACGCCGGAGCTACGAGAGATCTTTCACTGATCCCGTCTTCCTCCGCCTTTTTCGCCGGCGCGTTGGGACGGCGTACGCTTTCTAGTGCTACGAGGTCAGGCTGTTCTACAACCTGGTCCCCTCTCATCCCGGTTTTCTGCCTCCAACTCTAGGAGTGCTTGCTCCCCGTCAGCTGCCTCTGGATCACTCGTCAACAAAGGGGCGACCTGACGCGATTTGGACCTCGTACACGACTGAACTAGCCCTTCTCCCAGTTGTTGACCCTTTTCGCGCAGCAGGAAATCTGACCGGTTAGAAAACAAATAAGGATACTCCAACGGGACTGTTTGCGAGACAGCCGCCTCTGTCACTAGCTCTCCGAACGGGCCAGTTATCCTTACTGTCGCCATAGGCAGACAGACACTGTGCTTTTCGAGCAGCTGCTTGATCCAAACTACCTTTCCAGTAAAATCGGATGGCGTTACATACGACGGATGAACAACGTCCATCGTCGCTGCACTGTCCCGAAGCACCCTGCACGGCTTTCCGTTTACATGGAGCTCGTGAAGATAGGGACGAAGAAGCTTCAGGTCCCCATCACTACAGTTCACGTACGAGAACACAACCCGCGGTTTCTTACATCTGGCCGCTGTGTGTCCCGGCTCCTGACAGTTGTAGCACAGGAACGGCCTTCCTTGCCTCGAAGTGCCCTGTTGGGCTTTTCCGCGCCTCGTCTCCGTTCGAGTGTTCTGCGCTCTTTTCTGGGACCTTTTGTCCTGCTTCGGGCTTCTCGGGCCCGTTTTCTCGCGAGCCGTTTCCCTGTCGGAAGGTCTTGCGCTGATCGTTCCAGCCGGGTTCGCTTTCCTCTCCGCTCAGCTTTCTACGCGTTGCGTACTCTTCGGCTAGCTCAGCGGACCTTTCGACAGAGTCGACTCCCACCCTATCCTGCACCCAGAGCTTGACTGACTGCGGAATGCTACGAAAGAACTGTTCGAGGCACACACACTCGACTACCTTGTTTCGGCTTTCGTACACTTCCTCGCTCTTCAACCATTCTATCAGGTTGGTTTTAAGCCCGTACGCGAATTCCGAGTAGCCCTCGCTGCTCTTTTTGGATGCGTTTCTAAACCTTTGACGGAACGCCTCGGCAGAAAGGCGGTACCGCTTCAAAAGGCTGGACTTCACCTTGTCGTAGTCGTCCGCGTCTCCAGCACTAAGGCGCGCGACAACCTCTGCAGCCTCACAGGGCAACAAAGTCAAAAGCCGTTGAGGCCACGTTTCTGGGGCGAAGCTCAACTTCTCACATGTCCTCTCAAAGTTCACTAAGAACAGGCCCACGTCTTCCCCAACTTTAAACGGCTGCAGGAGCTTCTTCATTTAATACGACTCGGTCTCACTTGCTCGTACCGGAGCCCCAACTCTACTGTTCTGCGAGTTTAATCGCTGTTGTTCAATTTCGAGCTCTAGCCTTTTCAGCGCTCGTTCCTCTCTCGCTGCAGTCTGCGCTCGTTCCTCTCTCGCTGTAGCTTCACTTTTAGCGTTCTGAAGTAGCTCCCACGCAATTTTAATTTCCTCTGCTTCCGCGCTCTCTGAAATCGCTTTACTGATCTCAGATTTCATCATCTTTTGCTCCACCTCCACACCCAATTCTTCACATAAACAGAGTAAATCTGTTCTCAGTAACCTCATTAGATCCATGATCGCTGCTCTTTAGCTTTGGCTTTGTTCTAAAACTTGTCGCGAGGTTGTACCAAAACCTAGCGCACGAGTCAAACACTAAGGATTCCCAGCAGTTCAAAATTAATTACCCATAATCTGAAGCCTGGCGAATCTCAAAGCAAAGTCCAAACGCTCACCCACAGATGTAGCACGATGTCGCATGGTCCAATCCTAACCACTGCCAACCAGTTGTTCGAGGCGGGGTTTAAGCCGCACGTCCTGAGGCTTCCTGGCTCGTGACGACGACCATTCCCCGAAGTGAAGAACCCAGGGGTCCAGTGGAGGTGGGAGAATTGGTAACGTAACGAACGGTTTAATTACATGGTAGCTATACAGTCGTCAAATCCGAGAGAACAACGGAGCAGCCTCACGCTCCGCCTTATATAGGGTCCGTTTTCCCCCTCACTCCCCGCCAGGGCAGCAGGTGCGAGTAGCAAACCGCCGCACTCAACTAAAGTCCGCCGCGTCGTAGCCAGAAGTGCGTCGTAGTCATGGTTCTCCGCAGTTAGGCCATGCCTCTCTCCCCTTCCGGAGCGCACGAACCCACACGCACACACACACGTCCCGTTGACGTCACGGACGCGTTGAGACTCGTTTCGGGCAGGCCCAGACAGGCGGGCGACAGGCGGGCGACAGTCCCGGACAGATCGTGACTCGATTCCGCAGCGTTGAAACTCGGAAGAAGGTCGCCGAAGGTTCCATTCTTAACAGCGCACATTAAGGTTAGGCACAATGCCTCTTCATTACTAATGCATGGGTTTTCTTAAGGTTCAGGGTAATATTTGAAGTGAATGGCTAGGAAAATTAAATTATTTTCGTCATTGTGCGTCATAAATCCATTTGAAATCAAGGATTATTTCAGGGTGATTTGAAGGGAAACTGAAGCAAAACTGTAATGCACAAACCACTGGGTTGCGAATTTTTTAAAATATTTTGAAGGAACGGGAGTTGGGCCTTTTGGTCAAGTACAAGACAGATTACCAATTTAGAAAGCTGTGCGGCATTTTGGACAGGCTGGCGGTCCCTCCACCACAGCGTGTGCCCGAAGGACTAACCTACATCAGGGAAAAGTCTACCGGTGACATCGGGCACCTGCTGAACTACTTTGATTGCACATATGTCAACGGCCCCTTCAGTTATGCTTCTGCTCCTCCTGCGGCAGCGCCGAGAGCGAACTCTTCCCTTTGCCTGACTGTGCGCCGATGACGACCGGAGTTTCCCCCGGAACGGTGAAATATGGATGACGCCACTCTTCAAGATAACGACCGGACGAACAACACCTGCGAAGGATGGAATATCGGGTTTCAGAAGCTCGTCAGCCACGCCCATCCAAGCGTCTGGAGGCTGACTGAATGCCTACAGCAGAATCAGGCGCTCGTTGCCACGGCACTGACACAAGCCCAGAGAGGTGAACCCTCAGAGAAACGGGTGCGAAAAACCACTCTGCGACTGCAGAATCGTCTGAAAAATATTTTCGAGGGGTTCCAGGTACACCAAGATCTACCAAGACTGCTGGAGCTAGTAAGGGACCGCATTCGCTTCTAACCACCCGATAAATAAATTTGTTTCTACTCTAATCAACAAACCACGCGCCTGTCAGATTTAATTTTTCGTTGCATTTTAGTGTCGCACGAATGCACCTAAGTTGTCCGCACTCGTGTTAGGACCAACATTAAATTTTCTCCTGGTGAGCTTTTGTCCGGGTCTGTGAAAAAATTGGTGAGCTTTTGTCCGGTGAGCTTTTGTCCGGGATTCGTTTGGGGCACCCTCCAGTCTGCGGGCCCTTCTCCGTCTTGGAGAATCTGTAAGCCCCGTGGAGTCAAAGGAAGAACAGGCACCGGCGACGCTGCTCACGTGACCTCGAGGGGGGATGACGTTTAGCCTTTCGCTTCGCATAGGAGGCTGGGGGCCCCCCTAGCCAATCAAGCACCAGTTCAGAGGTGACGTCACACACTGCTACAGCCCAAAGAACCTGGGGACGTTACTTCTGACTTGCGCTTGATTGTCTGTAGAGGCTCCTAACCTTCAACTGCGGTTCAGCACAAGATGAAACCAAGTATAAATACAATACATAGCTTGCATGTGTCGCCAATGCAGGATACTGACTGCTATTTCTACTTACTGCTTCTTTCGGTTTCTGGTTATGTTGGTAGGCTATTGATCCTTGCAACGGCGCGTACAACGAATTGCGAAAAAAGGCGGAGAGATCGGCGGGGCTGCAGTTATTTTATTTAACTGTCAACGACGTGCTACAACAGTATTTACAAATAAAAACAGTATATATATTAGAAGAAAAAAATAGGGGTAGGCTGTACTCGGTACAGTGGCAACTGTTTTACATGAAACGACTTTGGTGCCCTAAGGTAGTGAATGAAATAGGAGGTTTGTTTATTCAAATTAAAGTTCCTCGGTGTTTGCGTGTCTGAGGATGAAGACACCGAGTGCTGCAACGCTTGTCATCAGCATGTGAAAGAACAAACATAGAAATAAACTGCTGGCTTTCGAAAAAAACAGCAGTGAGTGCATTCCATACAAATGTTTGGCGGCAAATTTGCGGAGATGGCATAACTCTACAAACGCACGTGTGCATGAAGGCATTCCAATTTAAACTATGTTCTACGATATCTACTGACGTAAGTCGTTTATAGCGGAGATATTTTGTTTGTTCCCTTATATTCGTTCCCGTTTTTGGTTGACTCCGTTTTTGTTTCAGCTCGCGAGAGAGTACGCAAGCTCCGTCTCTCACGCCCGGCAGTGGATGGAATCGCCAAAGGCATATTGTTGCCAGAAGGTGCGGTTACTCTGGTTTAGCAAAGCTAAGGAAATCATGCTGTTTTATTTTCTTCTTGATTTCCACTTTAAAATGCCCTGAAGCTAAAAACAGCGAGTACACAACGCATGGAAATAGCCGTTCTTGAACGTTAGACCGCTAGGAAAGTACTAACACCTCAGAGAATACAGATACCAGCTTTTCGCTTCGGGTATGTTTTGAACAAATCTTATTCACTATGCGAACAAAAATCGATGCAAGTACTAAAAGCAATTATGTAATTTCGACGTTTTTGTAATTCGGTAATTTAAATAACTGTATTTTTTTTAAGAAAGTAAAGACATCATAATCAAATAGGAACTTCCGTGCTAAAACATGCAGTGCGAAATGAAGACAACTAGTTTTTTTTTTTTTTTAATGTCTATAAAAAAGAGGTTATGCAGCATCGATCCTACCGTTTCCTTTCGCACATTATGTGATGTCCTCTAACGCGAAAGTACCGACGTAAAAGCACTGTAAAGACATGAAAAAAAACTTTTTTTGAAGTGAACCCAGTCTTGTAGTAAAACATAAAAAAAAAAAAAATTAACGATTTTTTTTTTTTTACAGTAACCACTTCACCTCTAAGTAGAACTTCAACTAAGTGACGGTTACGCGCTTTCATGCCCATTTGAACGAAGCTGGGAGAACGATGTATTGCGTCTTGTGAATCCACATGTGGAGCAGCATGGTTATGTTAGAAGCATTGTGCGGTAATGGCTTCGCAGTACCCGCCAAAGGAAGATATTATTTGAGCACTTCAACCGTTTCCGTCTACGTGTACTACGAATACAGCAACTCAGTTCGTAGAAGATGCGATGAGGAAATGGCGTGCCCTTGACGATACGATTGTGATTATGAAATAAAATGTTTAATGAACCAATAATTGCGACCTGTCCGGTCGCCTGGGACCCCCACAACTAATATCGTTCTCTGGAAAGTCCATTCTAATATTTACAAGTTTTGTGGAGTTCATCGAGCGAATAAGAATCTTCCAACGATGAGCTAACCCTACAGGAGTTCCCGAATCCAACACAGCGCTTTTGAATTTTAGCACTGTAGATAGTTGCGTTCGGCAACAGCCAGGCGGCGCCAGCAGAGTAAGGGCGCACGGTTCTCCCCTGTTTCGTTGTAAAGCGCGAGACACATGCGCGAAAAATCCATCCGATCCGACGTCCGATCCGGCAGTACGACTGCCTGATCCGAAAAATTTGGTCGGATCCGACGTCGGATCGGCGATCCAACGTGCGTCCAACGCGCCAGATATTTTCGGACGGCGGACGGATTGTCGGATGCGTCTAGCCAATCACAGCACAGCTAGCGCGAACGTCATGATGACGCACTGAAGCGCTCATGCATGGTGGTGAAGTTAGCGCACAGTGATTATGGTGATGCCGGAACTGGGCGGAGCCGAACGGATCGTCGTGTCGCATGCAAGGTCGGAAGCGTGTGTCTCAAACTGTCGCGTGCGGCAATCCGGAGCGGCGTTCGGACTGTCGGATCGGACGTCGGATCGGACGATACTGACGCGCATGTGTCTCGCGCTTAACTTGGCAAAGGGTGAACGATAAGCCCCACATTGCGTGCCGAAGGCTTCGAAATGGGCGACGTATACTTCTTCGGAGTAGAGGCGCGCTCCGGTGATACGCAGTCACGTTCCCATTGGCCCGCCAGGGCCGTAGCTTCCGCTGTACTGGCATGTTACGCGATCACGGCTTCCTCAGATATCCAGTATTTCTTGCTTCAGACACTAGAGAGCGGCACCACCAGAGTAAAAGTGCACGTTTGAATAACGCAGCCGCCACTCCCAGGGGTACCCAATATTTCTAGCTTCAGTTGCTAGATGGCGCCAAACCAAACAGCGTTGCAGGTTGCCTATAGACCTTTTCTGTTTCCTGTCGTTCTCAGTCACGTGGGTTCCATATCTGGTATGCGGGGCGAAAAAATAATAAAACGTTTGAACCTGGAATATGCGAGAAAATATAGCTAAGGCAAATCGGGAATGTGTGACAATCACGCATTTTTCGTAAACACGTTCTAGCTTCGGGGAGAGATCAAAAAGATGTTTTACCGCATACCAGAAGTGACGATATTCAAGATGGCTGCGCGCTTGTGGAAAAGGTGTATACTTGTGTGCAAATATTCGTCTAACAGTTTTGTAACGTTGGAAAGCATCGGAATGATTCAGCATCACTGCGGATTTGATACTCGGGGAAGATAAGACGGGCACTTTGGTACTTGGGAGAAAAGGACCGTGGCATTTGAGAGAGGGGAACTGCCGCGGGGCAAACGTTCCTACAATCGCACACCCTTCCAAGGTCATCGCTTGGGCGACCGCGGGCGACCTCCTTTGTGGCTTTTGACAGAAGCACAACGAGACTGGCAGAACAAGCGCGGGATTCATTTCTCTCGATAAATGCGTTCTGTCTATTTATGCGAACATGATTTCTTCTTTTTTTCTTTTAGTAGTTAGTTGTTCTTGCCTTGACTCGGGTCCCAGTGGGTGCGTTGTCGTTGTATGCCCACTATTGTTTTTTTGTTTTTTTTGTTTTTAGTTTATGGTAGTTTTTGCGCTCATGGGGTATGAAGGTGGACGAAAAAAAAAATAATAAAAGAAATTGTGCCTCGACAAAAAAAGAAAAAGAAAACTTCGTTGTTTTTGCGACCAGGAGCGCTTTCAAAGCCCGGAGCACCTCGCCTTCGTTCTCGTGACATGTCGCTCGCTTTCGCGTAGCACCCTTCAATTCTGAAGGCCAACGTGTTTTTCAGGGAAGAAGGCGATTTTAGGTGCGCGCAATGTTACCAAAGGTGCAGATTGAGAGCGTAACCCAAGCACTTGAAGAGAAGGGGAAGGGGGAGCTCTCTTCTTATCGGGACTCTCTTTTATGGGTCTCCACGTCGTGATTGTCCTACAAAATCAACTTTCATTCATTTCTCGCTCGTGGCTTCCAAGCTTCTGCGCGCAGCTAGTCAGATAGGGTATAGTTATGGCTGATTAACACGATGCATATTTCTAACGCACAATAGTTTTGCGAAATCAAGGTTTCGCTCAAATGGATAAATCACACGTACAGTTCGACGCGCAATACCTTTGACGTATTGACTCGTGAGAGATGCCCCCAACACGGCTGAGTCTGGCTGTGTTCCAGACCTAACATCTAAATTTTGTTGCCTTACCTGTTACTATTTCGCGCGCATTTTGCGCCATATCGAAATGAAAGCGCATGACGAAAGTGACCCTCGATTTCCGCTCGATGGAAATTTCACGCCAGCCCGTTGTGTTCGCTGGTACCTTGAGCGTTTCCCAGCGATGCAAAGCGTTCAACAAAAAAAAAAAAAAAAAAAAAAAAACACGTACGATGGCATCTTTTGTACACTCATTACTTCTATAACACCAAGCCGCCTCGTATCCTCTTGTTTTTCTTTCATGGTACTAATTTCTTTCTGTGCATTACGGCTGTTACGACGCTAAGTCTGTCTGCACTCTCGAATTTGAATTTGGGCTCAGATCAGGGGCGGACCAGTTTAAACCAGGAAAATATAATTGGCCTCCGTTTTGCGGGCGTCACGTGACAGCACTGGCTCTCGCGATCGCGCGCGCGCCTCCCGCCGGATTTCCCGCTCTTTCGTCGTCTGCTCTTCGGTAGATTCTTCTGTTTCGGCTCTCATCTTTCGCATATATCAGCATCGAAACCGCACTCGCTGCCTACATGGTAGGTGTCCATGATGACCTGGTGATCAGCGTGAAAGTGATTATCCTAGCCTGCTCGTTGATCTTGCGACGTCGCCGCGCTCTGAAGGGAAGGTGGCACAGGTTTTGGGTCCGGCGGCGCGACAGGTGCTGCCCCGGCGGCGCGCCAGAGATGAAGGCTACTTTCGAAAGTGTCACCAAATCAACACGACATCCGTCACAACACAGACGACAAGCAACAAGTGCCACGGAGAAACTCACTTGTAATTCCGAATTCCTCTCCTATAATTTCCCAGCGGTTGTTCTTAGCGTCATTATCTTGGTAGTCTGGCTGCGTCTTGTCATATAAAAAGGGAACCAGTCGCACAGTTTCAAGGAACCGCTCCGTTGAGAAGGCATCGGGGGCGAAGTAGGGATAGCAGACGACACGAAACACGTCCTTCGGAACGTGAAAGAGGCGCGGGGAACCGGCTTGAGCGTTGCCATGGCATCGCAATGCCACTATCTACGCCACCTCCCATTGGCTCCTCTCTTCTGCGGCGAGCGGCGCCGATCTCTGAACCGCGCAAGGAGCGGTTGGCTTTGCGGCGCAGAACGTCGCGCCGGTGAAGCCGAAAACTGGTTTCGGTCGGCAACCGGCAGCGACGACCGTCACGCCGCAGGCCTCCGCGACGCCAATGTGGCCGTGCCTTGTCACTTGAGATAAAAAAAACCAAGCTATAGAAACAAGCGTCGTAGAGAGGGAGACCGAGGTTTTTATTCCTACCTCTTATCTCTCCTCCGTGGCGGAGGGGTATCGCGCCGGACTACTGAGCAGAAGGTCGCTGGTTCGGCGCCAGCCGAGGGATACGTGCGGAACGTGTTCTTTTTTTTTTTTTTGAGGAATATTAAAATTCGCAGATGTAACGCATACCTATGCTTGGGAGAAGAGCATGTTGGTTCAGGTCAAGGATGAAGAAAGAATAGAAC
The DNA here is from genome assembly GCA_013358835.2 of Ixodes persulcatus. NCBI lineage: Eukaryota > Metazoa > Arthropoda > Arachnida > Ixodida > Ixodidae > Ixodes > Ixodes persulcatus. The sequence goes on along the minus strand of JABSTQ010009189.1, from coordinate 776,715 downwards.
AATTACAACTGGGACAACACATCTTTCATACGTATACGTTTCCGGATTTTTCGTGTCACCAACGTGTTTTCGTTCAAGAACCTAGAAGGTCGACTGAACGATGAGACATGTAAGGTTTGCCTGTAATAAAACCACACAAACGACGAACAATACAAGAAAACCACAAGTAGGAGAACCACAAGGAAATCCCAACAAGAACGAAAGCCACAACCACCAAGGAAACTACAACAAAAAAAAAAACCGCAGCGACAAGAAATCGCTAGTACGAATACCACAACAAAAGCACAACAACGGAAACCTCAAGAAAACCACAACAGGAACGAATACCAAAGCACAAGAAAACTGCAACAAAAAACCGCAACCAAAAGAAAACCTCAACCACAAGAAAACCACAACCAGAAGAAAACTACAACAAAAAACCGCAACCACGAGAAAACCACAACTAGAAGAACACTACAACAAAAAACCGCAACCACAAGAAAACCACAACAAGAAGCCATGAACGTTGACCCTACCGATTGGCCCTGTCATGAAGACGAGGCCATGGATGTTGACCCCACCGATTGGCCCCGGAACGAAGATGCGGCCAGGGACGTTGACCACACCAATTGGCCCCAGAATGAAGATGCGGACATGGGCGTTTACCCCACCGATTGGCCCTGTCATGAAGACGAGGCCACGGAAGTTGACCCCACCGATTGGCCCCGGAATGAAGATGCGGCCATGGACGTTCACCCCACCAATGGGGACCCAGAATGAAGATGCGGCCATGGACGTTGACCCCACCAATTGGCCCTGTCATGAAGCCGAGCCATGGATGTTGACCCCCACCAATTGGCCCTGTCATGAAGACGAGGTCATGGATGTTGACCCCACCGGTTGTCCTTGGCAAGAAGACAGGGCCATGGACGTTGACCCCACCACTTGGCCCTGTCATGAAGACGTGGCCATGGACGTTGACCCCACCGATTGGCCCCGGAATGAAGATGCAGCCATGGACGTTGACTCCACCGATTGGCCTTGTCATGAAGACGAGGCCATGGAAGTTGACTCCACAGCATGGTTGTTTCTACTCAGGGAAATATTTTTTTTTTCTGCACGAAGTTAATTTTTTTTTATTTCACTACAAGAGATTTTTTCATTTAATTTTATTTCATTTATTTACCTTGAGGACCCGTGTCCGGGTATTACACAAGGGAGGTTAAGTAAAAAGACATTTGTTTGAACACAAAAGTAAAAATGACCATGAGACAAAAATTCTAGGATTGTTATAGAGAAGTTTGTACGGCCGTTCTTGGTCAACATAGGCATGACTATGACAGACAGGGTAGCTTATCGAAAGAAACTGCTTCAAGCCATATTGCATCCCTAAGTACTTCACGTCTAACCTTAAAAATCAAGGCTTGGAATCTGTAAATATACCAGGTTGGAATGCCGAATAAATCAGATTGGGACAAGGTGGGAATTTATAAATAAACCAGAGTTCTTTTTCTTGGGATCCCATTGTTTGTTTGCATATCAAGTTAGTTACACCACAAAGTGCATTACGGGATACGGTGGTCTGTGCTACATGTGCCAAAAACTAGTTCGACGCGCAATACCTTTGACCATATCGAAATGAAAGCGCATGACGAAAGTGACGCTCGATTTCCGCTCGATGGAAATTTCACGCCAGCCCGTTGTCTTCGCTGGTACCTTGAGCGTTTCCCAGCGATGCGGAGCGTTCAACAAGAAAAAAAAAAACGTACGATGGCATCCTTCGTACACTCATTACTTCTATAACACCAAGCCGTATCCTCTTGTTTTTCTTTCATGGTACTAATTTCTTTCTGTGCATTACGGCTTGTACGACGCTAAGTCTGATCTGCACTCTCGAATTTGAATTTGGGCTCAGATCAGGGACGGACCAGTTTAAACCAGGAAAATATAATTAACACTGTATCAAAGTAAATCTATAATATCGATCGGAAACACGATTGTGCACAGCGAATGCAATAGCGAGTCAGCGTGCAAAACGCCGCCACACAGCACTACCGTAACATCTGAGCGATTTTTGCATAGCACCGAGTATGGAAAAGAGAAAACAGTTGTTAATTCACATAAACGAATCAAATTATTTAAAGCCCGGACACTCCGTACGTTCAGTCTACCTAAGGTTATCAATAGACTCGACCATGTCATTTGTCGAAACAGATAAAATGCGTTGGCAAAACTGATTAGACTGAATAAGTGGATTTAACGCACGTATTTTACACAACCGACGGTCGCGCGCCTTCAATACCATTTCCAAATGTCACTGCGCACCTTGGACACACTTTGGGGAGCAAGATATATTTACATCGCCGCCCGAGGTCTTCAGTGAACGTGTAGTGCTGACCAAAATAAAATGCTAACCTGACCCTCAATCGCTCTTTTTAGCATGTCTAAACCACTGCCGCCACAGTATAATGATCGATACAATGGTATAGGAAACAAAACATCTACTAAATCTTTATACAATTTTTTCCTTGAAACTGTAGCCAAATATTCCATAGAAAAACAAACTTTCAACATGCGGAAAGACAATAAAACTTCTCTCATGTACCCGTGAACACTTGCGCCTATTACAACACCGGTTGACACAACAAATTCAGGCAGAAACCTTTGCAGGCGGACCTGAATTACAGTACGTAAGAAGGGGTCGTTTTGATCCCTAAGAAACATAAATCTCGAAACAATTTGCCTTATAAATAAATGAGTTAGCCCTAGTCCGCCACTTCGCACTGAACGAAAAAGATTTGTGCGGGCACAGCGCTCCCAATTCGAGTTCCATATGAAAACAGCAAGAACTCTGTGGAACTTCTGCACATTGGCACGAGACATATAGAGTAGCTGTAAGACATACCAAATCTTCGCAATCAAAAAAACATTACACACAGTGGAACGTGCGAAAATAGACAAATCCTTCCCCCTCCACCCTTCCGCTTTTGTTCTAACGTTCTCAGTCTCTTCATTCCAGTATGTAGTACTGTCACGATAATGCACTAACGGCACTCCTAGATACTTGGTGGGTAAACTCTCCCACCTAACATTCATAAAAACATTTGGTTTACTATCCCAATCGCCGTGCCAAAACCCAACCGTTTTGTCCCAATTGATGACACTCCCGGTTTTCGCACAAAAAGAAGAAGCAACCTTGACAATTTCGCGAATACTTTCTTGATCCACGCAAAGAACCGCAAGATCATCCGCATATGACAGGACCTTTACTTCATTGGTGTTTAGCCTGAAACCACGTACGTTATCGTTCCGAAGAAGTCTCAAACAAAACGGTTCTAAACATATAGCAAAAAGCAAAGGCGAAAGTGGGCAACCTTGCCTAACTGAACAACGTATCTCAATGCTTTCTGTAACTCTCTTATTTACAACTAAACTTGTAATGCAATTTTTGTAAGCCATTTTCAACCCTTCTAACAGAATAGAACCTACATTGGCGTGTTCCAAGATACGAAAAAGTAACCGGTGCCAAACACGATCGAACGCTTTCTCAAAGTCGAGTTGCAACATTGCAACCCGGCCCCGAAAGGCGTCGCAGCATTCTAAAACGCTTCTAGCTACATGTATATTCGTGCAAAGCGTGCGGCCTTTTATGCCGCACGTCTGATGCGGCCCAACGAGTACTTTAATAACCCTTTGTAATCTTTTTGCTAATATCTTCATGAAAATTTTATAATCAACGTTTGTTAAAGTAATCGGCCTGTAAGATCCCACAGACAAGAGTTTGACCGGACCATTGTACTTAGGGATAAGCACAGTGTGCGTCCTAAGAAAAGATAGGGGCAACATCTGCTTCTCATAGGCTTCGGTCAGTACCTCATACAGCGCAGGCGCCACTGCATCCTTAAAAGATTTATAAAAATCGGCACCAAGGCCATCCGGCCCTGGGGTCTTTCCACTCGTCAACTCATCGATGGCCGCTTCGATTTCCCGTATGGTGATAGGCACCTCTAGGCTGTCGCACACGTCCTGATCTAGCTGAGGCAATAAAAACAAAAATTCCGCATCGAACTCGTCGTCTACTGACGCGATACGCCCAAACAGATTTCGATAATGCTCCACAAAAGCCCTTTCAATATCCGCCTTGTCACGCGTCACCGTAGTTCCGTAACAGATTTCCCTGATATCGTTACGTTGCGCATAACTTTTCTCATCGCTTAGTGCACGCTTCGTCGGAGCTTCACCCATCCACAGCTTGTCGCTTCGAGCCCTTACTATCGCTCCTCTGTATTTCTCGACATCGATCAGTTCTAATTTACTTTTACATTCTTTTATTTCGCGCATGAATTCACCGGGATTCGCGCTTTCTAGTGTTACAAAACCGTTTAACTGACGCCGTAAAACATCCTCTTCTTTCTTTTTCTGATAGTTAAGGGTGCTGCTTCTCTCGATTGCAGCCACAGCCTACAGTGTATTATCGTTACCATATAAATTTTCAAAAAGTTTGCTCACACTTGCTCTAAAAGGCTAATCAGTAAGAATACTACTGTTGAGCTTCCATGGTGCCCAGTCCCATTTTGGTAATTTTGCCTTATTGTAAACATGACTAACGCATGATCACTGAAAGACACGTGCTTAAAGGACACATGCAAAGAAAAAAAACATTTTTTTTAAACAGCTTAGATGAAAAAAGGATATCATAAAACGATTTTACAACGAAGAAAAAAAATTTTTAGAGCTATATTTACGGCGCTATCGAATTTGTAGTTGGCGCCCGCGGGCGCCGCGGAAAAGTGGCCCTTATTTATCACGTGACGGGCCCATATTTGTCACGTGGTGCTCGCGCTCTTTCGGAAGCTTCCTATGGCCTCTAAAAGTAACTTATTCATCTTTGTTTGAAGTATAACAAAAAACTAAGATTAGTAAGTAACTTTTAGAGCCCAAAGGAAACTCCTGAAAAAGCGCAAGCAGACGTGATCGACCTGTGCGCCGGTCAGATGACGGCGGCGGCGCCCCGAACCAGACGAACTTCTGCGGCGGCGGCGACGGCGGCGTGGAGAAACGCGTTGAAGCGGCGTTCGCACAACGCTCAGCGTGCGGCGGCGGCGTCGCTTTACGGCTCGGCGACGCAGGGCGGCGGCGCGCGGGCCTACCACGTGACCAGCGGCGGCTCCAGCGGGCGCCAACTACAAATTCGTACAGCGCCGTAAATATAGCTCTAAAAATTTTTTTTCTTCGTTGTAAAATCGTTTTATAATATCCTTTTTCCATCTAAGCTGTTTAAAAAAAAATGTTTTTTTTCTTTGCATGTGTCCTTTAACAGAGTAATCGCTACAAAGAGTCTCGCATGGCTCCGGCCTTGAAAATGCGTGAACTGTACATTTCCCTGATTCATACAGGCCGCCACGTCTTCTGAGCAATGCGGCCGAAACAAGGTCGTTCAAAGAAAAGGAACTCGTGTCTCGAACAGGAGCATGACCCGCCCGATCCTGTGGCCTACAAGCGCAGTTAAAATCACCAAGAAAAATAATTACCCGCTCGCAATCGAGATACGTGCTCAGACTTAAAAAAAAAAAAAAAAAAAACTTTGCGTTCACCTTCGGGATTCGGCGCGTCAGAAAACGCGCCAATCAGCATTAGAAAAAGAGAAATCGCAGTAAACAAATCGCCCGGAACCACAAGAATGCACGGCTGTTTCAAACTAACAACAGCCGGCGGAAAACCCAACAGCATGCGACACGCAAACGTTAAAAAAATAGTGAAAACTTCGCACCATACGGTCAGTCTGTTCCTGGCTTTCAATTTTGGTTTCCTGAACGGCAATAATGTCAAGCTCGTTCTCAGAAAATAAACGGCTCAACACATGCAAAGAAAAAAAAAAAACTTTTTTTTTTTAAACAGCCGGTTTGGGAAAAGGAAGTCATAAAACGAATTTACAACTAAAAATCAAAAATTTTAGAGCTATATTCACGGTGCTATACGAATTTGCAGTTATCGCCCGCGGGCGCCGCGTAAAAGTGGCCCATATTTATCACGTGACTGGCCCCTATTTGTCACGTGGTACTTGCAATCTTTCGGAAGCTTCCTATGGTCTCGAAAAGTTACTTATTCATCTTCGTCTGAAGTGCAACAAAAAACAAAGAATAACAAGTAACTTTTAGAGCCCAAAGGAAGCTCCTGAAAAAGCGCAAGCAGACGTGAGTGACCTGTGCGCCGGTCAGATAACGGCGGCGGCGCCCCGAAGCAGGCGAACTTGTGCGGCGGCGGCGACGGCGGCGTGGAGAAACGCGTTGAAGCGGCGTTCGCACTACGCTCAACGTGCGGCGGTGGGGTACTTTGCGGCGCCGGCGACGGAGCGCGGTGGCGCGCGGGCCTACCACGTGACAGCGGCGGCTCCCGCGGGCGCAACTACAAATTCGTTTTGCGCCGTAAATATAGCTCTAAAAATTTTCTTTCTTCGTTGTAAATTTATTTTATAACATTTTTTTTTTTTTTCCATCTAGACTGTTTAAAAAAAAAAATGTTTTTTTCCTTTGCATGTGTCCTTTAAGTTCTGAGAAGCTGGTCGTCCGACGTGCGGACTTCGACGCCCGAAAGCCACCGGGCACGCCAGGTTAGGGGGGTGGCTGCGCCCCTTTCTGGTCATTCACAGGGATGTTCTGTTTGGCTTGGAGCCGTCTTCCCCAGAGGAGCGCCGCCTTGGGGGTGGCTCTTCCTGGCTCGTCGCGTTGGGGTCCCCGCCTCCGCCGTCCCGCGTCCGCTTCGGGGCTGGACCGCTTGCCGAGGAATCCTGGTCCTCCATGGGCGATTCCCCTGACAAGTCAGGGGCGGTGTCGTCGCGCGTGCCGGCTGCCGTGTTCCCAGGCCTCGACGCCTCGACGGACGGAGCGTCCGGAGACTCGGCCCGGCCAGCCGCCCCAGCAACCGGCGCAGCATTGACATCGGACGGCTCCGCGACGGTTGTAGCACGATTCCCCCGATGTCATTTCCCCCGTCCCAAATGCCCCGTGCCATTTCCCCCGAGTGTCAAAATCCCCGTTTTCAAAATCCCCGTCTCGCTTGCCCCCAGTGTCCGTGCGGGAAGGTACAGAGGGAAGGGATGCCCCTCCCCCTCCCCTCCTCCTCTTCTGCTCTCCTCCCATTTAGCGGGAAATTTTCGATAAATTTCCCGCTAATCTTAGCGGAAAACGTTTTTCCGCTAAATTTAGCGGGGAATTTTTGCCTCTAGATTTAGCAGAGAAATGTTTCCGCTAAATTTAGCGGGGAAATATTTCTGCTAAATTTAGCGGCTAAATATTTTCGCTAAATTTAACGAAAAAATTTCCCCGCTAAATTTAGCGAAAAAATTGGGGAAATTTCCCCGCTAAATTTAGCATAAAAAATTGTCGCTATTTTAGGGGGAGTGTCTCCCCGATAAATCTAGGCTCCGTGTGAAGTCCCTCGTGAACCTCGTGACGTCTCACGTTACGTCACGTGTGAAGTAATTATGGGAAACGTCCCATAACGCAAAGCGCGGTTACGTCGACCGCGACGGCGACGTCGCTCAAGCCGGTAACGGGCGCCTAAGGGCTGCTCTCTAAAATTAGAAGTGTTATTTTATAACCTCCATTTTCATCATCTGCACATTACTTTTTGATATTTGTTAATACACTCGTGCCTAATTTTAATTCACTCGTGCACCTCTGCCGATATTCGATCGCCACCTCCAGCATCTTGGCCTCGACTCTTTGACATCAACATCCAAGAGAGCAATGCCATCATCGCTCCCAGAAGTTATCGAAGGTTCTCGATAGGGGCAAAGGGGGATTTTGAAAGCCTGGGATATTGAGGAGGGGGGAGATAACGCGGGGAATTTGCAGCGGGGATTTTGACACAGGTGTTTCGAGATTGGGTTATTTCGTGCACCACCCTCCGCGACACCCTCGGGCGCGGCCGCGACGCTCGCCGTTGACACAGCCGGGGTCGCAGCCTGCTCACATTCGGCCTCATCCATCAGCAGCTCCGGGGACTCCTCAGTGACCTTGCTGGAGGCCGCACGGGCGTATGTCTTGACGCAGTCCCGGGCCTCGTGTCCAAAGGCGCGACACTCCGTGCACCAGGGAGCCCGGCAGTCGCGGCGAATACGCCCCGTGCGACGGCAACGGAGACATATCGGCGCCCGCCCGGGAACCACGACCAAGACGTTGCCTCCGCTGACACGGAGCTGGTGCGGGAGGCTCTCTCGGGCGACGCCCTCCTTGAGGGCCAGGCGAACGACGACGCTAGTGGAGTCGACGTCAACGAAGCCGTCGACCTTCCACTTCTCTCGGGAAACCTCCTTCACCTCCCCGAAGGGCTCGAAGGCCCGCCTTATCGAGTCCACCGGCGCGTCAAAGGAAACCAAGTGGAGCTTGACGCGAAGCTCCCTCCGGTTAGGGTCGACCGGCAGACACGTCTTCCCCTTCACCTGGAGACTCCCGGCTTGCAGCAGCTTCGCCTTGGCTTCCGGCGTCCGCAACTTGAGCAGCCAGACGTGGCTCATCTGGTAGGCTACCAGACCCGCCACGTCTGACAAGACGCCCACGTGTTCCAACGGGTCCCGGAAGTCCTCGAGGCGGTACGGTCTCCCTTCGAGGTCAGCGTGAAGGACCACGCTGAGTTTTGCCGCTTCACCGGTGGGCAATGTCGGCAGGTGCAGACGATGATCCTTCAAAACGGGGGTAACGTTATCACCGCGGCCGATAACTGCCGCCGCCGCTGGCGAGGAGCGATGCATAAAGCGTAGACCGCATGGAGCGTTTTTGCTCGCGATTCGGGCGCGTCGGCGTCAAATTGACGTCATTTCCTGCGCGCGGCCGCGCGTTTTCGCGGGAGCGTTGGTTTCTAGCCGACCCAGAACAAGACGCGCGCGCCGAGGCGTCGAAGCGGCTCTCGCCCAATGAGAGTCGCTCGAACCATCACATGATTCAGCACAGAAAACCGCTTCTGGTTTTGGCGGTTTGACTGCGCTTCTTTTTGTTTGCCGATTGCACGTGCGATGGTTGACAAACGTGCATTCAATGAAATGATCATTGACGAGGTTGAGAAGCGCCCCATTCTTTGGGATCGATTTTCCAGTTGTGCCTGCTTTAGCACAAGCATACTTCTTAGAAGGAGGAGCTTTCGCCTTCGCTCCATACTGGACTAGAGCAAATCTCAAATTCTGGCAAATAGAGCTTGCACTAAAGTAAACTTTACTTGCACTCAGCGCAGAAAAGCACGCAACACGAACAACGCGAACAACAGACCACTCGCGACGCGGCCAACGCGGCTGGCTCAGTACGCTGTTTCGTATTCAGCGCAATTCAAAGTGTTCATAAACCTTTTTATTGGCCATATAAAAATTGAAAAAGTGTTCTTTGACACGAAAACCCGTTTGATTTACTTATTTAATACTTTAACTTTTATTTTGTAGTATTTGCGTGAGCAATTACATCGCGCGTTGAGAAATCGGTTATCTGGCAACGTTGATAACGCGCGGCCAGCGGCGCTTGGCTTTGGCTGCATGCGGGTGCCCCCGCGTCAGCTTCCGCGCGAGCGTTCATAGCGCGTCGCCTTTTCGCGTGCAGAAAAACGCTCCATGCGGTCTACGCTTAACACGTCCGTTAGCTACCGCGACCGGAAGTTGTCCCACTGAGCTACTGAAGGAACTCATTCATGGGTACTAATGGAGCCGGTAGACTGTATGTCGGAAGTTTGCTGCCGATTTCCCTTCATTACATCACTGATTACATGCACTCCCGGCTTGAAGTCGGGCAGCACCACGCATAGGCCACATTCGCACCTCGTAAATAAACCGTACGCGTGCGTATTCAACTCGAAGTACGCACTTCGTGCTTGACGTTTGAGCGAGCGATGTCTTCAGCAACGAGAAGGGACGACGGCTCGGCGACGTCTTCATGCAGTCGGCTTGCTGGTCGGGCGTGTCGTACGGGATGAATATCAGTTCTTTTGATCGGTCCAAATTTTCTCTTTCGAAGGAAGACAGAATTCGCCGGTACCGTGAACGACAGTTCTGAAGTAGAGGTCCAACGCCCGTCGTCCGCTGCCATCCGCTAGTCCCACGATACGCGAAACGACGCCATGTTGAGAATTTTCAGTGAACCCACAGAATGCTTCCGGTTGTCTGTGCTACCTTTTTTTTTTTTTTTCAATCAACGTATTTGCAGCTTTTTGGAAGCCAGTAAAAATGGGTTTCATATTTTTTATATTTTTAATATTGACTGTGTGCCTTCAATGATCCACGACTTTGATTAAATTTGGTGGTCGCTCCGAAACCTTAGAAAACGGCCTGTGACCACGGAAAAGAGAGTGAGCGAGACTCAAACCGGCCAGTTCTCGATCGGCGGTTTTCGGGCGGAAAGAAACCGAATTTTGAGCCGCAAATTCTGTTCTGGGTAGTTTGGCTCTCATATGTCACGTAGAACTAAAATCCTCGGCGAGCATAAATACCCTGTCAGTGTCCCTTTCAGGTCGTCGTCGTAACTGATCTGCATGGCGTGGTTTGATTTTACGACATTTTCACCCCTCTGAACTAATCTGGGTTCTTCACAGAAAAACACGCACATTGTGGAGGTCTCTATGCATGGCCATGGCGATGCACTTGTTTTTGTCGCTCGTTTACCGACGCAATTCAATGAAGACGCCCGCTGCAACAGAGGCCAGCATATCTATCGTGTCGTCTGCTACCAAAGCAAAGCGGAGTGCAATACTTCAGAAATGGCTTTCATTGTTGCAACACGACACTGAGACGACAAGAACATCTTCATAATTAGATATCAAGAAGTTAGGTTGCTTACAAAAAATTATTAACTTACTTGTAAGCAAAAGTTTGGCCAGTCTCCATGCATTAGTCCATAGCAACGTCCGTAGCAACGGTTTGTTTGGACCCAGACGCCATGTTGTGACGTAATCACTTACGGGGTCAATTGACTTCCGGTAATGCATTTCTATGGGGAAAAGCGAGTGCAATTTCTCGCTGCGCTCGATTATAAGAGCAAATATGACGAATATTTCGTACGTACTGGCACATTGGAACATTTCTCAGTCACGCAGACGAAATAATTGGTCAGTTACGGCGTTTTTATTTGAAATTCGTGGCATGAAAAACGGTGCTAAAACCGCTTCGTACATCACCAGGCTCGATCTAAAATGGACCGTAAAAATCGACGCCTGCACGTAGCCATCTAAACTTTTCGTCAGAGGTGTAATTCACAGGTCGGTTTTTTCTTGTAAAATTACAAAGCGTATCTCTCTTTCTGTAAAAAATAAGGCCAAGAAACTTGCCCGGGTCTACGGCGGGCAGCAACGCAGACGACAGGGGTCCAGTAGCGGGGTGTGTTTGGCGTTCGTATTGATAGATGGCGCTACCTCCTTATCGTGACGGCTTGCGAACACCGTGGTTTATTAAAATGAATATAATCTTTTTGAAATGTACCTTCGGTTAAAAAATAAATGCGAACGATAAAAACAAAACTTTAAGTAAAAAAAAAAAAAAACGCGTCTGCATAACGGCGGCGCTTTTGCTGACAACGGATTTCGTCTGCGTGTCGTCTGCTTTCTTTCGCTGGTCGGCTGCACCTTCAGACGCTTCTCCCGACGCCATCTATCAATACGAACGCCAAACACACCCCGCTACTGGACTTGGTCGTCTAGGTCGCCGCCCGCCGTAGACCCTGGCAAGTTTCTTGGCCCTATTTTTTACTAAAAGAGAAGTAACTTTGCAATTTTACAAGAAAAAACCGACCTGTGAAATACACCTTTGACCAAACGTTTAGATGACTACGTGCAGGCGTCGATTTTTACGGTACATTTTAGATGCGCACTGTCGGACACTGTTAGCGCGAACACGGCATCGGCGCTTTCCACCATGGGGGATATACGTGTCAAACGAACGAATGACATGTGGAAAACCAAGAGAGACAGCAAAAACTACGCAGTACCAATAGATAAGAAACTCCTTGTGCATGCAGGCGATCAAAATAAATTGAAAGCCACGTAATATAGTCCGATTTGCAATAAATAAGTACTGCTTTATTCTTTCTGCTCATGAATATGAGCAAAGATGCATGTTCTGGGTTCAAATCATCAACCGCACGCTCCAAATCTTTGCAAATAGGGAGAAGTCAGAGAACAGGTGCCCGATAAAAACTGCCCAACATAGGAAATAATAAAAAGGCACACCTTTCGTAGTCCACATACTTTATTTCTTGCATTCGAATGTTTTTCAACCGATCGTAAAGATGCACGACGGAGTCATTTTCATAGAGTGACAGAACGGGCATATTAGCAATATATATAAGCGCCACCGCAATGCTAGCGAACCTTGAACACACTCTACATTCTTTTCGATCGTTAGTTTTCTTAGAATCGGCTCTCGTTTTTACATACCGGCCATGGAACATAGGTTTGGGCCTGAAGTATAGAGTGGTAAAGAAAAATGCTGTAACTAAAGCAATTACACTTTCACAGTACCAAAAAAGGTACATACTATCCGGGACAACCGAAATGACAAAAGTTATTCATGTTATTTTCCGGCGAAGAGACAAAATGCACGCGCGTTTTCCCATAGGAATGCACAGGAGCACCGCAAAAGTAGACTGGTTGCTGTCTGCTTCAATTTGCCTCCCGGAAGTCGCATAGACACTAGCCAGACACTAGCGCCAGTTGAACCTCTAGCGTACATTATAATAACTCTATGCTCCGCAACATGGCCTCCGAGATCCCGAAGCGCGCGCGCGAAGGCTTCTCCGGCCGTCCCATTCGTTTCGCTCCCCAGCGCCGCCTCGAGGCGGCGCTGTCTGCCCAGTCATAACAGAGGGGCAGCCGTCAGCGTCGCAGGTAGAGATCTGTACTGGAACGGGCCAGACCGCGGGCCACGGGCCGGCCCGGCACTCGGGCCGGGCTCGGGCTTCACGTCATACATGAAGGGCCCGGGCCGGGTACGGGCCTTGCATTGGATGTGTCGAAAGCTTTCGACAGTATATATCACAAAATTCTTTGCTCCAAGCTATACAAGCTGGGTTTTCGAGGTCCATTTTTTTCACTCCTTAAAGATTACATTTCAGGACGTTCCCAGGTTGTGGTTTTTAAAAATCAAAAAAGTAGTAGAACGTTTTTAACGGCTGGAGTACCACAAGAGCCAGTGCTGTCTCCTTTACTTTTTAATTTATATATAAATGATCTCCCTAGTGCTGTTTCACGATGTAAAATATTTCAATACGCGGACGACACGGGGTTAGTGTCATGTCATGCAGATTACCTTATCGCCAATCAACATCTTCAAAATGATATTACTTGTACAATGAATTGGTTTACTTCGAACCTGATTAAGGTGAATGCGTCAAAGACAAAACTGGATTGTTTTAAAAATCCACTTAAACGGGTTGAACTCCCACTTCCTGTAGCGCTACATACTTCCAGCTGCATATCTTGTGATTGCGAAATTATTGAATGTGTCAAATCTGTAAAATACCTCGGAATATACTTCGATAGTGATTGATCTTGGTGTACACACCTGACGTATTTGTGCAAAAAAGTTTAGAAGTGTTTCGTGCTTACTATACAATGTTAAAATGTTTTTGCCTTTCTCTGTTAGGAAAATGATAGCACAGGCTTTGGGATATAGTTATTTACGGTACGGCATAACACTTTTTATGGGATGTTCGTTGTTCTGGCGCGCAAGAGTTAATTCTTTATTGAAAAGCATTTTGAAAAGTGTCGCTTTCGGCATGCCAGACGTTTCAAGTGCAGCTATATTTCAGGAACTTCACATGTCGTCTTTTGAGGGGCTTTTTAGGGAAACCGTCGTGCTGCGCCTGGAGCTCCAATTTCAAAGCCCCAATTATATTCAACAGCGGCCAACGAGGCCATCTCTTCGTTTTGAGGTACCGCGTATTCGAACTCGCTATGGTGAGCGTGTGAGAGTGTATTATGTGCCGCATGTATTTAACCGTCTACTTAGGAACGCTTTACGGAACTTAGAGGAATAAAGTCAAATTTTAAAGTGCAATGTTGTTTTTTTTTTTTTTGCTTTTTTTTTTCTTCTTTCCCTCTTTTTTACATTGCGGTTGCAGTGTGTCCAAAGTGTTTGTTTGGTGTGTGTATCTTTTCGGTTTGGGTTAAGACGCACTGAGGTTTCAGAGAACGAGTGTGCTATAGATTGTAAATTGTTTTTCAATTAATCTTCTTCATTATCTAATCTCTATGATTCCGTCACCTGCCGAGCCAGGTACACAAGCCCTTGAGGCTTATTCCGGCTCGCTATTGTATTTTGAAAATGATTCTTCTATCAATAAAGCTATGTTCTATTCACGTCTACAAGGCGGGACAAAGCAAGCCAAACCGGCCATTATTTTTTTTTTTTTTTAACGGCATGTTTTTTGGAAGCCTGTTCGGGGGTTCGGAGAGGAACCACAGTGGGGGATAAGCAGATGCTGAAGCATGTGTGTGTGGGTATATGTTTTTGTATGGTTCGGTGTGTGCAGCGAATGCTCTTCCAGAGGACTAGCGGCGCGGCGTCCCTTTTCGTCCCCGGCGGCGCCGCCGCCATCATACAATCGCTTCTAACCGCAAACACGCACATACACACGCCTATACAATGCGTACCCTAGCCGGCGTAAACCATCTGTACGCACGAGTGCTTGCATCCCCAATAGGGGTGAAGAGGTTCCCCTGAGGTGTACTCTCCCTGAACAATTTCTCGCAGACCACTGCAAAAGACTACGACATTGCTGTCTGTTTGTTTTTTTCTTTTTCTTTTTACGGTTGTGCGCAGCGAAAGTGGCTAATTTAGAACTTTGCCCGTCTTTTGCACAAACCCGTCGCGATGTTTCCTTTCCTTTCCAACTGTGACACGTGGTTTTGTTTACTTCTGCTTGTCATTTTTGTTTTTCCGTCTTTTCCGCGCGTGTTTGGTCGCAGAAAAGGAAGATCGGGTAATTTTCCTTAACAAGCTGCCTAGGCCTGCAGATTGGTCGAACTAATAATAGCAGCAAAAAAAAAAAATGCTTACAGTATTTACTATTGGGTATCGTAATCAACTTATGCGTAGCAGTTGCAAGCGAGCTGCCATGCCGCGCAATTTGTGAGCTATTCATACTGGGCTAAAATAAAGCGCAGCTGGCCCGTGAAAACTAGCTTCGGGTCGGGCCTGAGCTTCGATATCTGAGCTTCGAATGCCGCAAGGCAAAGAGCTCAAGGAGGCACATATTGGCACGCGTCATTTGAACCATGGATATCGGGGTGACTGATATCTGCAGACTGTCTTGTGTATAATGTATAAGCAGTGTGACCCCGGCTTAAAGGTACTTCTAGTAGAAGCAAACACCGCAATACGACCCGAAAAAATTGCGTAATAAATATTAAAAATATTAAAAGAAGGACAGGCTCAGCACGGACTTCACTTGCAGCATGAATATTTTTATTTAGCTAAATACTAATTTTTTTATATACGGAGCTTTTGTTTTAGTTTTATACGTGCTACAGATTGCAATCAAATATATCCAAAGGCGCGCTTGTAGCGCTAGCCGCAACATGTCCAGATGAATATCTCAAATTAAATAATTAAATAAGCATCGCAAATTTTCTATCTATGTCCCCAGAGCAGCTGTTCACCGTTCTACCACAATACACAAAAATGTGTAAGTATAAGTTGCAGTAACTCGACGTAACAAGACTTTTTCTTGAACTCTTCAGCCTCGCTCCACGCTGTCAATGACTGGGTTGGGAGCGCCTCCTCGCGGAGACACTCCGCCTCCTTCTCTTTTTTCGATTACGCCCTCTCCTCACGAATGGGACGGCCGGAGAAGCGTTCGTGCGCTTCGGGATCTCGGAGGCCATGTCCTCACTAGAGTCACTCTAGTCCGCACGAATGGGACGGCAGTTCGCGTATGGTGGTTCGCGTATGGTTCCATCATCCATGTATGGTTCGCGCTCTTCGGGATCCATGGCCTCCGAGATCCCGAAGCGCGCGAACGCTTCTCCGGCCGTCCCCTTCGTGCGGAGAGGGCGTAATCGAAAAAAGAGAAGGAGGCGGCGTGTCTCCGTGGGGAGGCGCTCCCAACCCAGTCATCGAGTCATCGACAGCATGGCGCGAGGCGGAAGAGTTCAAGAAAAATTCTTGTTACGTCGAGTTACTGCAACTTATACTTACACATTTTTGTGTATTGTGGTAGAACGGTGAACAGCTGCTCTGGGGACGTAGATTGAAAATTTGTGATGCTTATTTAATTATTTAATTCGACATATTCATCTGGACATGTTGCGGCTAGCGCAACAAGCGCGCCTTTTGATATATTGGATTGCAATCTGTAGCACGTATAAAACTAAAAAAAAAAGCTCCGTACATAAAAAAAAAAAAAAAAATACACCATCTTCCCGAGGGGAACCATGGGGTTATGCGGAGCATCGCGGATCGTTATTAACGGTGTTAGTAACGTTGTTAGTAACGTTTTTGTCTTCAGTGGACGTAGCGTTGCTGTTAGTTTGTGTTGTGGTGCTGACGCTTGCTTGTGCCAACCCACTAACTGACGGGACTGTTGCTTCCATCACACTTCATCGGAAGAACGGAGTGGAGTCAACAGCGCAGAACTGAACGCGCGGAAGGAGAGAAGACTAGAGGAGGAGAGTTGCGCATGCGCGCGCGGTGTGAGTAGAAGCGAACGCACGCGAAGTGCAAGCAGCTGGTAGAGAGAGAGAGCGGAGAGAGTAACGCGCAGCTGTTGGAGAGAGGGAAGGAGGAGAGTTGCGCATGCGTAGTGTGAGTGCGGACTACGACGCCGCGGGACATAGACCCGAGCAAGAGATGCTCCGCATCTAAAAATAGTATTTCCCTAAATAAAACTAATCATGCTGCAATTAATTTTTTTCGCACGTTGTTTGGCGTAGCTTTTTGAGCCTCACGAGGTTTGATACTATATAGTGAAGTCCGTGTTGTCCTTCTTTTAATATTTTTAATATTTATTACGCAATTTTTGCGGGTCGTATATCGGTGTTTGCTTCTAGTAGTAGTACCTTTAGGCCGGGGTGCAGATATCTGTCGCCACGATATCCGTGGTTCAAATGCCGCGTGCCAAGTGTCTCCTTGAACTCGTTGCCTTGTGGCATTCGAAGCTCAGATCTCGTGGTGACTCGAGTTTGAATCTGTTTGCAGACTGTCTTTTGTATGATGTACAAGCAGCGTGACCCCGGCTTTGGGGAAAAACTTATGGCGGTGAGGTACAACCACCTTGCAATGATTTCGCCATTTTTCTTTTTTTATAAACTTCGAGATAATTGTAGGTACTGATTGAAAAGTTTGGGCATTATCTTGTAGACGTCTAGTTTTTAGCACTGGTAGCACAAACCACCGTATCCCGTAATGCACTTTGTGATGTAACTTAATTGATATGCAAACAAACAATGGGATCTCAAGAAAAATAACTCTGGTTTATCCGCTATCCATTTCCGACGACCCGAAGCTAATTTTCACGGGCCAGCTGCGCTTTATTTTAGCCCAGTATGAATAGCTCACAAATTGCGCGGCATGGCAGCTCGCTTGCAACTGCTACAGTGCTACACATAAGTTGATTACGATACCAAATAGTAAATACTGTAAGCATTTTTTTTGCTGCTTTTATTAGTTTGACCAATCTGAATGCCTAGGCAGCTTGTTAAGAAAAATTACCCGATCTTCCTTTTTTGCCACCAAACACGCGCGGAAAGGACGGGAAAACAAAATAGACAAACAGAAGTAAACAAAACCACGTGTCACAGTTGGAAAGGAAGGGAAACATCGCGACGGGTTTGTACAAAAGACGGGCAAAGTTCTAAATTAGCCACTTTCGCTGCGCACAACCGTAAAACAAAAAACAGGAAAAAAAAAAGAGAGAAAAAAAAAAACCAGCAATGTCGAACCTCTTCACCCCTACTGGGGATGCAAGCACTCGTGCGTACAGATGGTTTACGCCGGCGAGGGTACGCATTGCATAGGCGCGTGTATGTTCGTGCTTGTGGTGAGAAGCGATTGTATGATGGCGGCGGCGCCGCCGGGGACGAATAGGAACGCCGCGCCGCTAGTCCTCTGGAAGAGCATTCGCTGCACACACCGAACCATACAAAAACATATACCCCCACACACATGCTTCAGCATCTGTTTATCCCCCATTGTGGTTCCTCTCCCAACCCCCGAGCACTATTCCAAAAAACAAGCCGCATAAAAAAAAAAAAAAAAAAAAAGTAATGTCCGGGTTGGCCCGCTTTAGCCCCCCTTGTAGATTTGAATGCAAGGCCCGTACCCGGCCGGGGCCCTTCATGAATGTTGACGTGAAGCCCGAGCCCAACCCGAGTGCCGGGCCGGCCCGTGGCCTGCGGTCTGGCCCGTACCAGTACAGATTCTACCTGCGACGCTGACGGCTCGCCCCTCTGTTATGACTGGGCAGACAGCGCCGCCTCGCGGCGAGCGACGGAGTTAGCGCAATTACACTCTTCTGCTGGGGAGCGAGAGTCCGGGTAGCCTTCGCGCGCGCGCTTCGGGATCTCGGAGGCCATGCGGGATCTTGCGCGTTTGGTTCGCTTCGCGAAAGATGGCGCTGCAAGCAAAACGGTGGCGATAATGTTGATAATGTGGCGATGCTCGGTTTTGAAACTGTTTCCGCCGCTTCTCTGTAGTGTCCGTAGTCGTGAACGGGGCGCTGCTGGTAGTCGGAGTTGGAGGGAGCCAGGGCACAGGGCCACGCCAGGGCCCTCCGCCGTTCGATGTTGCCTCATGGCCTGAGCCAGCCGAGTTGCCCAGTTTCACTCGTCTTCCAGCCGTGTCCCAAGGGTGTGCTTTTGAAAGGTGTGCGCCGACGACGCTGCCCCCGGATGACCGAGCCTGCGTGAGCCGACCACTGCTAACCCTAACAACAACAAAAAGCCACAAAACAACGCCTGCCCGGTAAGTTGTACAAAACAACGCAAACTTTCTCCAAGTTTTCCCTGTCATTCGCCAACTGGTCTCCTATTCAACCGGACATCCTAAGCAACTTTAGAGCGTCGCGGTTGCTTTGATTTCGCGGTGTTTTGCTGCGCCGCCGAACAAATTGAAACTTTTTCCCCCTTGAGTCGCAGACTGACTGCAGGTGGTCGTTCCCTTGGATTGGATTTTTTTCGTTCGTCCTTTCCCAATATCTTGTCCCGAGCCCTGTGCGTGCAAAGAGTGATGTGAAATAACGTCTCGTTTTGGGCCAGTTTGGGCGACCGCTCATCCCGGTACGATTGCAACTCCAGTGGCGGAGGGGTCAATTGCCCGGCGGCGTACGAGTGTGCGCGTAGGCAGGCGTGGGTGGCGCAAACTGTACGGCTCTGGCGTACACCTGCCTCCCCCGCCCGAAACAAAGCCGGAGAACCGCGTGGCCGCCCCTGTGGCCGCGTCGCGTTCGCACTGATCGTCCTCGTGACCCAATTATCGAACCAGTTCCGACCGTACACCTCACCGATGCTGCTATCAATAGCGGCACCCAACCAAACTCGAAACCGGAACCTGCTTGGATTAAGGGAGCGAGTCTCGTTGTGCTGTGTCACGCACGTCTGTTCTGTCTGCGCGCGATCCTTTTCGAAGAACCTGCGAGTTCATCCAGGCGGTCTCGGGAATTCCTTCTCTCCGCGGGGTTTTATGCAAATCTCCCGCTGTGCGCGAAGTGCGTTGCCCAACAAAACAGATGCGTTCTGTGCGTGCACGGGGCCGTTGCGGTCGCCTTTTCTGACAGTGTGCGTGCGTCTGAATTCCCGACATTCTTATTTCAACGCGGGGACCGTTTTCAACAGCTGTCAAGTGTTCTCCGTTCGCCATTTGGTAGCCAATGCGAATCTTTGACAGCGCCGCTCCTCCAGTTGTGGCAATGCTAGTCTCGAGATTTTTTTCAGAAGGAACTCGTTCTGTCTGAGATAGATGGAGTAAAGCAACCGAAGGTTTACTCCATCTTGCACCGTCGTGGACGGGCGCATGACGATCCGCTTGAGGACGGTGGGGGGATGGTCCTGCAGTTTCCGAACACGGAAAAGCGTTTTTCCTCTTCACGTTGAATCTGTTGCAACCGCGACCTGTGCGCAAGGACCGCTGCAGCAGAGATGTGCTGCGCTTCGTCACCATCGTAATCAAGGTTGAAGTTGAGCGCACTGTTTGGCTCGAATCTGTAATAGCACCCTCCCTCGAACCTCTAGCCTCGCGAAGACGAGTGTCTGACGTGCTCCTAGGTTCCCATCATTAATTGGTTGCCTCGATCTTCCCGAGTTGAAGCAACCGAGGAATTGCCGGAAAAATCTCCCGTCTGAAGTGGTCCTGAGGCACAGTGTGCTCGATTGCATTCATTGGTTATCCATGCTTTCTCGTGCGTGGAATTTTAAAGTGGACCTTAAAATCTAGTTCCTTGAGTTTGTTGGCACTTGCCTCTCGTTTACAAGTCAAAAGAATACAAAAAGAAATTATGGTGCTTTTCGAGGAAGGTGTGTCTAAACCACTATGCAAGATGTGTGTCTGAAGCTGACCATTTGCTGTAAAACGAGCCGGAAAAAGCAGTACTTAGAAAGCTCCAACTTTCACCGAATGCGCACTGAGCACGTCAGTTTTACTGTGTTAATTTTCCACGCACCGTTATTTTCCTAAAAGAAATGGGCGCGTTCAGTAGCGGCCCCGGAGTTGAGTCAGTGAGGTTTTGAGTCTTCCTCGTTCATGCTAGTCAGGTGCCGCAAATCATAACAATTCTGCTGAACCCTTCCCAAGCTCCTTCGGGGACGAATCGATCACCTAGAAACGATTAAGGAGTTGTAGCGAGTCATTCTGACACAAATGGTTCGTCCTCAAAGACATCGCCAACGCCATTGTGCACGTGCAATCGAGTCGTTGGGGGCTTTAGGTCGCGTTTCCCGTTTGTTTCACCCACTCCAGCCACTGGAGTCGGGGCTACACTGTCAAGCGCCCTAAGCAAACTCCAGCAGTGGCCCGTTCCTCCCCCCACCTTTTTATACGTCCCCTATGTTTGAAGTGGGAAAAAGGGAACCTTTCAACATGAAAACAGGCACGGAACTGGCCCCTTTATTCACTTATTCTTCATCCCTCCTGTCGGCCAAGCCGGCACGAGCGATGGACCATGTCACACATCCCCGATAACAAGTCTCATACAAGCGCCATTCATCTTTCTTGATTTTTTGGTAACCGGACACATCTACCACTCCGTGTTTGTGTGTGGCTAGTGTCATTGCAAGGAGGCCCAGACTCTGGTGGGTCTGTTCCTTCTCGTAGGAGACTCTGATCCAGATCTCTGGGTTGGTAACAGGATCAGGTGCATTCTGTTTCGGCGAATGAGGTCTCTGTAGCCAGTGTCCACCAAGTATGATCTAGGCTCATTTGCGTTGCCTTCGATGACTCCTTGTCGTTGCAGGTCAACTACCCACACATCTGTTCCTTCGACAAGGTCTCGGACCTCGTGTTGCCGGTCGAAGTCTTGCTTTTGTTTTTGCCGCTGGGACATCTTAAATGTTCTGACGCGGTTGAAATTCGGAAGGCAGGGGACGAGGCGCTCCCTCGAGACTGGAACAGTAGTTCTTATTGCCTGCCCATCGGGAGCTCTGCGGGACTACATCCATTTTTCAATGGACTCGTTCGGTATGCCAGTAGAGTTTTGTATGGGTCTTCTGTCTTATTCAGTGCCGTTTTTATAATTTTGACCGTGGCGTCTTCCGTCCCATTGCTTTGGGGATACTTTCGACTCGAAGTTTTGTGACGGAAGCCATACTCCTTTGCAAAATTAGTGAATTCGGCATTTGAAAACTGGGGCCCATTATCAGATACCGCTACATTCGGTATCCCATGCCGTGCAAAAATAGACTTGCAATGGATGATCACACTTCTTGCCGAGAGGCTTACAAGGCGAGCTGGTTCTGGATACCGTGAAAAATAATCCGCTACGATGAGCCACCAGGCTTCGTTGCAGAAAAACAAGTCCATCGCTACTCTTTCCCAAGGGCGCTCTGGAAATTGCGTCGACAGAGGGGGCATCTTGTGATTGATGCTCTGTTTGACGCACACATGGCAATTTTTAGTCAGACATTCGATATCGGGGGTCGATGTCCGGCCACCGAAAGGCGTTCTTTGCTCTTCCTTTGCACTTGTCCGTCCCGAAGTGACCTTCGTGAAGTTGGTGAAGGATAATGTCACGCAACTTTTCTGGGATTATCACTCTTGAGGTGTACACCAATACG
This sequence comes from Ixodes persulcatus, assembly GCA_013358835.2. Lineage (NCBI taxonomy): Eukaryota > Metazoa > Arthropoda > Arachnida > Ixodida > Ixodidae > Ixodes > Ixodes persulcatus. The sequence continues at coordinate 754,503 of JABSTQ010009189.1, read as the reverse complement.
TCATCAACAAGTGAGATGCTGTTTTTCTCTCCCCCATAAGGTTTTAGCTGCATTTCCACATCCCTGCTCCTCGGCCATCCAGTTTGGATCATTTGTCGAAGACGTATGCACACTTTGTCCTTTTGCTGTTTGTTTGCAATCTGTTGAAGGCTGTATGCCGTCAGCGGCATAGAGGTGGCGACGTGTTTAGTGTAGCAGTCAATCTCGTCTTGGAGCTTTATGTGTTCCCGCTCAGTTTGTGGGGTGGGAGAACTTGACAGAGTTTTCGCATCTTGACTCGCGTTCGTATCTGTATGCAGACTGTCATTTGTATGATGTATAAGCAGTGGGAGCCCGGCTTAAGATAGACCCTTTTTGCTGTTTACAAATGTGAACTGCGGCTTGTGTCCCAAGCGACCGGAAGCCTGTTGAGCTTGCTTATGTCGCCAGTGCTAGAAAGCATAAAGGCTACTTGGACAACAAAGTTGGAGATTTGATAGGGTCTTTGGCTGTACAATTTAATGTCTTGGAGGAGGCGAGTTGGTTTACAAGACTATTCGAAAATTTTTGATGTATCTCGCACTCCTTCATTCTTTTTACGTTCACCTGGAGAATCGGTGGGTAAACATTTCATCGACATTTCAAGCAGCGGCGTGAAGGTGTACTTCAGTAATTCTTTTTATGAACCGGAAGTTCTCTGGGATGTCAAAGACTGGACCACCGACTGGTGGCGTTTGCCATGAGAAAGGTCTATAGAAGGAGTTACTAACGCTGTGGCTCAGCTCAGTGGTACCGCCCCCGCTCCGCTTCGCACGCAGCGGACCCCAGGTTCTATTCCCGAGGGGGTTGGCAATCGTTTTCAAGTATTTGGCAACATCGGCGACGGACACCATACATCGCCAACTACAACTACTACAACATCAACAACGGACATCATTTCCATTGGTGGGAAAAACCCATAACAACTATCACTGTAAAAAACAAAAAACAACACAGTTGAAAGAGTGTGAGCTTACTTGCAAAGTGAATTGACCGGTATCATGTCAAGAAAGGAAGAGAGCTCTACCTCAGCCAGGCTGAGCAAATTTAGCCGGGTAGGAGAAAATGTTCACTTAGTTCCGCACTGGGGTTTCAGGGCAGCTTCGACTGAGTACAAAGGCACGTGTATATTAGACAGATGCATTTTGATCACTCCTTTTTGCATGATTGTCGCCTACATCACGGTGGTGAATGTAAACTATGCTCGTTAGGAAAACGGGTCTTGTGATTGCCCACGAGTGTTTCCTTAAAAATTGACTGAAAATACTTGTCCCAAGCCCTTGATGGCATTTAGAAAGTATAATTTTAACTTCCGTATATAGATCGTAAAGCATGTCATGTGAAATATATTTTCCGATATATATGCCGACAAAGTGCGCTTTCCATGATTATATCTACCGTAATGAATACTTAAATACTTCATGCTAAGAGCACAATCTTTCAAGACTGACACAAAGCTGCAGCAATCGCCGACGGTATTTTGGTAACTACATCACTTAGTAAAAGTTATTCGATCTAGATAAAACATGCGACTTGTGTAAATAATTTAAAATTTAGTTGTATAGAATTTTTTATTCTAACCTAGTTTTTAAACTGCTGCGTCTAAGTAGAAAAACACAATTGCTTGTTTGTTTTTTTTTACTTGAAAACAAAAGTGCAGCGTACAAACGATAACAACCATTACTTCAGGGGTGGAACGGCTGCGCCATTTTGCGCTAGACGCATTTGTCTGCGCCATGTTGCGGAAACTGTGCCACAGCCGAAACCTCGCGCCATTATGCACCAAATCGCAAAACGTGCGCTAAAAATATTGTCTGGGTTTCGGTTTCTATCGACTCGATTGGCAACAATGAGCGCGTTTAGATTGGTCGGCCTTGCAATCCTTTGTTCTGTTTATTCTCCCTGTCTATCCCGAATCGGAAGCGGGCGAAAAAAACTCGGGGGTCGGATTCCAAGCGCTACACCACCTGCGAGTGGATTGTTATTCTTCAACCATAAGCGGTTAAAGGGGTACTCCGGCGATTTTTTGAGCAGCCCCACCTAAGTATATTTTCGAAATCGCCATCTTTTACTCTTTCCGGTATGCTATTTAGTATCGCAAAATTCAGAATAGTTGTGAAATCGGAAAATGAAAATGACGCTAACCAATATTCGAATTTACCCGCCCCTTTTCATTGCCGTGACGTCACGGGATGGCAGGCTTGCGGTTCGAGCGGGCTGTCTAAAAATGAACTATGCCAAGCATTTGTTTCGTGCTGCTGCGCGGCAGCTGGAGCGACCCTCCAAAGCAGGTCTGCACGACTCAATAATGACGCGGGCCAAAAGAAAATGTTTATTGGGAGCTACGGAGGTTTTTAATAACTGGCAGACAGGTTTTCAATATCTGGCATCATCGCACCGGTTGCCATCTTGAGCATATCTCGCAGTGTCATGTCCGCGGGCCGCACAGAAAGTGCCCGTGAGCCGGATGCGGCCCGCGGGCCGCATGTTGTGCACCCCTGCTCTAAAGCATTCATTTGACACCATGAAACTGCTTGTGATCAGTTAGGAACAAAGTCTACAGTCCAAAGAGTTAACACCTACATTCCAATGACGTCCCTTTTTCATTGTTGCCAGTACAGACTTTTACTTTGAAAAACACGGTGAGGACCAAACTTGTACATTCTATAACTTCGCGAAAAAAAGTTATTTTGGCCAAATATTTGGGTTACTATTTCAGCGATGTTTGTTGGTGTGTTTAGTAAGTTTTTAGGCAAATCGGGTCTTAAGCGTTTGATTGCCTGAGGCTCTGCGGCCCGGGATCTGGACTTTCGCCAGTTGAAAACAGATGAGCAAAAGATTCCTTTTAGTACTTCATCGTTAGAAGTTGGAACCGCATTTGCGCAAGATAAATCTTGATTTGATAGAACTGAAACGCGGTCCGATCCGAAAGCTTGCCGGCCAGCAGCTCTCACGCGAGCGGTAGATCTGCTCGGCGTACTTTAACCTTGCTCCTGCTTATCGCTTCGAATACGATAACTCTGTTAATCGTAGTCTGCTGCTTCGATATTGAGTTGCACAATAGGATAAACTCGAAATTTGTTGCCCTGTTCCTCCGCACAAATGCACGTCCGTTGCTTACGCACGTCACGTGGTTCGCACATATAATTACTATGTCGAACACGTGTGGGTTGTGCGATAAGCAGTGCTGGTTTGCATTTTGAGCAGCTGAAAGCCACTCAGGAAATATCAAGGACACTATCGCCAGAAACATATGGTACTTGCTTTTTGGTTCTCATTAGGGCTCACAAAGTTTCAAGTTTTCACATCTGTTACACTGCTATCCTAGGTTCCTTACCACTCGTTCATCTGTGCTGCTCTCAGAACAGACGATCTCAGAAACGTCTTTTCTTCAAGTTTCAAGTTTTCGCATCTGTTACACTGTTATCCCATCTGCCTAGGTCTCTAACCACTCATGTTCATCTGTGCTACTAAGCACAATTGAAATTGCTCCCGTGCTTGTCAAAGACACAAGCTGAAGTGCAATGAAAACTGATCTGAGCTGCTCCTAGCCTGCTCCAGAATGTAGTTTTAGCTGCTCTCATCCTGCTCCAAAACAGCCGTTTCAGCTGCTGCCGTGGCTGCTCCCAAGTACATTCCATGAGTTCCACCCCTGTTATTTGATTCACTACGTAAGTAGGCACATTGTCCAAAAAAATGCGGAAAATATATTAAAAATTTTGCGGTTCCAACGGGTTCGAACCCCTTTTTTTTTTTTTTTTTTTGCTGTTTTCCGGAGCTGAACCGGAACTGAACAGAGCTTTAAACGCGAACCGATAAAAAATTCGGTTCGGCACTCGGCTCGCAGCAAGCTGACGCGCTCAACGGTTTCAGTGACTTCCAATAGCCACCTAAATGCCTCATTTGTCGTTTCTATTTTATTTAATTAAAAAGAAATAGGCATTTCATTTATTCGTACCTCACAAGCACCCTACTACGGCTTATTGGGGGGGGGGGGGGGGGAATTCAACAGCCTGAAAGTAAGCAAAACCGTGAAAGTTCGTAGAAAAACGCTATGGCAAAGTAAAAACAACACTCGTCCAAAGCATACTGGTAAAGTAAAAAAAAGAAAAACGAAAGTGTGTGGCACATAAACCTACGCGTAAGAAACTGTGTGGCAAAGTACAAAGTAAAAATAACGGTAACCGTGGCACACAAACATGCACATCAATTCACAAAGTACAAAGCGCACACATTCTTGAATTCGTCAAAGTTATTAAAGGGGCCCTGCAATCATATTTAAGCGTCTACCTTTTCTGCGGTTTCCACGTCTCTTGGGGTTCGGGCAAGCCAGCGGGCACGGAGAGAGTAACTAAATATCAGTGCGTCATATTTTAACCAAAAGACGCGGAAACCTCCTCCACCTAGGGACGACCCGCGGTGCCGAAAGCGCGCGATATGTGACGACATCGTGACGTTTTTGGTCCTGGCTCTTACTACTGGGCAGAGCCGCTAAAAGCTTCTTTTTTTTTTTTTAGTCGAAATACATAATATAAGTGGCGGGAGCCGTTTAATTATTTATGAAACTAGTTTTTGTTCAGTATTTTAGATCGGAAAAGAAACAAATGCAGTTTATAAGTACGGAAACAAGAAATGACCCGTTGACATACCCGCCATCAAGCGGTGGAAAAGGCGACGCATACTAGAAAGGGGGAGTGGGAGCGGGCACCGACGAACGGCGAGCGTAGAAAGGTCCCGGATGTACTCGGCGGCGGTGGGGTCGTATGGACTGGAGGATCCGACCGGTTCCGAGCGTTCCGAAGGCCTTTGGCGAGCAGGTTTGGCTTGCGGTTTGGCCGTCTGGCGGAATAGCAGCGCGAAGTGGCTCCCGTTCTGAACTGATTTTTACCCCGTGTTTGCTGTCGTTTGTGGCCAATGAAGTGTCATGCCGAATTGGTGTTTAATCGCGCAGCAAATGCAATGCGAGCCGCCCTGGTTGCCCGCTTCATACAGCCTATCCAGCACATGCTTGAGTGGCGCCCTCTCGAGCCGTCGCCACGGAGTGCGGCAGCCGTGAGTGCTCGCTGAGCTCACTGCCCTTTCTATAGTTCACGGCCACTCAAGCGACCAAGGACGTCATGGAGGAGGTTATTTTTTGCTTCTTTTTGTAATTTTAGTTTGCCTCTAACTTTTAAAATGAAGCGAAATTCGAAAAAAGAAGTTTCATTCAGTTGCTACGTTCAGTGCGCTCAGGTTCGGTGCAAATTAAAAACCAATAAAAAAAAGTCGTTGCAGGGCCCCTTTAAGAGCTATAATATCGGCAGGTAGTTTGTTCCAATCGTTTATTGCCAACTGCAACGGAGATGCTTGGTAAAGTTTGGTGCGAGGTGGCTGTAGTAATATTTTATGCTGATGATCTATCTAGGAAAAATGCGGCTTGAGAAGGTGAAACCTCAGAGGTTAGTTGTGATTCTAGTAGAGAGGAGTGGTTCGGTCGGCTTCATTTTTTAAGCTGGGATGCGCTCGAGTATCGAAAAGAATCTTTAAAAATAAATCTAACTGCTCTGTTTTGGATTGATTCTATTTCTTGAATTAGAAATTCTTATGAAGGATTCCATATGATAACGCATATTCCAGCTTGGACAGACTATGACTTGTAAGCAAGAAAACAAACGTTTGGAGGAGCCAAATAAAAATTCATAATCATAAAGCCTAATGTCCTACTACTCCCCTTTCTAGCCACATAATTTACATGGTTTGTCGTTCAAAATGACTCCGAACCGCGTTTTAATTGTTACCGAATCGTCCAGCATTTGGTAAAGATACACCACCCACGGTTCACGGGCTTCTTCCTAAGTGCCTTCCGTTAATGTTCAAAAAAGAAAAACCGAAACTTGTAAAGGCAAGTTTCGGTGCATTGCGGCAAATCCGGTGACTTCCGGTAAATTCCGGTTTTACTGGAAGTGAAGAGTCCCATAATCCAGTAAAACAATTTTTTACTGGAAATGAAATACCGGTGAAAAATATTTTTCATTGGGGTAGGTATTTGTAATTATTTACTTTCTCAATTGATAGGTTGCTTATTGTGTAGCTGAATGTTACGATGGACTTTTTTGTAGTGAATGTCACGAGTTTTGATTTTGAGATATTGATATTAATTTGCCAAAGGTCAACCACAAGGAAACAGTGTCCAAGTCATGGTGTTGTGAAAGGCAGTCGGTTTGATCCTGAACAGTTCGATAAATCACGCAATCGTCAGCAAGGAGTGTTGACAGATTGGTGGCAATATCGTCGATGTATACCGGGAACAACAAGGGGCCCAAAACTGATCCCTGGGGAACTCCTGATTTAATTCATACCTTTTGAAATGTGACTATTAAAGGTAACGGCTTGTGTTCTGTTAGTCAAGAATTCTCGGACCCAGTTAATCGAGGAATTATCAATGTTCAGTAAACCTAATCTTTTTAATAAACTTTGGTGCGGTATGCTGTCAAACGCTTTAGAAAAGTCGAGGAAAATGGTGTCAGTTTGAACTCGTGAATGTACGTTCTTGTGAAGATCTGTAACTAATTCAAAAAGCTGGGTTTCACAAGACCGGTTTTTTCTAAAACCATGCTGGTTGATAAAATAAAAACACCACTAGGAAGTTCATTACATGTATAAAACATGCTCAAGCATTTTGCATTGCACATTGTTAAGTGAGATTGGCTTATAATTGCTAAGCAAGGATTTACTACCACATTTATGAACTGGAGAGACGATCGCATGTTTCCAGTGATCAGGGGCGGATCCAAGGGGCGCTTGTTTCCAGTGATCAGGGGCGGATCCAAGGGGGGGGGGGCGACGGGGGCGGCCCCCCCCCCCCCTCAAACGAAGTCGACCCCCCCCCCCCCCCTCCCCCCCTTCTCGGAGGGCAATTTGATAAGGGTGGACCCGCCGGAGCACAAGAATGAATGGGAGAATAGTATCTTTGCAAATTTTCCGCCCCCCCCCCCCCCCCCCCCCCCCAGAAAAAAAACAAAACAAAACGGAGTTCTGAATCCGCCCCTGCCAATGATGCAATATAATGGTTTGGTCTACCGATTGCCGATAAAGCAGAGCTTGTAGAAGCCGGCATATGGTTGTGTTACCTTCAGTAGCTTGGAACTGATGCCGTCAGCACCAGAAGACTGGTGGGGCAAGTTCTGTATAATTTTGTTAATACCGTCAGGGTCAATTATACTGGGGCAGTGGATAAGACTCGTCGATAAAAAAACACCTCCGAAGTACACCATAGGCGGCATTGCATTACCTTGTGGATCTAGGAAACAATTCATAATTATCTTGAGGAGGGCTAAGTATTTTCCAAAATTTTTTGGGATTGTTTTGCATCCATTTTTAATGATCAGCGTTAAAGAAGTTATATTTTGCAGCCCTGATTCTCCTTTTGTACATCTTTGCTTGGGTATCATATTGAAACCATACTGCATCGCTATTTCTAGACTTGGCTTTTTTGAAGAGACGTCTTTTAGTGTTCAGAATTTTTTTAAATGATTTTCTAAATTATCACAGATTTCGTCGAAGCCTGTAACACTTTTTTTTTTTTTTTAATGTTTCGGGCGTGGTAGTTAACAGCGAGTCTAAACTGGCATTTTCGCGAGTGGGCGTGAAGACTACTTGAGTAAGGGAGAACGATTGGCGGGTGTTTGTATGCAGAGCGTTACGACAGTCTGTGGACACATCGTCGGTGTTCCAGTCGATGCCGGGGAATAAAAGATGAGTCGTGAGCGGTGCTCTTTTTACGTTTTAGTCAGTTTGTATTATTTGTCAAGTTCCGATGTGATTCAACAACAGTATCTGCCTGGGAATCGTACAGAAACACCTTGTCATCCATAAGCAATTGATCAAAAACTAGTCGCGCGCGCATTTGGGGGAGTGCGGTGAGCTTTTGCGTAGCCCCAAAGCTTTCTCCAAACTTCGCGTACCATAGGGAGTGGTCTTCTTCAATCCATACCTTAGAAGAAGCCAGGTTTTTCAGCTTGCCCGCATTTTCGAGAATTGTTGGCTTCTTTTTGAAGCTCAGGGACTTTACAGTGATGGGGCGAGGGAAATTTGCGTTCTTTCTACTTGCCCGGTGTGCCCTTCCGATTTCACCCGAGTCTAGATCCTAGTGATCTTTGACAAAGGCAGTTAATATTTCTTTTGTTCTAGTCCATGTTTCCCTGGGCTCCCCTGGAATGCTTTGAATACAAGATTATTTCGCCTCGTGCGGTTGTGTCAAGAGCGTCTAAGTCGCTGGCTAGACTTTTGCGTTGCATCGGTGTGGAGGGACATTGAGTCTACTCTTTCCTCGAGCGAGCCTAGGTCTCGTGAGACTCTAGTGACTACGCCTACACACACTGTGACACACACATGTGGCGGTGCGCGGTGAAGGAGATGGACGCCATCGAGTTTCCTCGCGCGCACAAAACAAGCTGCTGATCTCGCGCGCCATAGCAAGCCGTCCTTCTGGGACCGATCGAGGCCGTCGAAACCCGAATGTACTCCGTTTCACCTTACGATTGAGAGCAGCGGACGCTACGGCGAGCCATTCCAATGCCGTGTGAGTGTCACGTGAACTTCGGGAGAGACGCAGCAATGCGCGGTGTGCGTAGTCACGTGATTTGTACGCAGTGCTCGCTTCGCTGGGATGGCTCCTAAGGTCCGCTGCGGTCCATCGCGATTAAGTGATGTTGAGCAGAAAAGTAGCCTCACGAAAAATCTTCACACACGCACACTTTAATAGCTACCGCCCGTTATATATATAGCCATTAGCATTCATCCATCCATTCGGTAGAGGGATACCCGAAACTGGGCGGAGCTGAACGGAGCGACGCAACGACGCGTCGGAAACCATGTGTCGCGAACCGTCCTGTGCGGCGATTCGGAGCAGCCATCTTCCCGACAGTTCGCACGCCGGACCGGACAGTTTTGACGCGCATGTGTTTCGCGCTTGAAGGTCGATATCGTAGCCGACGGACAGGCGCCGGGTGTGAGCGACTGCCACGTACAGCCGAGACAGCACCACTTTGCAGTGATGCGTGCATATATCACACACCGATAAACAGTCTCTGCTTACATTTCCTTTTCGTTTTTTTTTTTTTTTTTGGAAGCTCGTTGTCTGAAACACATTCGAGTTATTCATGAGGGAATGAGTACACACACGTTCAGACACAAAAGGGAGATGAAAGGGGGACTCGACCCTACCACAACACAACGCCGTTTTAAAAACACAAACTACACGACGAAGACCTTTCAAAAAAAACAACACAACGACCTCTCAAAGGGCAACGCAACGACGTAAGAAAACGAGGGTTTGGAGCGGTTGGGAGGTGCCCAAAATTCCAATATTTGAATTATTATTATTTTTTTTTTTTTATTAACGCACGCGGGAGAATTTGGTCTTCAGTTCTCTACTTAAAAAGTGACAAGGAGCAACTCCGATAATTATTTGATCGAGGTCGGAAAATAATGATAAAGCCGACCCTTTTTAAGAATACTGGCTAGGTGGCGCAAGCCGGGTTCAGCCGTCTGCATCCATTCATCCATCTATCCCTGTTCGGCCCTGCCTATGCGATTCGTTTCGTAACCCCCTGGGGCAGCCCTGGGGGTGGCTTGGCTCGTTGGCGTTGCGATAGAAGTTGACTTCGCTGGGCCGCGGGTTCTCTTCCCTCGCAGCGCACATGCGTGATTGGGGCCCGGAGCCTTTGTCTGCGTGGGCCAATGTTTAGTCTAGGCCTTGCTTCGGTTTCGTCTTCGCTCTGCTTTCTTTTTTCTCTTAGTGGAGCGACGGTAAGAGTTGAACGGTCGGCTCCGGCTGCCAAAATTTGCATCGAAAATGGTGCCGAGAGCAGCGTCCAGTTTCTTTGCCTTCGATGGCTTTCGTCGAAGAGACTTTTTTTTTTTATTCTTTTTTTTTTTGCACGTTGAGTTGAGTTTGTTGGTGCTGCGTGTCACCTAACCGCGAAACAAAAGCAAAAAAAAAAAAAAAAAAAAAAAAAAAACGTCCGAAAAGCTTTGCGGGGCGTGAGTGCTTTCGGCGTCGTGAATACTGAAATATGTACAATAGCATTTTTGTTTTTAGATTGTCAATTAGGGGTTTGGGGGGGGGGGGGGGGGGGCGCTGGTCGGTGATAGCCTGGTTCTGTCCGTTGGCGAGTTTTCTGTTCACGCTCCTCGGCGATGTGAACCGTTAACACGGCGCGGCTCCAGTGGCTCGCCAGTCGGACGCGAACGGATGTTTCCATTCGGACCTCGAGCAGGCCTCGGGCGCCGAATGTTCGCCATACCTTATGCAAGGGACGAGTGGGAGAGAGGACGAGTGCTTGTCTCCTGCTTGTATGCTCGTCCTATGCGCTCCTCTGTCTTTTGGAGGTTTGGTTTGATTCCCTTTACAGAGACGCAGTACTGAAATTTGGATTTCTGAAAACAAGACACCAGAAGTATCCAACGGAACGCTGGAAACCCCAAAACCCCAGCAACATCTAGAACAAAGGAAACATATTTTCTGAAGAAAAAAAAGAAATGCAAAATTGAGCGAGGCCATAGCCTCCTCTATACTGACAAAGCCTGGCAGATCGCCACGAGACGCGGCCGCCGAAAATGAAAAGGTAAAGGAAAAGGCAGACAACGAATAAGAAGATGGATGGATGGATGGATGAATACGGCTGAGCCCTTTGGATCGGGCGGTAGCTTACGCCACCTAGCCATTTTGTCTTACCCTTTAAGCTTAGAATATTTAAATGTGAAAACTATATTCACTCCGTACTGAAAAGAAAGTGAGGCTATAAATCCCCCTTGCCATCAGTTAATAAGAAAATGCCTAGTTTTCTCTCGCTTTCTGCCACCATTCACTTAATCTTTGCTTGGTAATCTCTACTGTCTTGAAATCCACTTTTCCTTCGCTGTCTCTAAAACCCAATGACTTTATTAAATCTATGTTGTCTTCGGTAGAGAGGCATGTAACTGGCGCCCCGCTGCGGCGAGACGCCGAAACACGCTTCTCTCGAGCGGTGGAATGTCCGCTCGCGTTCCTCGCGCTGCCGCTATTTTTCTCGTCGGGTTTGAAAACCATGTTTTGGGTCCTCGCCGCTGCAGAAGCTGTGCGCTGAATACCAGAAAGGCTCTGTGCTACCAGATCCTTGCGCACCAAATCTGCGACCGGGCACTCTATGGCTCCGTCGTCGAACTGCCAGGCTGGCAAGGCGTGTGATGTCTTGATTGTCCCATGAGGGCTCCTCGCTTCCTGTCGTCCTCGCCTGGGAATAAATGACCTCGGCTGCCCGAATGGTCCAAGGAGGAAGTCGTCAGAAAAGAAGCCCGACGTCACAAGCTTTTATTTATTAATTTATTTATTCAGGTTACCTCGCAGCGCCTAACTAAGGCATTATTGCGAGGGAGGGATGCACATACATGAGCAAATGTACAAAAACACAGGGCACGATAACATGAGCGCGCAAAACAGATTTGTAGTATTTACATGGTACTCAGTTGAACAGTACGTGGCATGGGCATGAGAACGCACGAATCAGTTGAGGAAGTCAGCATTTAAGATATTATCGAAGAACAAAGTTGTAGATGTGATGTTGATTGTATCTTCCGGTAGAGTTCCAGTCGGTTGTTGTAGAGGAAAAAAAAAACAAGTTTTAAATACATCCGTCCTACAGTGGTACTCTCTCACTTTTTTTGAGTGATCTCTTCTTCCTGATGTGAAGTGGGGAGGCAGCATGTAGTTAGCTTTATTTATGTCGAGGTGATCATGAAATATGCTATGGTACAACTTTAAGCGTATACACTTCCTTCTGTGGGCCAATGGGACTAAATGCAGTTCTCTTTTTAGCTGACTATACTTGAACTTCGTTTCAGCTTCCGTCCGAGCGCAGCCAAAGGCTGAGGGACGGTTCGCAACTTCGAGAAGAGCATTCCTACGCACCGCAAAATAGTCCGCAAAAGCAATTTGTTTTTAAATAACCGTTATTTGCGTAAACATTGCACCTTATTCCAGATGTGTACTGCTGAGAATAATTTGCAACTAAAGGAATTAAATATCTGAAGTTTATATTTTTTTATTATATGTAAATGCATGTGGTTTGGTGAAAACACGTGCATTTGCTGGCAACACGGCTGCAGCGCTCAGTTTTTCTGTGGGATTTCGTTCCCGTAATGGCCAAATCATGTGCTTGGCTCCTTTTCTCACCAAGTCACTTCAAAACGTCCTTTCGCAAAGGCACGTTTGGGCGTCAGGCGCGAGAGGTCGTGATCAGTGTCTATCTTCAATTTCGGCAGGAGACTCCGGCCGCGTCGTACCGCGAATGCGTTGTAAACAAGAAAAGCGTCTGGGCCACTACAATTCACTGATACGCGGCGAAATCAGGACACCCCTTTACCTGCCGATCCCATTGAACGCCGAGAAGCTGGTTGAAAGGACTGCGCCTCGAGCCCTGGTACATCCAGACAATACAAGGAAACATCAACGGCCGGGTCATCGGGCACCTTGCAATCTGTACTAACATCTCGAAACTATGCCGAACAGGTGGAAAGCTCGGACACAGACGCCAGCGGCCAGCCTACGTACTGACATCCCCTATGACTAAATTTCAGAACGTGAAAGGGCACTTTTTAGACCTGTAGCAGACGATACCGTTGATGCGCCCGTAGCAGACGAAATACTCGGCGAGCGCGGGCGGCGCGGACGACCAGCGGAGCAGCGGAGTGATACAAAAGTGCAAGCGAGATCGCGTGACCTATTGCCGGCGTGTGATCGGCTCCGGCGACACGTAGCTTTGGCTGCGCTCCGATGGAAACTGAAACGAAGTATAATACTCGATCTAAAATTGTAATTACTTGCTATAAACCTAGCTGCTCTATTTTGTACCTTCTCCAGTTGGTTCACAAGGTAGGCCTGGCTGGGGTCCCAGAAACACTTGCGTATTCTAAGATATGTGCTTTTAATGTTCATAGGGCAGTCTCTGAAGTTTCTTTTAATAAAGTTAAGCATCCGAGTTGCTTTTGCGGCTATGTAGTCTACGTTTTTTGTCCAGGTTAGGTTTTCTGAAAAATATACACCAAGGTGTTTTGCATCTGATACTGTCGCCAAAGAATTTCCGCTGATGTCATATGTAAATAAGATAGGCTTGCGCTTACGCGTAAAACGTACGTGATTACATTTATTTATGTTTACCTTCATGCCCCATGTAAAATACGACCATCCGTATGAGATAACCGCTGTGATGTTCTAAAGTTTCTAGAGTCCCACCTTGTGCTCGTGCGTTGTTCTGTGACAATGCACATTTGTATTCAGATCCCTGTAGTGAATGAGCAGCCTCGGCGATTTGACTCTCTTGGGAGCCGGTTGAATAGTTTTCGGCAGTTTGATACTTTAGACCCATGTTGCGGATAAAAAAAAAAAAAAAAAAACAGGACGCGGGATGGCCAAAAAAACGTGCTTTTCGTGTAAGGTGCTAGGCTGCTGCCACTTAGCGTTTCTTTTGTCGTAGCGTATGCATAAATGGCTGATCCATTGTGTATAAAGTGCCAAGAAGAAATTACCACTGAGAAACTTTCGCTCTCATGCGCTGAATGTGGGTACTCGTATCACTGTGGATCATGCGCGGGCGTGTCTGAAGCTACGCTTAAAACGAAGGGCGAATTGTACCGCAAGACGTGGAAATGTGCAACTTGCCGAACTGTGAAGCTGAAAGGCGGCGCATGTAGCAAACAAAAGCAAGAGGATGATATGTCTGCAATGCTAGCAAACATGAACAGGAAATTGGATGACCTATTGACCTTAAAAGAGACTGTGGGCGGCATTGAAGCGTCGATTCAGCTTATGTCCGACAAGTACGACGAAATTCTAAGTCATATTGCCAAGCAGGACCATGAAATCAAGGATTTAAAAAAAAACGAGTTGACGCAATAGAGGAAAGTGAAAAACAGAGTGAAATCAGACAACTTAAGCAGGAAATAAATGATCTTGAATGGAGAAGTAGGAGATGTAACTTGGAATTTCATGGCGTCCCAAAAACTGAAGGGGAAAATTTGCTCAGCAAGGTTAACGAGCTTGCTAGGGTATTGGATGTGCCTGAGCTTACTATACACGAAGTAGCCGCCGTCCACAGACTGCCGTCCAGACCTGAGAAAATCCCTGGGATCATTGTCAGGTTCACATCGCAAGCAACACGGGACGTCTGGCTGGATAAAAAGGCTAAACTAAGAACCACGGGTGCTAGCGTTTATATAAATGAGAACCTGACTAAGTTTAATAGGGAACTGCTGGTAAAAATGAAGGAATGGGCGAGACAAAAAGGCTTTTCGTACGTCTGGCACCGTAACGGAAAACTTTTTGCTCGTAGAAAAGATGGTGAGCGCGCTGTTATCATAAAGAATGAAGATGATTTACTTAAAATGAACTAGACGCTTTTCGCTGGCGCCTCACGCTTGAAATGTTAGATTCACCCTATCTGCATGTCACTGATTTTATCGAGCGCCTCGGACATGAAACCAAGACTTCGATAAGGGCTGTCCACTTGAATGTCAGGTCAGCCAAAAACAAGATAATCGATCTTGAATGCCTCTTTAGCCAGTTCGAAATTCCTTTCAATGCAATTCTCTTAACAGAAACCTGGTGTACTAGTGAAAATGACGCCTTTCAATTGCCATCCTATGAGAGTTATTGTCTGAATCGTACTTCCAGTCGAGGGGGAGGCGTGTGTGCCCTAATTGAAAAAAATATGAAATGTGAGCTGTCATCTAACTTTTGCGTTGTCACCGAAGATTACGAAGTGTTATCTGTACTAACAAAAGATACACTTATTTCGGTAATTTATCGACCGCCCGACGGCAATATTCAACGTTTCTTTGAGTTTTTTGAAACGCTCTTAGGATTTAGTACAGATAGAGGTTTTCGTTTACTGATTGGAGGTGACTTTAATATTAATATGCATATAGGTACGCCATCTAAGAACGATTTTGACACTCTACTCACTGCTTATGGCTGTTTCAATGTGATAACTAGACCTACGAGAATTACGGTGCATACCGAAACCTTAATTGATCTTTTTGTTACAAACGTTGACAGTAGTGTGATATCTGCGATATTGAATTATCATATAAGTGACCACTTACCCATAGTAATTTGTATAAAAAACGAGCATGTCAGCCAAAGAAAAAGTGTCAATTATTTTCAAGACATTACCCCTGCCCACTTAGAAAGTTTTCGTCAGTGTATTGAAAGCGAAAACTGGTCTGATGTTCTCAGTGATACAGATCCAGACAATGCGTATAATACATTTCTGGACAGGTTTGAAGTTGCACAGGCAAGCAATTTTCCCTATAGGGCCTTTAAAACATCAAAGAGAATTCGAAAACCTTGGATTACCAAAAAGCATTTGTCTAAAATTAACACAAAAACTCGCCTCTTTCAAAAGTTTAATAAAACAAGAGATCAAGAGGATCTAAAAGAATTTAAAATTTATCGCAACCAACTGACTAAGGAACTCCAAAAAGCCAAAGCTACCTATTATCAAAACAGCTTAAACTCGTCAAGCCAACGCACAGATATTATCTGGAAAAAAGTTAATTCAGTTTTGCAACGAAATCGGCAGCATGATAGTATAGAAAATCTGATTATTGAAGGCAAGGAACTTGTAGGAACTGCATTGGCAGATGCATTTAACGACCATTTTGTAAACTTAAATAT
Source organism: Ixodes persulcatus (assembly GCA_013358835.2). NCBI lineage: Eukaryota > Metazoa > Arthropoda > Arachnida > Ixodida > Ixodidae > Ixodes > Ixodes persulcatus. Next base: position 738,791 of record JABSTQ010009189.1, on the reverse strand, counting down.
CCACCCGTATTGTACAGAAGCCTGTGTTTATATTAAAAAAAGTACCGAGAACACTATTTTTTTTGGAACCAGTTACTGAGACTGAGTTATTTTCGGTGTTTATGAATTTAAATAATACGTGCAGAGACGCAGACGATATTCAGGTAAAACCAGTTAAATACATTCTAGACCTAATAGCACCTTGCATTACAGATATATTTAACTTGTGTATATCTATCGGTATATTTCCTGCACGCATGCAGATTGCCAAGATATCTGTATTACACAAAAAAGGTGACAAGAATGATCTAAATAACTATAGACCAGTTTCAATCCTTCCTGTTTTTTCCAAGGGGCTTGAAAAACTTATCCATAGCCGTCTGGCTAAATACTTTGAAAAATACAATATGATTACACAATCCCAATTTGGCTTTCAGAAAAATAAATCAACAGAACTGGCACTACTCGAGGAAAAGGAATTTATTCTGTGCAATCTTGAAAACATGAAGTTAGTACTGGGAATTTTTATCGATTTTACTAAAGCGTTTGACTATTTAAACCATGAACTACTACTAAAAAAACTACAGTATTATGGAATTCGCGGTCAACCATTACGCCTTTTTCAGTCATATCTTGGTTATCGGAAGCAGTATGTGTGCTGCAATAATTTTAATTCGACAATAAACAAAATTTCGTCAGGTGTACCTCAAGGTAGCATACTAGGACCATTTCTCTTTAACATCTACGTAAATGATATTGTGAACAGTGACCCATCATCAAAATTTATTATTTATGCAGACGACACGACCATACTTTTAGCTGATGATAGGGCAGATGAGCTTGTGTCTAGAGCTAACATCCTGTTAGATAAAATTACTACATGGACCAAGAGAAATGCTTTAAAAATTAATACCAATAAGACGAAGGCAATGTTGTTCCGTCCCAAAAATAAAACTGTCTCTTCCATAGGCTCTCTATTTCTAAATTCTGAGCGGATTGATTTGGTCGAGTCTTTCAAGACCCTTGGAGTTGTGTTTTCAAATAATATGTCATGGGATAGCCATATTGAATATATACCTAAGTAAAAAGTTATCGCAGGTGGTGGGCTTATTACATCGGAATCGGTATATACTTCCGACATCAGTAAAAATACTATTGTATAAATCATTGTTTTTTTCTCAACTAAATTATTGTCACCTAGTATGGGGTACAATTGCAGCAACAAATCTTTGTAAAATACATATGCTTCAGAAAAGAATAGTACGCATAATTGCTAATGTACCTTTTAATTCGCACACTGAAAGCCTGTTCAGAATGTATAATATAGTATTAATTCACAAAATGTATAATTATAGACTTGCAGTAAAGTTTAGAAATGAATTGCTTACTGCTAATACTTAACCCAATTGTCACATTTAAGAGAACATACACTCCATTATCGCTTTCGAAACCCTGAGCGCTGGAGCGTACCTACCTGTCGATTGAACATCGGCAAGGAAATGTTATCATTCAGGCTACCTAAACTCCTAAACATTTTTTGTTCTAATAATATTTTTCCAGAGAATCTATCAATGAATGAAATACGTTCACTAATGTACGATTTTTGTTATGACTGATTTTATTTTCAACACTCGTTATCAGTGGTTATACGTAGTGATGAAATTGTTTGATTCGTGTATGTGATGTGAATGTGTACTTCTTTTCTCTTTGATTTTGTTCATATTGTGCATTGAGTGCGCGAGTGTTAGTTTTTATGTTTTTGTAGTTATTTTAAGAGTCGCCGCTGTCGAATGTAACGGGGGCCGAGGGCTCGTCAAGCCGTTTAAACACGGCTTTTTTTCTCGGCCTCCGCCATTTTTTGAAAAGTAAATAAAGTATTATTATTATCGCCGTCGGCGATCGAGCACCGGCGGAGGCGGTTGATCTGACATACCGCGTTCGGCTTTGGCTAGCAGACGGCGTTCGTAAAATGGCGTCAGCTGTTGCTGGCTTCACGCGGCGGTACCGTGCGTGCTTCCATTCATTCGGCGTTTGTTGCCATGGTGACGGCGAGGAAAGCAGACGTGCGGAAGAACGCTGCGGCGCAGCGATACCAGGTGCGTTCTAAGGCCCTTCCCGCATGCTTTACAATGGGCGGAAGGCGAACAAAAAGAGTTCGAAATAAGGACTTAAAGGGGCACTGACAACCCAAAGGTCGTATTTTTTTTATTGTCTAAAACGATGCAAGTTGTAGTCATAGACACGCAAAAAAAAACCGCATCGCGAAAAAATTTTCCCGCGCGCGCGCGCGCCTTTTTATTTTTGGCGTTTAAATTTCCCGCGCTCACCTCCTCGCTTCTTTTGATCGGTGACGTCAAAAATCAGGAAATTTAGAAGCTTTGTAGGTGACATTTCTATAACATTTAATAACGGCAATCGTAAAACATGTTTTCTAACGCAATTGCGAACGCACTACGGCCCCTCTTTTTGAAATACCAGAAATCAGAGTTCGGTGTGATGTTGCTTCCTGGATTTGTACCCTCCCTCGAAAAACTTGGCAGCGCTCGTCGGCGAGGCAGGGAAGAACAGGGAAGAAACCGGTTTTTTCCCGCTTGGGGTCGCCGTGGCAACCGCGCTTTGCTTCATAGTGTGGAGCGGAGGTCTGAAAAAAAAGTCGAGTCGCAGGAGACCGCAAAATTTGACTCACTGCACTGGCGCGGATCGCGCGGGAACTTCAAATTCGGCATTTGGAAATTGTTTTTTTTTTTAATTCACAAATACTGAATTTTCAAGTTTCGAATTTTGAGGGTAATGTCCCGGCATCGTTTTCAATCGTTTCGGATAATAAAAAAAAAAATGATTTTGATGTGTCAGTGCCCCTTTAACGCAGAAGGCTGAATTTCTCCAGCGCCTCATAATTTGACGAGCCTTACACGAAAAGCACGTTTTTTTGGCCATCCCGCGTCCTGTTTTTTTTATCCGCAACATGGGTCTAAAGTATCAGACTGCCTAATTTTCGTGGCAATTGACCTTGGAGTAGTGCTGTTGAGGCCCACAAACAAGCGCACCAATTGTGTTTGCTTGCTTTGGAGAGTACTGTCTGTTAAAGAGGCAGTAGGCCGCCATGAAGGCGGCCCTCCTGTGCGTTTATGGCAGATAGAAACCGCTGGCTGCAAAGCACATGAAGTCTGCATCCTCAGCGCCCGAGTAGAGGACGCTCGGCGTTGCCGGAATGTCTTGCTCCTGCGTTGGTAAGCAAAAACAGGGCAATGCGCGGATGTGATAGTCTCCTCTATATCATCGCAGTTAACATTTAATATTGACCAGCAAGCTGGCCCAATGTTATTTGCTGTCATTACCTCTCCTATGTGGAGTATGGGACACCTATAGATGAGAGGCGGACAAACCTTTCAGACCCGCGACACCTGAGTGACATGAGCGCCGCCACTGAAAAACGTGCGGTGGCAATCAGCTCATCGAACGACGTTTCATCGACATATCGTTTCATCAACACACGAAGTTTCCTCGACAGCTCGGATTAGCTTTTTTTTCTTTTTTCTGTAATAAGCTGCAGCAGACTTGTGTGGGTCAGGTGGGTCGGATCGCGCGGCGCGAGACACATGCTCGTCAAAACTCTCCGATCGGACAACTGTCGATGCGACGGTCGGGGGCCAGAGTTTTCGTCTCACCGGAGCGTCGGACGGGTCCTGCATGCGACCAACTTGCTAGACATTTTCCGCTCTCCGACGGTCGGAGGGCCGCAGCTAATAGGGAGTTTTCGTAGATCGTTTCCGCTATCCCGCAACGCTCTCCGCAACCAGCTACGCAAGCCGGAACCCTACAGTCAAGGCCATCGGCGCGCCGGCGCAGTAGCGGCTGTTTCGTTGCGGAGGGCTTAGCGGAGGGGGAAACGCGGTCTACGAAAACTCCCGAATGGCTGCACGGATGGCGCCAACGTCATGCTATCACGTAAAGATAGGCCCGATCGGGAGAAGTAGGGTGCCTTCATGTGCGCTTCGCATAGAGTGATGCCAACTACCTGTTTCCCTTTCCCACACCCTCTTCCACCGCCATTTTTTTCCTCTCATTGTTTCCCCGTGCGCCGAAAAGTGGCCTTTGTGTCCATCGGTCCTCCCATCCGAGGGGAAAAATGCTAATCCTCCCTCCGTGGGTTCCACAACGCTGCTCGGAACTTGTGAGATAAGGCGCTTGATTATCGCCGAGAACCAAAATGGCTGCTGGTTTGTCGGCGAGCGGTATTACAAAGGGTGGCATCACCCTAGCAAAGCGCACATGAGGGCTCCGCTCCCTAGGGAGAAGAGGACCGGGGAAGCGGATGGAAGCGGTGCGTCAGGCGAGTCGTCAAGTGAAGGCAACGGACGCCATGGAGTTCCCCCCGCGCACTAAACGAGCTGCTGATTCGCGCGTGGATGAATAGATGAATATGTCAAAACTCGTTGCTTTTTCGGGAATCGTTTCGAATGGGTTCGGGCTTCAGAATGGCTCCCTTCGAAGCTGCAATTGCTATATGGCCCATTAAACCATTAGTTAAAGGGAAACTGAAGCGGTTCTGTATCTGAGGAGAATCATTTGTATCGTCTTTATTTGGCCTCCCGGATCACGCATATCGAGACTATTTTTCAATTTGATGCACGGAGGCTGCAGAATTTAATGTTCAAAGTACCACCGAAGCCCCTCCTTTCCGAGGCGTGACGTCATATTAGGAGATTTCGGAATCTCCGCTTTCAGGCGTCTTCAGCGCCTACTTATCTAAGCTATCCACGCGCACTCTCACTAGTTTCAAAAAGGGCAGAAAGAAGTGTCACGACTGTGTCGCTGAACTCGTCGAACACAAAGTTGCACCCGAAGTTTGCGGAACGCGCTAATGGGACGCGCCGAGCGAAGTGTCAATCAATAGAATGCTCATTTCTTTGAAATCGGCAGAGTGTGGCAAAATTAATCGAGGCGCGTGAGGTGCCCGCTGATCGAACGGCTTCGCCGATAACGAAGCGCCTGTTTGTCCCTACATCCCTATGATTTGCAAATTGTCCCTAGGCGACCTTTTGATGCTCCAAATCCCTCCGAAGTTTATGGGGAAAAACAAAAAGTAATTAGAAAATTTGGTGTCAGTACGGGGGAATACACCTGGGCCCGTTTGCTCGAAGCTGGTTAACTCTAACCGCGGTTAGAAGTTAACCGCATTTCCCTACGAGGGGAAAGTTTAGGTCACGTGCCCGGCAGTGTAAGGACAGCGGGGAAACATGGCGGTACCCCAGTGAGTGAGCGCCGCTCGCTTTGTAACTGATATGTCGTTGTATACTTCGTTTCAGCTTCGGTCCGAGCGCGGCCGATGTTATGAGCCGAAGGGCCAATCACACAGCGAAAAAAGTGCAGCGTCATAGCGTGCTTTCTGTGCTTGACAGGACTAGCCGGCGGAGGAGCACGCGCAGAGAGACGGCGAATACCGGCTGGTCCTATCAACTGCAGAGAGCACGCCATGACGTTGTGCCTCTTTCGCTGTTTGATTGGCCCTTCGGCTCTTAACATCGGCCGCGCTCGGACCTAAGCTGAAACCAAGTATAGACCGTTTTATCGTGGGTAGCGCCATTTTGAGAGCGAGAGAGAAAAGGGGAAAGGGCTACCGGCGCTTTCTCCCTTTCTGGTTGTGTAGAAAGAGTGAAAGTCCCGGATGAGAGGCTTGGCCAACCGGTGTTGGGTGTCTGCTGTGCCCCAACTTCGTTCGCGCTTTCTTTTCTGTTTTAAACTCGCAAACTTAATTAGCGCCACGGTCTTTGATGGCAACAGTCCCCCGGTCATCGGGACACTATTGCTCGGTCATAGGGTGCACGAATAACGACAGAAAGCGTCGAATACTGCCCGAGGACCTATGCAGCTTGCATGGAATCTGGCAAGGCGAGTGCGGCTGCAATGTTTTTAAGCTCCACCGCTTTCCGTATGACTGGAAATGATGAACCATTCATCGATTTTTGCTTGCAATGGGCCTATTGCAACGTAGCAATTTTTAGTAATCCACAAGCGATACACGAAACGGGAACCTCAATTAACTTTTGTAAACACCCGGAGCTGCTACAGATCGTTTTGCTGCGCTGCTTTTATCTTGCGTGTCCGTGTTCTTATATTTCCTTGTGGATGAATGACGAAGACGTTCTAGATGTACTTATATCGAACCGCAGAAAGCCTCAAAGCAGCCACGAATTATTTTACTATCTGATGCAATATTTTCAGTACTAACCTCCAATTTCTAGCGCTGACACGTTCGCCGCCGCTGTTTCCTCCGTCGCCGCACTGGCGGATGCCATGACTCGAACAAAGAAACGTGCACACTGGGCTCGAAAACGCAGATCGCAACACACGAGACGTACCCTGCAGCGATTATTCAGCGCTTCAAAGCGCCCAATCAACGGAAACAACCCAAACAACCCACCAGCGGCATCCAAGGAGCGCTTTTGCCGGCTCTCTGGTATCGCGCAGGAGATCGCGATTCAGGAAAACCGATAGAACTACCTTTTCAACAATTTCTAGCCTCACCCGGCGGCGGAAATGAGCCTTTAACTAAGTGTTGTAGATGATAAAATCGAATCAGTCCCCACTGCAAATTATCAAAATTGAGTCATTGTCAACACTTCAAAATACCAGTATTAAGATAAATTCAGTTACAAAATTGTACAAGCTGAAGCAGCAATTATCAGGAGAAAACTTGCACGCACCTTGCGAGCGTACCCCATGTTCATCGGCGGTACAGCGTTCGGTGCGCGCTCCGTTCACAAAATGTTCCGAGCACAGTCGAGAGGATGGCGTTGGGGATAAGTCTTTTCGGTTTACGGACGCAATCCACAGCCGCCGAGACCGGGGTCACGTGGAAAGCGATGGAGCTTAAAGACATTGCAGCCGCTCTCGCCTTGCCGGATTCCTTGCAAGCTACATAGGTCCTCGGGCAGTATTCGACGCTTTCTGTCGTTATTCGTGCACCCTATGACCGAGCAATGGTGTCCCGATGACCGGGGGACTCTCACCATCGAAGCCCGTAGCTCTAATTAAGTTTGAGAGTTTAAAACAGAAAAGAAAGCGCGAACGAAGTTGGGGCACAGCAGACACCCAACACCGGCCAAGCCTCTCATCCGGGACTTTCACTCTTTCTACACAACCAGAAAGAGGGAAAGCGCCGGTAGCCCTTTCCCATTTTTTCTCTCGCCCTCTTTCAGTAAAACGGTCTATAGCTGCAATATCGGGCGCGTTAGTCAGCAATGAACGGTGCAGGAGGCTTTTGCTTTGCCTTACAGGGTTCATGCGGGTCCTTGAAATCCTTGAAAACCCTTGAATTTAAAAGTAGCGTTTTCAAGGCCTTGAAAGTCCTGGAATTTTTACAGATCCTTGAAAGTCCTTGATTTTCGAGTTTGACGACGACATTTAGCAGATGTTTATGAACGCCTGGCCACACTGGAATCAGTTTCGGTTTCGAAGGGCATAGCCAGATTCACATCCAATCGACTCCTTTATGTAATTTTCGGCACGAGATCAGAAGTTGCCGGCGTAGCTCGAGCGTAAACTGGTGTGTAATTTGTGCGGTCGGAATTACTGCAGCAACTGCAAGTGAGAAATAATGCCAGGGAAATGCAAGTTCCAACGCTTAGTGGCTGAGCAACGACAGTTATAGGCACTGGATTGCACCGGACTCGCCGAATCCAAATTGGGCTAAATGCAAGCCTTGCTCGAAAACGTTCGACATCGCTGCTATGGGAGAGTCGGCACTGAAAAATCACATGAAAAGCGCCAAACACGACGCGAACGTGAAGGCGGCAGTGAGTAACCCGATCAAGAACTTCTTGGTGCCCTCTGTAGGCGAATCGTCCGTGAAACCAACGTCCGTGGATCCAACGCAATCACAGTCGTCGGGCTTGGACGGTGTGTGCCAGAAGCATGAGCTAGTGGCTGATGCAGAGATTCTGTGGACACTAACAGTAACTGCATCGCACTATTCCTACATGTCCTGTTCACAGACAAGCGACTTGTTCTGAAGAATGTTCCCGACAGCGAAGTTGCTCGAGCCTTTTCCTGCGGAGAGCAGAAGTCTTTGTACGTCGCGTGCCACGGTCTCTGACCCTTTTTCTTATCTTCAATTGGCAGGTCGCTGTGGAAAATATGAAAGATACTTCCTACATCTCGCAGCGAATTAATTGTATGTAAGGCTGTAAACAATGCAGGTGGCATCTTGAATGTACAAATCACGAAGGAACTCGGGACGTCCGTGGCTTCTGCAAGGCACCATTACCGTGCTTTTTGGGAAGCCAAGAAGAAGCGGGAGCTTGAAGATGCAGGGCAGGTGAAAAGGCGCTGCATTGATGAAGAAGTTCAAAGATTGAGAAAGAAGAAGAAACTGGAAGTAGCTGTTGCTGAATTGACGGCTTCAGCAGACAATTATGCAGAGAAGGCAGAAGCCTCGAGTGACCTCACATAGATCATGAAATCCAACAGCCTCAGGAAGACCGCCAAAAGCAAGGCACAGGAAATTCTGAACATTGACCTTGAAGTCCAGAAAAAGCAATGTGAACTACCATGAACATTGGACGAGTGCTTGTTTGATGCATATTTTTTGTTTAACATGTGGGACACGGCAACGTGTGTTGTTAATGTACTTCTTTGAATCCAGCATACAAAAAGGAAAGCCCCTTAATATCTTGTCTCGTGCAATAAATATTACATTTTTAACGCATTTAGAATTGTGTTTTGTCTAAGTAAGGCTCTCAACATGGTCCTTGAAAATATCCGGGTTGGGCCTTGAAAGTTCTTGAAAACCCTTGAATTTTCGTCTTCGAGGCCAGCATGAACCCTGCCTTATCTCACTTAAATCGCAAAGCATGAGCAGTGACCTCGCCGAATTTTTTAGATAGTCATTCGATTCGGGCCATTCCTAATTCTAAATTAACGCCATAGTTGTCGGCATGGCAACGTCTTCGGAAAGTGGATTGCCTTGACTCAATCGGCCGGGTGTTGATAGCACACAAAAACAGACAGCGTCCCCATGGGAAGCGAGCATGCCGGCCGCGTCGCGGCGGTCGCCTATTGTTTGCCGCATCAATTGTTGTGGCTTTCTTAGAGCGAAATAGCTACCTTGGGAATTACAGCGCTAACCCGCTACAACGCACAACCAACGCAGCGACTGGCAGAAGTTCCCCGATGCAACGGACACGTTTGCCGCTAGGGGCGCCCTGGTCGGGGCTTGAATTAGATCCGCACCTTTTCTATGCCGGCCGCGTCGCGGCGGTCGCCTATTGTTTGCCGCATCAATTTTTGTAGCTTTCTTAGTGCGGAATACCTACCTTGGAAATTACAGCGCTAACCCACTACAACGCACAACCAACGCAGCGACTGGCAGAAGTTCCCCGATGGAACGGACCCGTTCGCCGCTAGGGGCGCCCTGGTCGGGGTCTGAATTAGATGTGCACGGTTCCTATAGACCTTTCCAAAAACGAGCTTGTGGCCGGTGCCATTTTGAGCGTTCGTGCGTATGGCGAGTGCTTTGCTCGCTTTCCGAAGCGACGAACACGCACGTGCTGGGCTGTGAAGATCGCACGCTGGACTGTGATTTTGTAAACATTGGAAAGGTCTATAAACCTTTTGCTAAATTTCCCAAGCACCGAGGAGTATGCTACGAGTGTAGTTACACGCGCTGCACGTGCTGGCGTCTGCAGTAGCAACAGTTCTAAAGCAAAAAGCCTAAAACAAATTTTGCCTTGCACGCGCGTTCGTCGAAGACTTATGATTATTTGCTTCGCATCTTTTTGTAAGGGGAAGGCCAGCGCACGCGGATAGTAGAATTACAGTTTCAGCGTTCTCCTCGATGCTTGGGTAATTTACTATTGTCAATTTTCACTGGAGCCGAATTACAGGTTTTTCAATTTATGATGGTGTTATATACAGTTCTTACAAGCTGGCCGACCGTGCTGCCGGTGTACCGCCCGCCTTTCCCTGCTCACTTCTTCTTCATCGTTTCTAGGACTGAACTTCGCCGTCCTCTTTGGAACTTGGAAGAAAATTTCGACGATACTTGTCTTCACTTCAGACAGCCAAATATTTAGAAATTTTCCAAACAAGGGTTAATTTAGTTTTACCTTACCGATTATCTGTACCAGGAGCATTAAAAAAAAATGTTTCTTAAGCTATAATGTAAGCACCATTGCGTCACCAAAACCCGGTAGCGCGCATTTTTGGGTCCCCCCTTTTCGGGAACTTCTCCACCGAAGCCACTTAGATTCGCTACAACCAGTAGGTGACATCAGCTATCGCCCCCATAATAAAACACGGAGCTATCGCTCATCCAGCCCTCGTCAAACTTGGCTAGGTACTTGTAGGTACCTAGCAGGGAAGGGCGGTTAACTTTTAACCGCGGTTAAAATTAACCGGTTTCGAGCAAACGGGCCCTGGCAAGCTTGCAGTTGCACACGCTGCCCACACGAGCGACACGCGCTTGGCGGGCCAAAGATCCGCGTCGCGACTGGTCGGAGGTTTTTCGCGTTTTCTGGCGCTTAGTTACATCTTCGGGGAAAACGAACGTGAGATTCACGGGATAAAAATACGCCAGAATTCACCTGTATTTTTTTTTTTTTTTTCAAAAAGTGTTTTAACTTCCCTTTAAAAAGCAATATTTTTTCGTTCATTAGTTGAGCCTCACAAATATACAGCGAAGACTGGATCCACCTATCTGTAGCCTCCTCTTTTTTTTCTTCTAAATTCTGTTCAACTGGAAAAGAAAAACACCCTGTATTTTGCGCGAATAATTGAGCACCCTTCCAGCATCGTACACAATTTAAGCACCCTTCTCGTAGGGTGCTTGCACCCAGGCATCTTCTCGCTTGTCGTGAGAAGCACTAAGCGCAAAAAAAAGTTGCTAAATGGTTAAATAAAGGGTGCAAAAACTTTAGTGTGTAGCACTATTCCTACACTATACAATAGCATATAAAAACATCAGTTTATTTAAAAATGTCGACCAGCCACCCTTTGGTCGATCTCATCTTAAATCACCCAATAATACAATTAAGGTATTCTAATATAGTTTTTGAAGTTACACTATAATTAGTTGCTTATGATATAATTTTCAACGCGCGAACAAGTATGGCAATCAAAAGTGTGGAAATTATCAGTGGTGCCAATTGCAGTTTTTTTTAGTTTCTAATTTATAAAACAAAACTAATCTAAAATCGAGGAAAACATTCTAGCTAATGTGAGAAATCCACGTAAAATTACATTAATTGTGGGTAAAGCATATGGTGCTATCACAGTCGCGATTTTGGACAATTGGCGAAACCTGCAAGAACCTGCCACCCCCCCCCCCCCCTAATTTTTTTTTGTTTTTTTTTTTTAATTGCTAATTTTAGAGGACATTCACTTTCTTCAACTTCTATACTCGGCGACAACTTTTCTTGGCAATGCTGCCAAAGCTACAGAGCCGAAGCACGTTGTCTTCTTACGCAGCTGAACACAGTCCCCGGGTCTAAATTGTGTTTTGGCTGTAACGTAAATTATAATCTTAATATTCGTCATTTGAATAATAATTGTCACATCACTATGAATCTTGAACAATAAACATATAAAAATGAAATTAGTTTTCTAGTTACTCAAGATCTGGTAGTAGGTAACGAGAGGAAAAGGAGGTAGAGGAGCACAGAACCACGAGATCATGGAGGGCACGAAAGGGAACGATAAAACGACACCATCGAAAGGGACGTGCCCGGGATCTCTTCCTTAACAGATGGCATTTGCTCTGAGCCCGGGTATGTCCACTGGAAACGGTTGCATAGACACTAACGAGCTGTATAGCGTGCTTGCCTTGAATGCCGACAACGAAACCAAAACGGAAAACGAAACCAAAACGGACGTAATGAAAGCCCAGATGCTTGGCGGAGTGATACATGTGCAGGAGCTCCCCCCCCCCCCTAGCATTCCCTTCATTGCCAAGAAAAGTTGTCGCCGAGTATAGTCGCCGTCATTTTGCCAATCTCAGCCTTTCCAGTTCGAAGGAACGGCCACCTGCTTGCACGTCTGCCCACTGCAGAACGTTTCGTTGGCGTTGGAAACCGGTAAAACAGTAGTGAGTTTTAGAATTGCGTATACGATCGAACGCAAGCACTGTCTGTTTGCGTTAGCGTTCCGTGTTCAACACTACGCGTGAGCGGACCCCAAATTTGCGGTCTTGAGATTGGAGCATGACAACGACGCGCTCGTGCAGCGTGGAGCAAGCAACTCTAATGCACAGCGCTTGCTTCAATGCGCAATACTAAAACCCACTACTAAGGTGTAATCCCACACCGACTGCAGCACTCCATTGGAACAGTGAAGAGTGTGGTTTCCATTCGGAGATGACATTTCGCGGTCCATGATCGCGAGCAGTTCCGCCGTGCCCGCTGAGCAGGAGAACCGGGGAGCCCTCACTAGAGCGCTTCCCGTTTCCGCCTCGGGAGGGCGAGCTGCACTCTAGGGTCTCTTGTCTTGTGTTGTCCTTTCTCCTGTCGACCGAATGGAAGTGTAGGTCACGTGACGGGCTCGCCTAAATGCCCCTCGAGAGATGCGATCGGTACTGAATGCGCTTTGAAATGGCTACGACAAATTTGGGGCGCTGTCTTTTATGGCGGGTTTTGGGGGGAATGGGCGCTGCAGCTTCGATCGCCCTTTCTGCCCACTTGGAGTGGCGTTGCGGGACTCGGTTACTGACCCTGCTGATTTGGACGCAGAATACCGCCGTCATTTTACGTCGGCGGTATTGTGCGTCCGCTTCGCGGGTTCACAAAATGTTCCCGAGGCTCCGAGCTCTCGGGCCGCCGGGCACTGGATTTGGAAGGCAACAAGCGCAGTAACTCGACTAAGATCACCGAGGGCAATCGAAGAAAATGAACCTGTTGAGAGACGTCCTTGACTGACAGTTTTCGTTTCTAACGCTGCAGTTCCGTTCTCGTTAGATCTTGTTGTACTCTTCGAGTACCTTACATAATAACAGTATTTTGAAGCGGAGCATTTCGCACTGGTACATGTCCCTGTTTTTTTGTTTTTTTGTTTCTTTTTTTTTTTCCTCTTTTCTTGGCAATACTTACGTTTTCTGCTCAATTGTGAGCACCTAGATGAGCAGAAGCATTTGACAAGCCAACCCCTTTCGTTTCTTGCTTTCCTCTCGCTACCGTTCATCCCGAAAAGTGACGCAGCGCGGCCTGTTCAATAACGGAGAAGAAAACACAAACATTGTTTATTTGGATGCTTTATCGAATATAGATTGTACTTGGTGCTAATGTCCACTATTAAATCTTGGATATCGCTGGAGGCTCGATATAAGGCACGTAATCTGACAATGCCCGTGTGACGCCGGACAGTTATTTTAACGAGCGGTTTTGTGTGAAACGGCAAGCGGTCGAAAGAACGCTCGCGGGCGGATTTTCTATTGTTTTTTTCGAGGCTGCCGTCTTGTTCCACCCTTGACAGGTCGACGGCGACGTCTTCGGCTGTGGGTGCACGTACATAAGGCGGCCGACAATGTTTGCGACCTCTTTTGGGAAGCGATGAATCCGGTTGGACGGGGCAAAGACGGCGAGTTTCCGGCTCGTCGAGGGTATATCTGCCGACCCCGATGCAAATGGGCGACTGGAACGGACTCCCGGTGTCGCCGCATCAGATGGGGCCAGCGGCTTCCTGCTTTCGGCGCAGCCGTTGGCCTTGATCTTGGCGCGGTTAGCCGCCCGTTTTCCGTTCATGCGCGCTTCTCTCGACGCGCCCTGGCCAAGGTGGCCGTCTCTTCATTGTGAGCCACGGATCCGACGAGCGTGCACGACGGCCTATGGCACGCAACATTCGGCGGCCGGACGGTTTCCGCCGCTCCCGAACGCATTCGAGCGCCCCTCGGTAGAGTCCGGGGGGGTCTTATGGTACGTTTACACTTGCGGATCCGCTAGCGAATCCGCCCAGCTTTCGCCGCTGGCGCGAAACGCTGGGCGGAAAACGCGGCGGCCAGCCGTCTAGGCCCAGGACCTATTTCTGCCGCCGAACGAGGCGTTTCGCTGACCGGAAGTGACATTCTTGCGCAGCGCGACGCTGCCTACGTCACGACTTTCGGGAGCAGCAGAGCCCGGGAGAGACAGCCGAGGTGGGAACTCTCGCGCCTTCTCGTCATATTTGACGGGATGTTACGACAATGGCTGCCGCAGCCGGCGCCACCGCCGCCGCTCGAAGGAAATAGATATACTGTAAACGACTAAATTTTCGCGAGGACCTAATCTTTCGCGAATCGCCTACAATTCGCGAAAAATACAGCGAGCGAAGAATTCGGGCAATATGTGAACGCTACGGAAGCTACACTCGATTAGCGAAAATTAGAACCCGCGAATAATTTCATATTTTCAGCTTTGGCCCGATTCGCGAAAATTTGAGCCCGCGAAAATTAAGTCTCTTACAGTAAACACAATCCGCTCGTCGCCGCCGCCGCCGGGAGCGAATCCGTTCCTGCGGCAGCGGATTTCTTTGATTCGCTGGCGGATCCGCGCAGGCGAAAAGTGGATTTTGGAGCCGAGTGGCGAAATGGACTTCCGCCTCTGGCAGAACATCTGAATCAGTCCGGGATCCCAGATTTTTCGCCAGCGACGAGTCCCTTTCGCAACCCGGCTCCAAAATCCGCCTGCGCACGGATCTGCCCGCGAATCCGCAAGTGTAAATGCGCCATTAGCCAGATGCAGATTCCGGCAGCGAAGCGGGCTTCTCGAAATCCGCTAAAAGTGTCTGTAACGTTTCCGGTGTCTGTTACTTGCTTTCAGGATTGGGTCCGGGCTGTAAAAATATACCGATTTCCTTCTCTTTATTTTAATATAGCAGAGGTCTGGTCTGGCAACTCGAGCAGTGCGCATGGACAGGTACATGGAAGAGGGAGCAGTAGGAGTAGGGGGAGGGTCCCCGGTCTGTTTTTTGCGGTCGATATCGTGCTGATGGCGGACTCCCTGCGGGACCTACAGGCCCTCATGACTGGGTGGGGGAGCAAACGGGGGCAGCCCTGGGGCTGGAATTCGGCGTTCGAAAATCGGCACTGATGAGCTCCGGGGGTGGAGTGGAACTTGAGACCGACGATCCAGGGTAACCCAGTGCCGTGGAAGGAGAAATGCAGCTATTTGGGTGTGTGGGTTTATGGGACACAACTAGCTGATAGAGCAAGAGGCCACGCTCGCGCTCCAGGCAAAGAGTAGAAGCCGCGGAGTCGCTACGGCCAAGGCCCTCTGGGGATACCACCGGCACGAAGTGACCCGTGCAGTGTGGAAGATGGTCGCGGTGCCGGGGCTCGCCTTCGAAAATGGAGTGTTGTTGTGCCATTCGTCACGAACCCGGGAATGCCTCGGATTGCGACAGAGTGAAGCGGGGGAGCACCGAACGGGGACATGGGGTGGTGGGCTAGTTTCGATGCGAGGGAGCAAAGCTGGGTTTCGAGCGGCGCCTCAGCAGGATGGGGTGTACAAATATGTACACCCGAAGAGCATCTCGACCCGATGGGTGCGTCGAACAGGCAAGCTGAGGTCAGTGAGCCAGTCCACCCGGCCGAAGAAGAGCACGAAGGACTACGAGGAAGACATACGGGCCAGGGTGAACAAAGGGAAAACGCAGCGGTGGGCCGAGACGGCGGCACGGAAGTTGGCGATGAAGAGAAGCCGGAGATGAAGAGGGTGGACTTCCTGGATAAGGGCAGTGCGCTTCTCTTCGACGCCCGAAGCGGGATGCTGCGGACTCGGGTGCATCGAGACAAATACTCCGATGTGGACGTGAGATGCACCGGGTGCGCACAAGGAGTCGCGGAGACAGCGCCCTAGTTGAGATCCTCCGATACAAAGGGGTACATCCAAATCCAGGTCGCGGGTGACGCCTCTTCTGCAACCTCCACCCGACGCTGCGATGAACTACCGGCAGGGGACTTCTCGAGAGTGGCAGATGGACGGTGTTTCGCTGGGTACTCCAACAGGCCGCGAAACTCTCGAAACCGTAGCGGATAAACCCAGATCGGAGTCGGTTCGAGTGAATGTCGCTTTGGCGTCTCGGGGCGTCCGTCCCCAGTTTGTTTGATGATCGTAGCGGACTGGGCCAAATGATTGACCGCGTCGTTGGCGGCCCCGTCGACGGCGTCCATCGACGGCGTCCATCGACGCCGTCCATCGAACGTCTTGGAGGAACGGATGAGCTCTCTGAGCCTGGCTTGCCCTGACGGCCGGCGCTCGAGGCCCTCCTCCCGGCCACCCCGACCCGCACGCTTCGTGTGCGCCCACGGCCTGTCATCGCCAATAGAAGCCAAGAAAAAAAAAAAAAGTTTCCATTAGCGTCGGAAAAAGGGGAAGGCGTCTTTGCCCACAGAATGATTTGTTTTCCAACTAATATCCTTTCTGTTTAGCTGTTTTTTGCTCTGGTGATGGAGGACGGCGAGGAGCATCCTCCTCTCCCTGGGTCTCGGGGACATCGATCGCGCTCGGCGTCTTGGCGGGAGGGGGATCCCGTTGGGAGGAATAGACCGTGTGCCGGCCACACACCAAGGCCTTTTAATGAACGCGCCACGAGCGAGCCAGTGGGATTTTGATTTGCGAGAAGAAAAAGAAAAGAGGGGGTTCGTGCGGAAGGGACGATTTTCGTAGAAATCCCTCGGCGGTCCTTACCCATAGTTGTACGAATTGGGGTCTTTCACTCTGTACTTGGTAGATTTCCTTCTTTTCGAGCCACGTCGGATGGCACGCTCCTCGGCAGCTGTTTCGAGATGCGGTCGTTAACGGAAGGAGGGAAATCTGGTTTTAATTGCAAATGATGTTGCCTGGGTGAAGGAGTTTAAATGATGTGAAATTGTCGAATATCATTTTTCTAGCTCATTAAGTCCTCTCCCGCCTTAGCTTAGCTCTTCTCAGCTGACCTTTATGACCTCCGAGATTCCTGGGTCGCAAGGCTCTCCTCCGGCCATTCCATTCGTCGGGAGAGACCGAGAAAATAATGGCTCGAGGCTTTTTTCCGTGCGCGGTGGTACATAATCGAGCTTGCTTGGCTAGCTACTCGGACAAAAAGGCGCTTCTTTGCCCCAGTTATGTAGTCGTTGCTTCTCACCATAATTGACAAAGCGGTGGCTTGAAATCCGTGTCGCCTGATTGTTTTCAGACCCAACCGCGCATCCAATCATTTTAATCAAAACCTAGTGGCGACTCAATAACGACTCTCGCTAAAGTTTTGACCCAAAATACAATTTTCTTTGTGGCAATGTCACGCTCATGATTCCCTCGCAGATCGCTTTTACTGAATAGGAGGGGGGTTCGAGTTGGTCTCGTCATTCGCTTGGGACTTCAAATTGCAGTGTTTCTTTCGGGATATATTTGTTTAATTTACCAATCGTTTTCGTTCTGTCCTTTTTCGCGTTTCTCTCAAGTGCTCCTGGGATGCCGTCTCGCCATGACTTTGCTATCGGCAGGGCTTTCACGGCTTCGGCCCTTTCGTCGCAGTGGAATTTCGTGCGACATTCTATTACTGTTTACTCTTGACCAGGGTCGGTTTGCTAGAAACTGTCTTAGCGAAGGCGAAAGGAAGCACTGCCAAAGCCAGCGCACCAGCTGAGCGGCGCTTGAATCGCGTTAACGAAAATACGAGCTCTATAACTAATTTAATGTTTGATATACTAATAATATGAATAATAATTTGATTGGGTCAGGAGAGCCGCGACACCCCAGAAAGGCGACTGCTTGTACCATGGACGCTCGCTATGCCGCGTCTAGCTGATGGTGATCAGTGATCATGTACTAACGATATAGTACACAAGATGAGGACGACGTGTTCTGATCGTGGTTTGGAAGTACGGTTGAGGCGAGTCAGCCAGTGGGCCGAGGTGACCTTGCGCACTGTTCGCTGAAGGTTTCAGACGGTAACGCCCTGGCAGTCTGGTGGTGCGGTTGCTCACTTGGGTGAAGGCAGCGGGCTGCAGGAGGTGGCCCATTCGAAGTAGACGGCTCTCAGCCGCCAAGCATTGCATGTTCAGGGCTTGAAACGTATACACGAACTCATCTCTGTGACGTCATGGCGCGGTGGTGGCGCGTCGGTCGCACTTCCGGTCTGGGGCTGTGGGCAGAAGTCCCCATGCCAGACGTGTATTCCTGCGTTGTTTTGAAAGGAACCAGACAAAAACCTGCCTTCTCGTCAAAACGCCGCGACTGGGGCCGTACCAAAAGTCTCGAGAAAGGTTTGAAGGTCAGTTTTCACGTGCTCGGTTCGTCCGAGAATCTGAATATGTGCCGTGAAAAGGGAAAAGCAGACGCCGTCGGACAACGATTGCTTGGGCGGGAAGCACTTTGGGTTGAATTCACGGATACTTTGGTCATCAGATTTATTTGTTTTGTTCCAACATAAACGCCAAAAAACCGTCAAGTTGTGCGGACCGCCTGCGGATTACGTTCAGTGCGTCTTCAAGTTCAAACGGCCGCCTGATCGTTCGAACTGTTGTCTGCTCTTTCAAACGTTACTGCTTGTCGTCTGCTCTCTTAGACGACGCCGGCCCGTAGACCACATGTTGGCCCGAGACTTGCGATAAGAAGTAAGTGCAGGCCTCAAAAGACTAAGTTTGAAGGTCGGTAAGCAGGCTCGATGTAAACAGTAGATACAAGGAGATGTTGATCATTGTTACCAGTGACCATCACCGACTTGTTATGCCTAATTCAGTTGGTCCGATTCAGCTTGCGATTGTCAGTATCGACGTCGACCATCTCAGCTACGGTTCACGCATTTGTAGCCCGAGCGGCGTCGCGACTGAAAATTCCGAGCGAAATCTCATCATGCGAATCAGGCTTTAGCGTACATTCTGCGGCGTCCACGCGGAATGAATCGCCACATGTCACATTATTCACGCGAAGTTTTGCGGTGTAACGAGCCTCGGTAATTTCGCTGACGCCGCTCAAGATAGTCTGACATCGTCAGGAAGAGTAGAACCAACAATTTGAACGCGAAAAAGGGCAGGGGGACTCACGCTGACGCCGACAACATCGCATTTCAATGGTGTGTTTATGGGCGACGGCGAGCTTCTTGCCCACACCCCCAACGCGCATGCGCGGCGCCGGTGGCGTCCGATAGGGGCGCACCGGGCGCTCCGGTTTGTTTGTAAACATGAGTTGGTGTATAGCGCCGCGGTGCTTCCTGTCCTCGCAGTCGTCCATGATATTGGTACCGGCTCTGTATACCAGCCCCGTCTCTGGACAAGCTTGGCGAACGAGCGTCTCGGAGGCCGACCCCCAAACTTCGTTTCAGTTTCAGCGAGGCCGAAGGTATACACGGGCGAGCATCCGAACAGCGCTTGGCAGGGACGCTGAAAGCCCGGAGCTCGCTCTTGTTGCTTCTGCCAGTGGTTTCGCGATCTACGCGCTGAAAGCATCCCAAAAAACTACATTCGTGCAAAACCTATTTCCCTGTTAGTTTAAAGGTTGCGGACACGCTTTTTTCTTAGGGCAAATTCCTTCAGTGAAGCGGTCGACGAATGCGCGCGGATCCCAAGAGCTGCCTCGGACCAACCACGTTTCAACAACTGTTTCGAATGAGAAATTCTTCGGCGGACACGGCTGTTGATACCTTAAAGGGGGGGTGCAACGATTTCCGGACTTCGGTCAAAGATTTGTGGAAGTTGCCCTCTGACACTTCTGAAGTAAAGAACAGAAAACCGATTTCGCCTGCGTGTCCTAGTTGTGGCGTAAAAAAAAAGATAAATATTGGCATTTCGGGCACCCCTCAACTCACTCCAGGGTCACACCCGGTCGCACTCCCAGTGACGTCATTCGGAGTGCCGTGTAGGTTCCCGTGTGCTATCTCGGAGGACGCTTCCTCTCCCTCTCTCTGCTGACATTAGCGGGCGTTAGGCTGCAGCTTAGAGCCTAGCGAGGTCACGTAATCTTTTCGCCGTAGTTCCTTCGGCCGCCACTTGGGGCTGCAGGTGGGCGAAAAAGCTCGACTTTTGCTTTGCGATTGTGCAGCGGAATCGCGACATTTTTAATGAAGAAGGGGTTTTCTCTATCCTTCGGGACACGGTAAACAACTTAAAAATGACAAGATGCAAATTCTTTTAATCATAAAATCGTTGCACCGCCCCTTTAACGTGGACGAACGCAACGCGATCCTGCGCAAAACGACGGGGCCACCTCGTCGTCTCGCGCAGCCCATTTCCATTTCCTGGTCGGTAGAAATCATGCGATCGCTGTGTGCAGTCGTGCTTCGAAGCAGCCATCTGGGCCACTGGTTAGCAGTTCGAAAACAAGCAAATAATGTGGATGACGAGTGCACACCCGCATTTTTTTTATTTTTGTCCGAAATGTCGCCCCGCAGGGGGCACCTGTGAAAGCAGGTGTTTGGAGAGTGGCGTCTCCACGGACCCCGAGCCCCGCAGGGGGCGCCTGCACCTTA
Source organism: Ixodes persulcatus (assembly GCA_013358835.2). Taxonomy (NCBI): domain Eukaryota; kingdom Metazoa; phylum Arthropoda; class Arachnida; order Ixodida; family Ixodidae; genus Ixodes; species Ixodes persulcatus. The sequence goes on along the minus strand of JABSTQ010009189.1, from coordinate 718,400 downwards.
GGTGCTAGGTGCTTGGTGAGTAGCGTCACCACGGACCCCAGCCACCTTGCGACACCACAGACCCTGAGTAAATAGTGGCTAAGACCCACCCACGTCTGGCTGTGCGTGGCTTTCCCGTGTCCGGGGAAAAGGGCATCCTGGTGGTTGAGCCGAACCCGGGGTAGGTTTGGACCCTTCGGGGCCCCCCGGGTGAGGCAATACACCACTTCGGCCCCCGCTTCCCGTAGACGGGTGTCCTGGCTTGGCCCGACCAGGATGATTCAGTCAGTCGCCACTTCTACTATCCCCTCCCTTCTTTTACCTTTGTCTTCTCCTTCTTTTCACTCTTCTCATTTCTCTTCTTTCCTTTTCAACTCTTTTGGCGGCAAGGGCTAACCTTGGGTGGCGACAGACCCCTTGTCCAGAACCACACTTGGTTATAGTACCTGGGCAGTGCTAATAGTTTAACGGTTCCAGCAAAGCCCTTTTTGTTATGGTCCGTTAACTATTCCCTTGTTGGGCTCCGTGGTGGGCGGCACACCACAGGTTCCGAACAAACTTCGCCTCTTATGGCAACCCCCCAAACCAAAACCCCCAGTTCAGGACGTGCTGCTAAGAGGCATCGTCCCGAACGAACAGTCATAGTCAAAGATAAGGAAGATGAAACTTTTTCAAGATTTATGGTGATTCACTCTGAGGTCCCTGACAAACCTCTCTCTAAGATATCACCGTTTCTTGTAGCGAAGGTTCTCGATGCTCAGATTGGAGGTGATTACAAAGCAAAGAAACTGCATTCTGGTGATCTGCTTGTTGAAGTTGCAAAAAAGTCCCAGAGCATTACTCTTCTAAAATTGACATCCCTAGGTGATATACAGGTAACAGTGAGCACACACAGAACCCTCAACACCATTCGAGGGGTGATTTCAGAAGATGATCTTTTTTCCAGTAGTGAGGACGAGATCTTGGAAGGCCTGCGGGCATCTAGAGTGGTGGCGGTCAAACGCATTATGATGAGGCGTGACGGTGCAGAGGTGAAAACTAAACACCTTATCCTGACGTTTGAACGTCACACGCTCCCTGCACTCGTCAAAGCTGGCTATTTGAATTGCCGTGTCAGACCGTACGTCCCGAACCCACAGCGATGCTTCCGTTGCCAGCGTTTTGGTCACGGGTCGCGCAGCTGTCGGGGGAGGGAGACGTGTGCAAAATGTGGGAGCCACGACCATGTGGCGGACATCTGTGAAGGTTCAGTTGCCTGCGCGAATTGCAGGGGTCCTCACCCTGCTTACTCTCGGTCCTGCCCGCTGTGGCGACAAGAAAAGGAGATCCTTACCTTACGAGCCAAAGAGAACTTATCGTATCCTGAAGCAAAACAAAGGTTTTCCTTCATTTCCAAAGGTACCTACTCCGACGCGGTGCGCAGGGGCCCTGCACCACGTACGGAGTCCAGGGCCACTCAGTTCTCTCTTGAGGACTTGGCAGGCCCCTTTCTGGCCCCAAAACAACCTGCGGGGAAGCAGGGTGCCCCAGGCAGTGCTGGGAGCACACAGACTCCCCAGTCGATTCAGGCACGACCTCCGGCTGACCGGCAGCCTCGTGCCAGTGGTTCTTTTCAAGATGGGGAGCGAGGCCGTCGTTCCGATTCCTCGGATGCAGCCCGCCTTATTACGGAGCAACAGGGCCCACCTGCTGCTCCATCAACGTCAAAAGACGTTGGAAGCGTGAATGCGGGAGGGTCCCGGCCTGGTACGTCGAAGCCTTCTTCGGCGGGGTCTGGCCGTGGCCGGAAACTCGTGGCTCAGGTCTCCGACCACGTCGGAACTGGCAAACCTGCGTCCAAGGTTCAGGATGCAGTGGGAGCTGTTGACGTTGCCGACTCTTCAGGTCCTTCCTCGGATCAGGAGGACATGGAATGGCAAACTGCTAAATCAAAACAAAAAGGAAAAAAGCCGGTGGTCCCTCCTTAGGGTGTAGCACATGCAGAATTGCTTTAATTCATTTATGAAATCTTTTATCCTTTAATATGGGCTCTGTAATTCTTCAGTGGAACTGCCGTGGCTTATTCACAAATCTTACAGATGTTGAGTTCCTTTTAGAAGAGTATAAGGCATCTGCCTTATGCTTGCAGGAAACACACTTGAATACATCTCACACTAACTTTCTGAGACGCTACAGTGTGTTTCGTAAAGACCGCCCTAGCGCGTCCATTTCTTGTGGCGGCGTTGCGGTGGTGCTTCCAAAACATATTCCGTGTGCAGAGGTTCCGCTTCAGACGCCACTCGAAGCTATCGCTGTTCGTCTCTTGTTGCATAAAGCCATAACTCTATGTTCAGTGTATTTTCCACCTTCTCTTTCCCTGAAGCGACAAGATCTCGACTCTCTTTTAAGCCAGCTTCCAGAGCCCTTTCTTTTACTCGGTGATTTTAATGCACATAGTACCCTTTGGGGAAGTGATCATACAGATACACGTGGAAAGATAATTGAATCCATATTATTTTCACATCCACTATGCATTTTTAATACTGGCCATCCTACATATTTTAGTCCTTCATCCTTGTCGTCTACATGCATTGACCTTTCTATTGGCAGTGCAAATCTGCTCCCTGATTTTTCATGGACTGTTGATCAGAATCCCCATGGAAGTGACCACTTCCCCATTATTTTAAAATGTAACGACACTCCTCAGTCTTCACCTACGCGCCATCCACGCTGGAAGTTTGAAAAGGCAGACTGGAGTCTTTTTAGGCAGTCGTCACTCCTGGCCTATTCTCGCCTCGATCAGCTTTCGATTGATGAGCTCAACCATCTTTTAACATCCCATATTCTCACGGCAGCGTCACTTTCAATCCCTCGGTCATCTGGACAGCTTCCTAGACGACCGAAGCCATGGTGGAATGAAGACTGTAAAGAGAGTCGCAAAGAGCAAAACAAAGCTTGGGGTGTTCTAAGACGTTATCCAACTCGGGATAACCTGATATCTTTCCGAAAAATGAAAGCTCGTGCTAGGTACATTCGTCGCAAAGCGAAACGCGAGAGCTGGCAAAAATATGCGTCCTCTATCAATAGCAATACTCCTCCCAAAGAAGTATGGGACAGGATTCATAAAGTAAATGGCTCATATCATGCTTTTACCATTCCACTTCTTTCCAAAAATGGAAAATGCCCAAGCAATCTTGAAGAGCAGGGCAACATCCTTGGCGAGCATTTTGAATTTATTTCCAGCTCGCAGCATTACTCGCCTGCTTTTCTGCAACATAAAAAGAAAGCTGAGAGTATGGTACTGAAAACATCTGGTGGTGAACGCGAAGCTTATAATGCCCCTTTTACATTACACGAACTGAACATAGTGCTCCAAAACTCTAAGTCATCAGCTCCTGGTCCAGATGGCATTCATTACTATATGCTTCAACATCTCCATCCTTCCACACTCGATATTGTTTTATACCTTTTTAATCGTATTTGGTTCGAGGGCTACTTTCCATTGGACTGGAGAATGGCAACAATCATACCCATACTCAAGCCCGGTAAGGAGCCATCCTGTGCGGCTAGTTATAGGCCTATTGCTTTGACTAGTTGCTTTGGAAAGACTCTTGAACGCATAATTAACAGAAGACTGATGTATTTCCTTGAACTAAACAAACATCTAGATGTGAACCAATGCGGGTATCGTTCGTCTCGGTCCACTCTTGACCATTTAGTACGGCTGGAGACAGCCGTGCGTGAGGCCTTCGTTCATAGACAACATTGCCTATCTGTATTTTTCGACCTCGAAAAAGCCTACGATACAGCCTGGCGTTTTGGTGCACTGAGGGACTTGTATGATCTGGGTATTCGCGGTCGAATGCTTCGTACCATTGAGAGCTACCTCAGCAGGCGTACCTTTCGTGTTCAGATAGGAACAACTTTATCTAAAGTGTTTGTCCAGGAAAATGGAGTCCCTCAGGGAGGCGTTCTTAGTGTCACGTTGTTTATTGTCAAAATGAACTCCCTTGCATTGGCTATCCCCCCATCGGTACAATATTCACTCTATGTAGACGACCTTCAGATCTCTGTGTCCTCTTGCAATCTGTCACTGTGTGAGCGACGAATTCAGCTGACCATCAATAAGCTATCAACCTGGGCCAATCAAAATGGGTTTAAGTTTTCCTCAGATAAAACAGTGTGTGTGTGCTTTTCTCGGAAACGCGGACTATTTCCAGAGCCGGTTCTAGCACTAAACAATGCCACAATTTCTGTGAAGCCTGAGCACAAGTTTCTGGGTCTTATATTCGACAGCAAACTAACCTTTGGTGCTCATATTAAGAATCTAAGATTAAGAGCTCTCAAATCACTTAATATTCTTAAAGTCCTGTCCCACCGATCTTGGGGTTCTGACCGGACGTGCCTTTTGAGGATATATCGCTCTTTAGTGCGATCACGACTGGACTATGGCAGTATTGTATATGGTTCAGCTAGGCCTTCCACTCTAAAAATGCTTGACCCTATCCATCATCTTGGGTTGCGATTGGCGACGGGTGCCTTTCGCACGTCTCCTGTGCCAAGTCTGTATGCAGAGGCCAACGAGCTGTCTCTTGAGAAGAGAAGATTTTCACTGGGCTTCATGTATTCCCTGAGAGTCAGGTCCATCTCTGATCACCCTGCGCGAATGGCTGTGGAAGACATGCGCTCTGAAAGGGTGTTTCAAAACAAAGCCACAACTGTGCCTCCTTTCTCTATGAGATTGAAAAGTGCGTGTGAGAACATGGGACTCGATTGGAAACCTCCTGTAGTGCAGTCTACTGTTGCAGGAGCACCTTGGGAGCACCGTGTCATTAAGTGTGACCTGTCACTGACGCGATACAAGAAAGTTGATACTCCCAATGGTGTGTTTCTTCAGGAATTCTTCGCACTGCAAAGTCAGTATGGCGAATATGTAAGCTTCTACACAGATGGTACAAAGACGGAATCTGCTGTTGGGTGTTCAATGATTGGCCCGACAGTTCAACTTGTTAGGCGAATTAACTCCTCTGCTTCTATTTTCACAGCAGAGCTCTATGGTCTGCTTGTAACCATAAGCTACATACTCGATAAGAAGCTGCCTCGCTCCATCGTATACACTGACTCCCTCAGTGCATTGCGTGCACTGTCTTCACTGACACCCCTCAAGCACTTCCTGCTTCTCCAACTGCGAAATAAGGTTGTTGCTGCCTCAAGACAGGGAAACGAAATTATATTTTGCTGGATTCCCAGCCACGTGGGCATTCCGGGCAATGAGGCTGCAGATCGCGCAGCAAGTACTTGCGTGAAGCGAACAATTGATCTCCACGACATTCCTTATGCAGACTACAAAGCCCGTCTCAGGCATCACGTAAAGTCGAAATGGCAGGCTGAATGGGATCAAGAAATTGGCAACAAGTTGCGCATGATCAAACCTCTTTTGAGCGAATGGCAGAGTGCACGCCACCATGAACGCTTTTTTGAGGTTGTCCTTTGCCGGCTCAGGATTGGTCACACTCATCTGACTCATGGCTACCTCCTTCGTGGGGAAGATGCCCCCACTTGTGAGCAGTGTAACAATGCCTTAAGCATTCTACATATTCTAGTAGAATGTCCTGCTTATCATGAAGAACGTTTTTTGTATTTTTCGCAACTGTATCAAGAACAAGTCCCACTCCACCCAGCTCTGCTCTTAAGTGATGATTCTCTTGTGACACACACTAATGTTTTCAAATTTTTAGATAGTATCGGCCTTCTACACCGATTGTAGCTTTCTTAACCTACAGATCATGCCCATCGCTCTTTTACCTTTTGGTACCCATTACCATCTTTTATCTAATCACTGGCTACTAAAGCCTCTTTCTTCTCTTTAAACCTTTTCCAGCAATAGTTTTGTTTTTGGCGCTCTATAGCCTTAGTAGCTTTTGCGCCATAAACACCAAATCAACCAACCAACCAACCAACCGAAATGTCGCACAAATCTCGACGGAAAAGCAAAATAATCCCAATATCTCGTCTGTCGACACTAGCCGCTTGGCAGGTCCGCCGGAGTCGTGTCAAATCGATTCCGGAGTCGTGCCAAATCGATTCCAATATTCTACAGCGGCCTCTTTCTGACAGATGGCCAGTGTGCTATCATCATAGCTAGCCTTTCACGGTGACTCAAGACACCGTATGATGCCTAGATTACGCAGTGTATCGCATTCGAAATTCTAGCGCACTTTACGCAGCCCATGCGAACAATACAGGATTCAGTCTTATTTTCACCGCCTACCGCTACTATCCATTGCAAATTTCGAGCATCGTGCTATGCCAGAAAGCCGGCTTCACAATTCTGAAGAGGGTCTTTTGCAAAATTGTCCGGATGTTACTGTACACAAAAATATTGAAACAATCCGACTGTTCTTGTGCCCCTGTACCACTCATTAACGCCTTTTCAAAACTGACAATTCTCTGAGAAAGTGACTTACAGCCAAGTTATACAAAGCAGTCACAATGGGTGGCCACTGCGTGCAATCTGCTCGCTTGTCGGCCTGCTAGAAAACACTTGTCGTTTTTCAAGAAAAAAAAGATTCGGTGATGACAAAAGCTGCAAGAAAAATACGTAGCTTAGTTTTTTGTGTGTGTGTTTTATCAGCAAGAGCAAAAAAAAAAAATAGAAAAAAGATTGTTGCTGATACTAAACTTTGTTTTTTAATGGAAGGGAGCTGATCTCAATTGCTAATAGGCACTAGAAGTGCCACTACTGAACTAGGCACTTCTATATTAGCAGGCTTAATATATTAGCAGGCACTAGAAGTGCCTGCTAATATATTTATAAAGACACACAAATATGAAGGCTGCATATTCAGATGGCAAAGCTCGCCTTTGAAAGAACTCCAGTGTTCCCTCCAGCTAGACAGGGTATTTTATGTTGAAAACAAAATAACTGGCAAGCAGGCCGCTGAATGCCATGGCGAAGTTTTTTTTTTGTCCCGAAATGACGACTACTTGATTGTCCCTGAAACGTACGTGTTCCCTAGAAGAGTTCAGCAAGAAATAGAAGCAGTCATCGTGTACGTGGCTCACAAGACGTCTAGAAAGGTTAGAATTACGCGGGATTTTTTATCTTCATTTGACAGCTCAGCCCCGCCGCTTCAGATACCGGGATTAATATTAGTATTAGCTATGTTTTTAAAATGACACATGTGGAAAGATCTAATGTCGGCTTCCGGAGCGCAAAGAGTAGGGTTTAAACCTTGGGCGGTCTCTTCTCTATAAAGTCTTTGGGACGTAATTCATAGCCTTAGTGCTTTGCAACTTAAATCACAGTGTTGTTTCTTTTTTTTTTTTTTACATTTAGGAAAAAAGAATTAAGCAGTATTAGAAATTTGAAACATGCACATACCAAGATACACTATCACTGTACAAGGTAGAAAGTCAATGTCCTGTATTCCTTTTCCTTCCTGAAAAATAAAAGCTTATATATTTGAACGATTTTTTGAGAACTATAGACCCTTTCTTCAAGGGCGCCGCCATCTTGAATTGTCGTCACTTCCAGTATGTGCGAAAACATTGTTTTGCGGTCGCCACGCCAGTAGAAGACACTTAGGATATAAGCGTAACCGTCACACATTATCGTTTTGCTTCCCCTTTATTTTTTTACTAGTTACAGGTTGAAACGTTTTAGTATTTTTTTGTCGCCCATGCCGGATACGCCTATTAGCTGGCTGTGGACGAGAGTGCACAGAAAAGGTCTATATGTCAACTGACCTCCAACTCCGCAACCAACCAGTTTTTCCTCTTTGTAGAAGGCTGGCACGCCGAGGGCAAGACCAACAAGTTTTGGATAGCTAGTTCCTGAAAGTTTACAGACATTTTCTCAACTTTGAGTGCCTCTTTCAACGTTTCCTGATTTAAAGAGCTATACTACTAGAGCTTCAACTGGATCCATTTGCTTAACAACCGAAATTTTGTGAAATATTGCAAAATTATCAAAAAGCGTACACATTAAAATGAGCTTTCTGCTACCCGTCACTGGCAATTTTACATTAATATTCTTTAGTATTTCCAATGCCACTACAACGCTATAACCGCTGTTAACTTTCGTTCACTTAAACACGGACGTTGCTGTGACGTGCGTGTATAGGACTGCCCTAAAAAAGAAGGTGAAGACAGTGGATCACTTAATAGTTCCTAATTTTACAGTAATTCCGCTCTCAAAACATGTCTATAATTTCTACGAGCAATGCGAAGCAAAGAACACTCTCCAGCGCGAAATTCCGGACAAGACGGGTTATGTTGAAATATGGCAAGCTGCCGGACTAGGTGGTTTCTCGCATAACATCCCATAAATGCCGCATTAAGATATAGATCTTGTGTCATTTATACTGATGATACTAATAACAATATCCTGAGCCGCATAAGAGGGTTCCATATCACACGAGCGAATGACATTTTAGCGAACAGCGGTCATTTGAGCGAATCGACGTTTTAGGGAATGACTGGGGAGCGTCTTAACCCACCCCTCTCCTGCGTTCAGTCTGCGACGGCTCATTACAAAAATGTTAACCAACCTGGCCCACCCGTAAACGCCGCTTTGCGGCGGCCGACCATTCGCTAAAGTGTTTTTCGACGAAAAGTCTGCGTTCGCTGAAACGTCGCTCGAGTTTCGACCAACTGAGTGCCCATCCCCTGACTCACATCGATGATGGAGCATTCGAAAGTATGCTTTCGCCGTGCATATCGGGCGTGTCAGTGTTTGAACGTGGCGCAGGTTTGCAAAAATTAATGTTATTTCTTATTGATATCTAAAACGCCCGGCTTTACATCGGCGCGGATGTGGCCGATAACCACCACTGTATTCTATTTATTATATTGATAACTTGATAACAATATTCGAACAAGACCTAATATTTACGCCGAGCTGCACAGCAAAGCTGCGAGAAGAGAGTACATGCAGCTCAAAAGTAAGGACTTGCTTGGAGCGGCAAGAGTACACCGAGGTGGCGCGCGCTCGAACCAACGGTCACAACAAACCGCTGTGCAAAACAAAACCGAAAGAAAGAGAGAAAAAAACAAAAAAACACGAATTTTGAGTTGAATTGATTTCTCACAACGCAGAGAATATAATTCCGGGCACACTAGGCCAGTAGTGCAAGTTTTACAGGTGATATCACCAATAATCTAGTAACTTTTGGGCTCAAACACAATAATAATTGATTTTATAGACTGTAAATTAAGAAAAAAAAGATGAATGTAGTGACTTACCAACAGCAAAAAGGGAGACAGTGCATGTCCACCAGGGTTGTCAGGTGCTCGCAGATTAACTCGCCAAATTTTTCTGATATAGCCGAAAAATAGCCAAATGTCGGGCTATAGAAATAGCCGAACACATAAAACTTCATACAAGATTATTTAAAACATCTGTTTGGAACACTGATAACATGATAGATGACATATAGGACATTTATTTACAGAAGAACGCAAAAAGAGGATAAGACATCCGCATACGTATGTTAAGGTAGCGAAAGGAGGGGGGTTCTCAAACATCTGTTAAGCTATCTCAGATGTGCCTTCATTAGTTGGAGAGCAGCATTATCTAATATTTGATTGTGACGCTTTCGGAGTTGTACCCAGCTCTTGGAAGTTTTTTTTCGACCACCCTTAACCTCATGAAAAACCTTTCTTTCCGAAGCGGTGCCTGTACGCAACCGCGTAATCACTACTGGTTTCCGCCTGCACTCTGCCAGTCACTTGGATGATCCGGTCATCCGAAAGCCCCCGTTATTCGCTAAAAGGTCGATTTGCTCAAATTGCTCTGTTCGCTAAAACGTCATTGGCTCATGTGATATGGACTCGTTCGACTCCCGGCGTCCCCTCTGCATCCAGTTCTTGGGCGAGTCATCAGTGCGGTCTACCGACGGCTCTGTTCGCGGTCCACTCCTGGGTGGGGAAGCGAGAGTGCGCAGCGGGAGGCATCGCTCTTGCCCCGGGTTATTGGATCATGGTCCCGTCCTCGAGCTTGGCTGCGTTCGAGCCCAGCGATGCGGCCCGAGATTGCCCTCGGTTTTCCCTCTTCCCCGGTTGGGGTGACAACGCTGCCAGGGGGATTCCAAAGCGCCCGTGTGCTCCGTCCCAGAAACCGACGATTTTTGAAACCAGTAAAGGCAAAACGATTTTCGCCAAAGTACGCTTCAGTCTGAACCCACTGAACCTGTGTTGAACACTTGCCAACTGCTTCGAGTGACCGACGACCGCGCTCGCACTCCGCTGCAAAGAAAGGACGACCGTCAAAAGTTCAAGTAATCGAGTCATCGAAGCATGGTCGCTGCCGTAGAAGACTGACTCCAAAAGGGAAGCCAAGCCAGCTAGGAACTGGTGGCAATGATGGCTTTGGGAAGTAATCCGTTACTTTCTCAGTAATGTTGGAATTGCTACTTTACTTTTTTTTGCGTCAGTAATTTGTAATGTAATTTCGTGACATATCTGTACCGAATTACTTTACGTTACTTATTTAAGAATATGAACATATACAAAAACTGGAGCAATATGAGCAGGAAATTCAGCAGCGTGAAGTTAGCAAGATCAACCAAATAGAAAACATCTTGAAGAAGGGAATAACCGAAAAGAAAACACGAATTTTTTTTGTTTGACCGGTCGCTAGAACCACTACAAAAAAAAAAAAAAAGCGTGCAAGGCATATACAAGTACGCGAAAAACAAAGACACATCCGAGTAGGCCCTGCTTCTTTCCATCGCCCTCTAGGGTGTTTTTCTTCTGGGCAGGAGAAAGCTCTGCGTGTCTATTTGTCTGCCTTTTACACCGTTTCACCCTTTTCAACTTGGGCCTCTCCCGCCACCTGCACAGAAGGTGGGTCGTTCCCCCTTGATTCGCGGGTTCACAGCTGGCGTAACGGACGAGGTAGCCTCGCGCGAGGGGGGTCGAGGTTACTTTGACGCTACTGTACTCTAGTGTGCTCTTGAGGCACGGCTGAGAAGCGCCCGGCGCTTTCGTAGATCGGTTCCTTACCTCCGAATCTCCTAGCGGAGGTAGACGCTGCTACTGAGCATGCGCACCGCTATAGCTTTGTGTGCAGAATTCCAGGGATCATTTCCGGTCGCTGTAGACTACAGGGATGGCGGCTGTGGTTGCAGCTTTCGCTGCCTTGTCAGCTTACAGGTGAACGGAGTACACTTAAATTCTTTCTCTTAGATACGATATTTTATTTTTACAGGGACTACCAGAATGCGGGCCTATTTATGAGATATGGAAAGTAGTGCTTGCAAATGTTTGTCTTGTTTTCTTGATTAGTGCACGGGAAAAGTAACGTGAAAGTAATTGTAACGTAACGAGTAAAGTATTCCGTCACTTTGCAGCGAAAGTAATTTGTAAGGGTAATCCATTACATTTACGGCTCGGTAATTTGTAATTGTAATCCATTACATTTTTCAAGTAGCGGGCGCAAATCTGCTAATCGTTATGTTGACTTAGAAATGCACCAAAATACTCTCGTATGTAGAGGCGTGGCTAAAGATTTTAGTTTTCAGCTAAAAAAAAAAAAAAAAAAAACATAGCTAAAACGAAGATATAAATTCGATACTGCACAACTCTCACCTCGTTGAGATTCCGAGATCTCGAATTTAGCGAATTTGAATTTTTAAAATCTGAACCTAGATGAAATTAAAAACACTCGAACAAAACTTGGCGATGTTGGAAGGTTGCCAACTTTGCGCATTGGAACCTGAGCGAGATGCGGAGTTTTCCGAACCTTGTCGAACCTCGGGAGGTTCTCAACATCTCTAATCCGGACAACTTCCTTCCGGCGTTTTTTTTTTTTTTTTTTTTTTTTTTTTTTTTTTTTTCGCCTTATCTCGCAAGCTTCCCGGGTCTTGCTTTCCCTGTTGTTCCTCCGGTCGGGCTGCCTTGGGCTCTTCTCCGCTTTTTCTTTTCTGGGGCGGCCTGTCCGCGCTTGGCCGTTTCTTCTATGCTCCGCTTTTGCCTCGTTTTTGTGTCGGGTGTCCGTGACGCTATTAATCTTTTTTTGCCCCTGGAGTTGGGACTGGCGGCCTCTCCGACGCGTGCTCTTGTTGGCTGCGGCGTCACGGAGCGCGTGAGAGCACAAACATGGTCGGGCTTTTATTGGCCCTCTGGCCGCCGGGCAAAACGAGCCCCACAGGCGCCGATTTCTGCGTCCGTCTGCGGGGAGAACCGGCGAGCTGTGCCCACATCTCGTTGCTCCTCGGTGGTGCCTCCTAGAGCATTATTTAGCTCCTTCGGAGCAGAGTAGAGTAGAGTACCCGCATATGCTCCGCTTGCGGAGCAGAGCATCGCAATGGTGCTCCTGGGGCGGCCATGTTGGATCGAAGGCCGCACTGCTGGAAGCGACCGTCGATGCTGCAGGAGATCTGAAGGCGCGGATGATGGGGCTGGGAGGCGGCGTGCTGCGGCGTGCTGAGCAGAGAAGATATAGTGCGGCGACTCACCGTGCGTGCACCGTCGTTTCGTCATTTGTCGCCTGTTTTTTTTTTTTTTTTTTCTATGTTAGGAAGAACATAGTAGCTTGTGGGATAGTACATAGTAGCCGATGAAAACGCCATCCCTTTGAAAGCCGTAGATACGCGTTGTTGTCTGGTCCGAAGTGCCCGGATGTGCCGGTGCGTATCTCTCCGCGAGCGCCGCGGACGCGAGCAACGCGATCGTCTTCCTTGTCGTCTGCTTCCCAGAGTTTGGAAACACGCTTTAAGACATCGCTCGCGTGATAAAACAACGCGGTTATACTGTAGCCAGTGGCTACAGATAATGTTCAATGGTCAAGGAACCTTCAAGTTCGTTCGATTTTAGTGTAGGATGGATATTTCGCAAACGCAAAGCGAGAAACATGCTCCGCCCGGAACTCTGCGCCTGCAAGGTCGTTTTCCCTCATGAAGGTTGGATCCAGTTCGGCCCACGTGACCGCTTCTCCGCCAATTAGGAGTTGGCGGCGCAAGGAAAAGGAACGCGATAGCAATCTACAACGCCATCTCGGCGACTAGCGGCGAACGCCCAGAGGTTCCAGCTCCGGTCACAAATGCATAGTAAACGTGAAAAAAAATCTTTTTTTTTTCTTGAAGATTTTGAGGATGTACATAAACCCTTTCCGAAATTCAGTACCATCTGGTGGCTGAAATGGCGGTTTAGCTTTTGCCGTACTAATGGTGTCAATAGGGAGTTTTGGCAGGTCGTTTCCACATGAACAGTTCGTCCTCGAACGCATCGGCGACGCCACTGCGCGTGCGCGCGCGAGTCGTTCGGGGCGTCGGGAGGCTCTTCTCGTTCGTATCTCCCATTCCGGCCGCTGGAGTCGTCACTGCAACGTAGCCAGCATTGTTCACGACTCGGGGGAAACAAAGATGGCGGTCGGTTCGGCGACTGCTTCGCCGACCCAGCTGAGCGTTATGCTTAGGACAGCGGGAGGCGATTCGCCATCCTGTTAGTCTGCTTCATTTGAGAGGTTGAACCAAATCATTTCGAGGACTGCTCACAATGGTAAGTGATCGTGAATGCTGTAAACTGCGCATGCATGTCACTTTTTGCGATCTTCCGGCAGACTAGCTGCCGCGGCGACCGCGAGTAGACGAAATGATTTGGTTCGACGGCACACAACGTGAACGATCGTTCAGTTCAAGTTCAAGATGACGGAGACACACCACATACCTTTACGGTCGTTCAGATACTTTTTTTTTATTCTGTCTAGCTTCACAGTTCTTGGAATTCCGACCGGCAAATGTTACGTCGGCCGTCTTGTTTACATCAGTCGTACGCCGGAAACACGAGCCGCCCACGGATTTACACGTTGCAGAATGTTTCACATGTTTACTAGAAGGCGACACCGGTCAACATCATCATCATCATCGTTTACAGGGTTGCGCCAGTTTCACGATTCGCTAAAATATGTCAAATTTCATGTACGGTTTCACGGAGCGGACCAGCTGCACCGTTGGTGATTTCGGAACCGTGTGCTCGAAAAACGATTCGCTAAAAACCCCTAATGAGCCTGTAGCCTCCAGTATTTTATCGGGTACCGTCAACGGAAAACGAGAATGTGCTCTTCACTCTCGATCATTTCTTTCAGTGTCGATGACCACAAAGGTGCAACCAGTCAGAACGAAGCGCCAACCCAGATAGACGCCTCGGTAAAGTTCTATACACCAAGGGGCTTTGAAGTCCATTCTGTGCAGATTGACTGAGCCCGAGTTGTAGAAGTGAACGCGTACGCAGCTCTTGCATTCAATTCCTGCTTCGCATCGTGCTAACGTCTCGAATATATAGGCCTCGAATCCTCAGCTTAGCAATACCATCATCAGTAGACAGAAGGCCGCCATTAGTATGGCAAATATGCCAATTATCAGATGATGATGATGATGATAGTGATCAAGGTGGCCAGACTGAATTTCGGAAAGGGTCGATAAAGGAACATTTTACAATAAATTGCGCTAAGTTGTGTGCCAGCCACGTCAGTACTTTTTTTCTTCTTCCAATTGCTAGAGCGGCATTATGCAGCAGACGACGCGGCGCAGTGGAGGACGATCGCTCGGAAGCAGCTAGAAGCAGCAACACTGGTTCATCGGCCGCTTCGGCTTCTCCAACTCCAGCTGCTCCGGCTCGGTCGCCGAATATTGTACATATTTTCTTTTTTAATCGAGTAAACTCCGTGTGCGCGAAGGTATCAAAGGCTCCAACCCGGCTTGGTAATGTACTATCGCGGACAATTTGAGCTGAAACAGCGCTCCGGCCTGTGCACGGTACTACCTGCGCCGCCTGTTGCATCGCTCCGCAAACACGGCGCACCCTGAGGCCGAGATAAATTCTCACTTGCGCTCACTGCGCCGCTGCGCTCTTCCGGCCGTCTGCTAGCGAAAATATTGGCCGACGGAACCACCATCACGATGCGTGTGCCGTGTAGCCCAATGTTCACGTTTTCGGCTAGCATGCATTTCAGTGCATTTCAAGAGAGCGCCGAAGTGGAAAATGCGTTGTCACGCTCGTATCTCCTCGAGGAGCGCTGCCTGACGAAGCTGCTTAGTTCCCAAAAGGAGCCGATCTGAATATCATCGAAAACATTTGGAAGCGCATCAAGGTAGCCATGTCACGGCGTCCCCTCCACCGCGCCACTGCCCACAAATTGTGAAAAGCAGTGAGGTGAATGGGAGTGGCTTCGGGCTGAGCCAGACTTCGTTGCCGCGCTCTATGATCTCTTACCAGGCAGGATGGGAGCCGTGGTCGTGGGTCAGGGGAGAATGACGCGGTATTAAAGTATTCTGTAAGTTTTACTGCGCCTCAGGACCCCTGAAGCGGATTTCTGCCGATTGAAACAAAGCTTGATGCTACGGTTCCACCACACTGTTTGACGCCGTTAACCACGCATACTTTTGTGTGGTGCCTCCTTGATCCCGATCTTCTAGAATGCAGTTGAACGTCCAACTATTAATCTTTTGTGTCTGACATTGTCCTCTACTAATATTCTTTCGGTTAAGTTTCAGTCTCCTTCTCCTCGCAAATATATGACTGTTTGTCCCACTTTATTAAAACTAGGAAAAAACTGGTGTCTTGTCAGCAACTTGTTTTGCTTTAAACAAACACGTGGGCCCAGTAATAAAGAAATAATATTTTTGACCCTTTTCATACCAATCAAGGTTACAAAACCTTTTCAGTAACATGTATACGCTTACCGTTTTTCTAAACATATCTGTGATGAATGAAAAAGAAAAGAACCTTGGAGCCGGACTAAATCCGGCATGCAGATTTTAGCCCATATTTTACGTTGTCCTATACGTATCAAACAAAAACAACATGCAACGTCTTTTGATGTGACTTTGAAAAACGATAATCGCAGTTGAGATTTAAGACACTTGACTATTTTTTCTTCACCAGTCAGCATTTCTTCTACGGGATTCTGCGCGATAGATTAAATTAAATCAATTCCAAAAGAGGGACAATAAGTGTAATATTTTGTTCCCTCCGCCACCCTACCATGCTCGCTGTCGCACCCGCCGTCTCGCTTGCAGACGGCCGGAAGAGCGCTGTGGCGCAGCGAGCACAAGTGAGAATTCATCTCGTACTCAGGGTGCGCCATGTTTGCGGAGCAAGGCGACAGGCGGCGCATGTAGTACCGTGCGCCGGCCGGAGCGCAGTTTCAGCTCATATTGTCCGCGATAGTACAATTGACTGGATAAATTTGAAATGCTACAGAGTTTCCGGAATGCTTGTATTTCGTTGGCGTATGTTCGGTCTCATTTCGAGTAACGTCATACTATACTTCGTTTCACCTTATGTGCGAGCGAAGGCAAAACTGGAAGCGCGAGCACGGAAGCTCCGTGCGTTCAGGCTTTGCTCGAGCGCGCGAGCTGGGGAGAAATGGAAAAAGTGCTGGTCTCGCGCTTCTAGCTTTGGCTTCGCTCGCAGATAAAGTGAAACGAAGTACGTCGATCTTCGCTCCGGGTGTGGCTCGGAACATCAGCTGGAGTTTTTGTTCCGCCTGTGGAAGTGATTCGGCGAGCGACCTGAAGTGCTCCGAGTACTGGCGGCATCGAGGAACGAAGCCGTCGCGGCGGATCTGGTTGAGCCCACTTCTCCGACGCTTGCGTTTTGCTCTTCCTTTGGGGAATTCTGAAAAGCTGTTGACCCTTTTCGGTTGCTGCCTCCGAAGGCACAGCAAACTGTCGTGTTTGAGAAGCTACGCTATGCAGAATATATACCCTATAGTTGGGAATCTCTTCGTAGCCGACAAGTTTTCAAAACTCGATTTCCGGATCTCCTCGATGCTGCTTGACGTGCATCGACGGTCTCGCACGCTGTTCGGAAAACGCGCGAAAAAAAAAACCTCGCACAGTTCGTCACCCAGTCCGGTCAACCCAAAAAGCCCATCTCCGCTGCGTGCAAAAATCGTCTGCTTCAAACGCCATTGCCTTGGAAAGTGCCAAAGTTTTCACACGCATCCGATATTATGAAAACTTTGATAACGTGTTTAGTGCTTTACCAATTTCAGGACGGACTACTTTCGAAAAGTGTCAACTCGGCGTGATTTTTTTTTTTTTTTTTTTTATCATCCGTGTTTTCGATGTTGCGTCGATCTTCATGTGTTCTCCCAAAGGGCGGGCGCCTCCTGGAACCCTGACTCGCGCCGAGCTGCTCTGTCGGCCATGATGTCGGCAAAACACTCCGATCAAATGATTGCGTTCCTCCGCGGTATGTAGCGTTGACAGCGTTCGGGCTAGTGGGTGAGGCAGGACGGTCCGCTCCTCGCGTTGCCGGCCCTGTCCGGCCGGTAGCGACTGGTAGCCGGCGGCTCTCCCCGGCGAAGCGCGCTCGCAGACCCTGGGCTGTGACCGGCTTCGACCGGACGGTGCGCGGGCCTTCCTCCGCGGCAGGCCTGTCTGTTCCAGATTTACTCTACTCAAGATACTGGATTAGAAATACATTTGATCGAAAGTCTTTGCGACTCTATCTTAATGAAATTTCTCAGTATCTTGGACTAATTATCTCAAATACATTTTTTTAATGCTTGCAAACATGAATCGGGAATTTTTTACGGGAATAAGTATCGGCACTCTCCAGCGCAAAGTTGAGAGATTGCCAACTTGAAACGGAAGCGACCGAACACAGCAGGAAACAAGCCAGGCCAAAAGATGCAGGCTCAATGCGCCAGCAAAAGAACGAATAAAGGATATGAGGAAAGGTCACCAAAAAAAGACAAAGCACCTTTTTTTTCTACTTTTTTTAA
Source organism: Ixodes persulcatus (assembly GCA_013358835.2). NCBI lineage: Eukaryota > Metazoa > Arthropoda > Arachnida > Ixodida > Ixodidae > Ixodes > Ixodes persulcatus. The sequence continues at coordinate 700,705 of JABSTQ010009189.1, read as the reverse complement.
TGTTTGATCTTGTTACGGCAAGAATGTCAGTTTCTTTGTCCAGTCTGGTACTCCCGGGAACACTGTCTGGCATAGGGGAACGGGGATAGCCCCACACTTTCATGAAGACAGGGATTGTAACACCAAGCCAGGAGCAAGATATAAACACTCAAAATGCTAACAAAGAGTTCTCCCAAAGTTTTGGGCTCTTCTCAACGCGGTTCTTAGAATGGTGAAAAAAAAAAAAATGAAGAAATCTACAACCACGAGAAATTTAGAAGGGCTTCTTCGTGTCCCCTTGTGCCTTTCTTTTTTTAAATTCAGTCATCTCCGAATGCAGCGTTTGGGTAATTTACATGCATTGACGCCGTAAGTATATTTTGTGTGTGTGTGTGGGGGGGGGGGGGGGGGGGGCGGGGGGGGGGGGGTAGCGCCACACTGTATCAGGATTCAGAAGGCGGTCATGTAAACGAAGATGCCCAAGTTCCTGCAAAATTTATGACTAAAGATGGGTGCAACCAATGATGACAGCACACTCGTAAAAGATGTAAACGAAGTGCATACATCCAGTAAATATCTAGTTGTGAGTAGCGTTCTTTCCTATCTCTGTTTCCTTCCTGTTTTGTCTTTGCGCTACATTGTAAATAACCGGTTTTTAAGCTTCTTAGAACGGCTTACGACTGGATTTGCAGCAATGCAGCCGGTTGTAAGCCGTCGCAAATGCCTTCAAAACTAGTTGTCTCGGACGGTCGTAGTCGAGCACAAGCGTGTGAACGGGCCAGGGTGAGGGCACATTTCCGTAGCAGCAACGCCTTTCGACTTTCTTTTTGCATGCACCATACAGCATCAGCCCATTTTCGTGGACCCTAATTCCGTCAATGGAGTGAGGAAATAACTTGACTCCATTTGTTGCTGCATTTCGGAGCGGGATAAGCTCCCGGCTTATCCAGCCCCAAGATGCAGCAACAAAACGCCCCCTCCACCTGCCATCAAAATAGCAGTGGGAGAGGGCGAAAAAGGAAAGGTGGCAAGGAAAATTTTTCTACCTTGCAAAAAATGTTTTTGCCGGTCGACCTTTCAAAAAAATCAACCTACCATTAAAAAAGTTCTTAAAAAGCCTTTTCTAGCGTTTTAGGTGCAGCGCTCGCAAAACTTCTGTGCGTTCAGACGATAATGTTTTCTCGCGGAGTTGGCATGTTTTGTCTTTGCTGTTGCTTGCCGCCACGTCTTGTTTCCAGTACTGCAGTGGAAATGTTGGGGGACTTGGTTGCTGCGCAGGTTCGGCCATAACGCGTCTTGGCTCATTATGGTATACAGCGAAGAACATTGGAACGTGGTCGAAAACGGGAAGTTGATCAGGTTCAAGTTAGCTCGCGGCTGTGCGTACCGAATTAATTGGAAAACCGTCGGTGCCGGGGTTGAGGAGAAAGCGACGCGGGCCTTTGTTTCTAATTTTTTTTTTTATGGCTGCACTTCTCGAAGCGGCCCACCACGGCCGGTCGACCACGAGTGGAGACGGCAAACAATGACCGACTCTAAAAGAAAATTAGTGGCTCGTAAAGAGCAAGAAAAGCCGGTTGCGTTTGGTTTTCTCTTCATAATTGATTGATTTTGGATTCGCAATGATTGGGAGTTGGCCGGAACGCAAACAGCTTGATTGATCTGCACCAATGCTTGTTGCATGAAATGTATGTCTGAGCATCATATGCCCTCTTTTCAGGTGTGAAGGTCACCCGACGGGATGACGGGGTCCCACTACAGCACCACGGCCGTCCCGGGCCGCGTCGCCGAAGGACTGGCCAGTACCCTCTGAAAGGTGACTCTTTTCAAGTTGTGTGCTCGTGAAGCTCGAATGTAGTGTTGCCCTATTCGTGCTCGTTCTTGTTGATCTACAAGATGAGCAAAGCTGTAGGGGGTATTCACTGGACGCCATATTTGATGGCACTGTTCACTGAGCATGCTAAAAACGAGCTCCAACTTCTCGCAAGACCGGCAATCTTGATGATGTCGAGTTGCAGAAACACCATGAAAGCTCGCTGTCAGCACGTGCCGAGCAGCTTAGAACTCTGCTATGGCTACCAGTGGAGTGGTGTTGTGGTTAGCATATCCTGCCAGATATCGGAAGAACCGGAGTTGAAATCCCGATTGCGCCAGAGATTTTGTCTTTCGGCGGCTTCGTAGACTTTGTTTCATTCGATCAAGTATGGTTCATTCATCTGCACATTTTCGGTTACACCCTGTATGGAGTATTTACTGACGGGCATAGCTGTGTGAGCGACTGCCGAGCGCGTGCACACGGCGACCTTCCACGGTTCTTTTGCAACATGCATTCAACAATATCAAGTTGGAGGTAATGTTTTTTAAACAGACATTAGCAGAGATCGGAACAGAGTTGTCTTCACTCTAGCTGTGCGATGGCCACCGAGCCTGGCATATTTATTTTTCTATGACGATGAGACGATGGTCGAAGAGGATGCTCATATAGTGTGTTCCAGGCCACCTCCAGCAACTTAAGCTAAGAGCGACCGGAGATTGCCGTTTTTAAGAGCCTAAATGTGAACTAATTTTGAGCATGCGCTCTAAATAGCGTCCTCAAATATGGCGTCCAGTGAGTACCCTGCAACATCGGACCTTCGCTTCGGCGCACTCGCAGCAGAGGTGGTAGGCAATGGGCGCGTGCTGGAAGCTTCTTTTGCAGAAGCAGACGATCTGAATATGTTTTCCGGTTGGAGAGAAAATGGGCCAACTTGACGCTTACTTGTTGCCCCGCTTTTAATATTTGGAGGCTCGTTAAGCTATGTCAACCTTCGTTTGCGAAATTTAAGAGGGTCATTATTTTTTTTATTTTTTTTTTTCATTGAAGATAGGTCATCACAGTCAACAAATTTTTAAAGCTCTCGAATCCATCAAAAGCTGTCGGGACGTTCTCATGTGTTCTCGGGCCTCAGCACAACTTGGCAAAAAACAAAATCTGCTGTCCCGAGCTGCGTAATGGACTCTCGGTGGCTTTCACGAGGCTGGTCCGCTTTCGTCGCCAAATGGCTACGTAAAATCTCGTAAGGACGCCCCTTCCCGAGAGATCGCCCATCCCGTTTTTCTGGCTAAATATATGAAACAGAAATCCCGTAACATCGCCCACCCCCCGATTTCCGTTGGACTTCAAGCGATGTCCGACGGGAAGATCGCATCAACGGCGCGATCTGCGGTACGTCCGAGAAGCGAGTTCATAGCGGGTTCCCGCGTTTTTGTCAGCGTTCTGCGCGCGTGATATCGGCTCCCGTAACACGCGAGTTGTTCCTGCGCGTATATTGCATCGTGAAATGTGAATCTGCTGCGTTTGCGATTTCCGGCATCCGTTCCCGAGTTCGTAGTGGATTTCCACGTTTTTGTCCGCGATCTGCGCGCGCGATATCGATTCTTAATTGTAACACGCGCGAGTTGTTCCCGCGTGTATATTGCTATATTGCATCGTAAAATGCGGTTCTGTTGCGACCGCGATCTGCGGTATTAGTTTTCGTGACATGCCAGTTTGTAGCGTATTCCCGCGTTTTTGCCCGCGATTTTCTGTGACAGGCAAGATTGTAGCGGGTTCCCGCGTATTTATTGCACCATGAAACTTGAATCTGCTGCGTCCGCGATCTGCGGTATCCGTTCCCGTGAGGTGCGCGTTCTCGGCGGGTTTCCGCGAGTCCTTTGCACCGTGAAACGCGAATCTGCTGCGTCAGCCGCTTGCGGTATGGCTCCCCGTGACACAGGAGTTTGTGGCGACTTCTCGCGTGTTTATCGCATCGTGAAACGCGAATTTGCCGTGTCCGCGATCTGCGATATCAGATCCCGCGTCACGTGGTTTGTAGGAGATGCCCGATAAAGTTTTGCTGTGGCATCCCCAACGATAGCCCACCCCATGTTTTAGAGCGCAGCTCTTAGGCGCCCGTTTCCGGCTTGAGCGGCGTCGCCGTTGCCATCGGCGCAACCGCGCGGTGCATTATGGGAAATGTCCCATAATGCACCGCGCGAGCCCCCCCCCCCCCCCCCCCGGTCACGTGACCCCCCCCCCCCCCCCGGAGGAGATTGAAGAATGAGGGGAGGAGGAGTAGAAGGAGGAGGAGGAGGGTATACCCTCCCCGAGTACCCTTCCGTCCTCCTCCTCAAGAGCTGCACTCCAATTCAGCGTTATAGGGAGTTGTAAACGGCTTTCACTTTTTCTCCATTTATCTCTTCATTTTGGGCGTCCTGATTCCGAAATGCTATCTCGTTCCCCCAGATTCGCTCTAGTTGATTAAAGAAGTGATGTTTCGTTCGCTGCCGAAACCGAAACATTGTTTTCCCCATTTTTCCCAGTTTTCCCCGCCATCCAAACGTGACATCACCGGCGGGCAGCGAGACGCGCGGTTGGCAATCGGGTACGCTCGCGTCCGCCTTTTTCGTGTCTAACAGCGAGAAAACGGCGATGTTCATGCTATCTAAAGTTGATAATATAGTTGCATAAGGTATGACCTTGGCCTATGTGCTGAACTATAAGAAAGTGAAAAAAAAAAAGAACGGAAGCAATTGGGATTTTGAGAAAACCGTTCTTGCAACTGTGTATGCTCAAGCCGCGGCTCGCTAGTTTCGTGAAATCGCAAGCAAATCCGTTCTCCGTATCAGAAGCTCGCAGTTATGCCGGCGATGAAAGGTTGAACAGTCATAATATCTATAGACCATTCCAGAAAAGTGCTTCTGGTCGGTGGCAGTCTTGGTGTATACGTGTGTGTGGCGCATACTTTGCTCGCCTTCCAAAGCGGCGAACATGCGCGTGCTGGGTTTTGACTTAACACATATAGACTGTGATTCTCATAAACATTGAAATGTATCGACGATTGCAAGCAAGGCGACTGGCCGCGGCCATGTCTCATTTCGTGTGAACAAGCACGTGCAATTGCAAGCTTGCTAAAGCTATCTTCACGGGAAAGCTGCACCTTTTTGCACACATTGGACACCAATCGGGCCACCATGCTTGCAATTGTCTCTAGAGCAGTGGTTCTCAACCATTGATGTTTCGTGGACCCCTTACTTCTCTTATGTACACACACACACGAGAAAATGCACCCGAAAATTGGAATGTTTCTTCTCAATCTGAGAAAAGACAATTTTTATTGCTGGGCTTGACTGATGAGGCTGGGCTTTGCGGACCCCTAAAATGCCTTCGCGGACCCCCATTTGAGAACCACTGGTCTATAGAATGGAATGAACGGCATTTGTGGGGGCCAGATGGCAGGTTACTGTTCATGAAGATTGTGCTAAGATGAAAAATAAAAGAACTCCACAACCACCTAGCCAAACATCAATCAAGGTGCAGTGAAAGGCATATAAAATACTGTAAACGCCTCAATTTTTGCAAGGACCTATTTTTCGCGAATTGCCTACAATTCGCGAAAAATAGGTCTCGCCAACAATTACGGTAAAATTTTAACACATTGGAGTCTATATTCAGGTCCCACCACTTTGCGAAAATTAAAACCCGCGAATTATTTTGAAACTTCAGGTTTGACCTAAATCGCGAAATATTGAGCCCACGAAAAATAAGTCGTTTACAGTACACAAATACACTAGTCGCCTTCAAATAAAGATTATTTGCTTGAAGATACAGTAGTGCATAAAGCACAGAAATACATAATAAAAGTTTTAGTTAAAAATAAGTTAAAAGTAAAAAAAAATTCACGCATATATATATATATATATATTTATTTTTTTTTTTTTTTCTGTCAGTGTAGAATGCAAGACGCTCAAACACACATTCACGTGTGCACAAGGGAAAGAAACAATTCTGTGTGAGATTTTTTTAAAATTGAGTTTTGGTTTTGTACAGCCTCTCTCAGCTGTGAATTTACATAAACAACATTATTATTTTCATGGTTTTAAAAAAAAATTTCAGCCCTATATAACATTTCTCCACAATAGAATATAATAGTTTTTTTTACCACCTCTTCTGCGATAGAATATTGCACATCAACCATTTGACAAACCAGGCAACGGCTCTGTCGTATGTTAATAGAGCTAACACCTTATCTCTAAACATCTGTAATTTCAGACATGAATAGCAATGTGCCGAAAGTCGTGTCAAAACTCGGGCTTGAACTTTGTTTAGACATTTCACTTCTCGTCTTCAACAGATCGGCCGCGTCAGTGGAGCTCCGAGAGTAGCCCGAGTTAGATTCCATGCCCAATTAAATATAATATTTATGAAAAAAAAAATAAAATCGCTAAAGCGGTTGTGAACAGCAAATGTGACTGCGTCAAATAGCGACTATAGTGCTAGAATGTGCACTATTTTTCTCTTATTAGCGCTCCTCTTTGGACGGATGTCATAGTGGTCACAGCTGGCTTGAGCCTGCGCTTGCCGTTCTTGAAGCTGCTCCTGCTACAGAAGGATACTCAACTCTCAGCACGTGGCTGTAAAGTATTCGGAGCATAAGTGATAATATTTCATGTTACTCTATAGTCAGTGACAGGTCAAGAACAAAGTGGAAGCTCCCCCCACCCCTTTCCACTTCAGCGGAGCGAACGGTGGAGAGGAGTTCACCTCCTTTCCAGAGTTCGCTCTGACAAAGGGGAGAGAGGTGGGAGGAGCTTCCACTTCGTTCTTGACCTGTCACTGACTATAATTCTCTCGGCGCACAGCTCGCGCAAAAGCAGCTTGACATGGCTGGCCTCCATTGTTGCTGGGGTGAGCATTTTTTTCCCACAAAAATACGGGATAAAATAAAAGCTAAAAAATAATTTCGATCGCTGGTGCCCGGAAAGCCGTTTCACAGCTGCCTGTGTCGCTCGGTAGGGAAAAATGGGGATTTTTCATTGTTGCCAGTAGTCGCCTCCTGGAACCCTCACGACTGGTGTAGCTTGAAAGTTCAATAACTTCACTGAATGTTTTTTTATTTTTATAAAATATTTTGGCTATCAGTTGAGAAGGGTTATTGATGCGGTCTGCCAATTTTTAGCCAAATCGAAGACTAAAAAAATTGGTGGAGTTCCCCTTTAAGGCACTCACACACTTGCAACCGAGTAGGACTGGCTGAGACAAGACCAGTTTTTAAGCCTCTTGCGACAACTTAGGACCTGCTCCGCAGCACAGCATCCGGTCCTAAGCCCTCGCAAGAGGCTTAAAAACCAGGCTTGTCTGTCGGTTGTAGTCAAACGCAAGAGTGTTTGCATCGAGTGCGTCTGCAATAGCTCGCGACATTAATCCTCTTACGGATTGCTATGACAACGAAATTTTAAGCCGCTTACAACGGCCGGTTGCTGCTGCGCGGCGCGTTCGGAAGAGGCTTAAAAATCGGTTGCAACCGCATTTGTTCAGACTCCTTGCAAGTGTGTGAATCGCCCTTTAAGGCTGAACTCTATGGAGTGAATATGCGGCGAAGAACCGTCGAATTTCGCAGCAGTCACTCTTCTGACGCCACCCGCAGAGCGAACGCTGCCGGACGAAATTCGTCTTTTTTTTTTTCGCTCCATGGAGCCTAGCTCAGACTGCATGCAGCCAATGCTAAAAGCACGAGAGCTGGTGATTTTGGCTTTGAAAGGTTCTTCCGAAGAATGAGCAGTCGTGCTAGAAAGGCGCATCTCAAAGCCAGTGACTGTGGCTAGCTGGCGCTTCTTGCTTTGGCTGTACAGTGAAACCTGTTTAGAATGAACCCACGTACAGCGAATTATTGTCGATATCGAACTCACGGAAAATTTAAATAAAAATGTGTGTAAAAAGTATGTTTTATAACGAACAACACATTTTCTATATCGAACTTTTTCCCTCGGGAAGGCTTCCGAAAACGCGCATACAATCGTTTTCCAGCCTATCCCTTTTCCCCAAAAACAAGTAGAAAAGAAAGAAAATTCCAAAAGCTCAAGCTGCGAACAAAATTGAGCGACGAGAAGCAATTGAGAAGGGAAGAAAGCCAAAAAAATACTCTGCACGTATGCACAGAAAAAAAAACTTTTCATCCCAAAGCGCTTGTTCGCGAAGAAAATAAACTCTGCACGCATGCAAAAAAAGAAAAGAAATTTGCATTTTGTTTTAAGGCGGAAGTGAAGAGATGAGAAAGAAAGAGAAGCTCTCGCTTTACAACGAACTCATCGTGGAAGTTCGTTGTAAATGTTTTTTGCTATATCAAACTACTTGCTATATCGAACTGATGGTAGCGTTTCCTGCTGTTCGTTATAAACGGGTTTGACTGTAGTCGTACACGGGGCACACGCAGGGCCAGCTCGTTAGCTGTCAGTTGTGCGAAGGGAGTGATTCTCGGTTTACAACAGTCGGCCTTTGCTGTGGGACGCGTCTCGGCCTCTAGTTGTGCTGCCGATGGACGGCTTGCTTTGGCCTTGGGCTGAGCCGTGGTCGTGTGCATGCAGGCGGTGCATCCGGACGGGCGATGGCGGAGCACAGCGAGCTGGTCACCGAGATGTGCGTGGTGGAGAAGATGAGCACGCAGGAGCGGCTCAAGCACGCCCGCAAGCGGCGCCAGCAGCAGCTGAAGAAGTGGACCCAGCATGAGCGGGACCTGCAGAAGGGCAAGGGCAAGGCTGGGCCCCGAGCCGCCTTGCGGGCCGGCGCACCCGCCCAGGAGTACAAGGTCCACTTTGTGCCCAGCGTCATGTTGCTCGAGGCCGCCGCCAGGAACGACGTTGACGAAGGTGGGTGGCTCTTGAGCACTGCCCACCCCGGCGACTCTTGAACATTCCTTTCGGGGACGGGAGATGCTCTCCGTGCGCTACTTTGAGACCGCATGTCCCGGTTAAGAGAAGTCTCCCTCCCTTTAATCACCTCACCCTGTGGGTATGGTTGGGAGCGCCTGGCTCAAGTTAGGATTGTGCCCCATCTAGATCGTGCCATTTTGTACTACAGACCTTTGCTGCGGGTGGTTGGTACAGTTGTTGTCTCAGTGGCTCTTGCTTGGCAAGATCCCCCAAAACTGAGGCCGAGCTTTCGGCTGTAGGTGCCGGTGTACGCCGTCTTCCAGTAAGTTGCCGCTCTTCGGTATCCGGCGCCCATTCTAGGCACATTTGGCATACATTGGTGTCACCTCACGCGTGCTACGAAGCGGATGATTCTAACGACACCCACGAGGATGTTCGGGTGTGTGCTGCGAATGAGCAGCATTTATGCCGCCCTGGTGCTGCTCATGCAACATTACACACTGTGAGGACCCGCTTCGGGATGTCACGCCAAGGCGGTGGCCATGTCTGGAGATACGTACGTAGATGCTTCTTTCAAAAAAGACAATGCGCGCAGCTCTTTTGGCCCCCTTTTGGACAAACTTCGCCGTAGCTCGAGGGTCCTCCTCGGGAGAATTCTCCGACGGCCCGCGAGTCTCCGGTCCAGCGCCTCGGAGTCTGCCATGAATTCCGAGAGCAGTCGAACCGACACGACATCTGATGCACTCCGAACTGAGTTCAATGGAGTGGACGAACGGATCATTTTCTGTCCGTGTCACCTTTTTAGAGCCAGGATTTTGCTCGTGCCTCCGCTATTGACCATCTCCTCCCGCGGACGTCGGAGAAACGCTTTTTGTGCCGACCTTGTTAACAAATGTGTTTTGGCTGGAGACTGTGTGGGAATTAACGCCACACCTGTGTCCCTTAAGGGTGGTTCACACACTTGCGTCCGACTACGACCTAATCAGGCACAACCGGTTTTTAAGCCGCTTACGACCGTGCTGCGCGATCCGTCGTAAGCCTTCACAAGAGAATTAAAAAATGGTTTTGTCGAACTCGGTGGTAGTCGGTTGCAACAATGTGAATCAGCCTTAAAGGCCCGTTCACACATTTGCAATCGAGTATGACCGAACGAGACAAGACCAGTTTTTAAGCCTGTTACCACCTTTTCAGTCAGAAAGAGTTTTTGTTTACTCGACTCGTGATGAATGACTGTTCCAGTGATCGTCGAAAGGAACCCACACGCCTCTGTGTTAACGAACAGGGCTCGGGACGTCACAGCCGATCTCTGTGGCCTCGGGTTGCTGTCGAACACATGTCACTCGTGCCCCGTCTCCTCCTCGTCGACGACGCAGCTGCGCCGTCCGTGTCCTTGGCGAAGAGCATAGTGAAGCTTCCTGCGGTCGGGCAGCCGTGAAACGACCCTCGTGCGCGCGCTCCGAGGGTGGACCTCCCCTTGGACGCGTGGACCGGGCAGTTCGTCTTTCGGAGCTCTCCGGGTGCCCAGAGATAGTCTGCTGGGAGACGTCTACTATGAGCTGGGAGTTTAATCATTCCGCTGGCCGCTTGTATGTGACGCAGCCTCGCTTCATTGTTGTGTCATCCAGTCACGTCAACCAAAGCTTTTCACATCGCGAGTTGGGGACTGCAGCCGAAGAGCGATTCCTTCCACTACTTTTGGTGCGTCCAACTCCGGAGCTGTGGAGTCGAGTTCTCGTGCAACGAGTCCTGAAACTGTGCACGAATCATGACGGGGACCACTATAGTCCATTGCAACCTAAGAACGAAGGGCGAGGGTAAGACGGGCCGGGGAGGAGGAAGCAGACGGAACGCTAAAGAGAGGAGGTTTCCCCCGCTCTTCTCTAGCGTTCCGTCTGCTTCCTCCTCCCCGGCCCGTCTTACCCTCGCCCTTCGGTCTTAGGTTGCAGCGGACTATAGACCTTTTTCGCTTACTCTCGCCCCCAATCGCCAAGTATAGCATATTCGGTATGGGCGATGAAAAAATATCAAAACGTTTCAACCTGCAAATAGTAAAAAAATAGAGGGGAGACAAAACGAGAATGTGTGACGGTTACGTTTATGTCCTAAATGCCTTCTATCGGCGTGGCGACGGCAAAACAATGTTTTCGCCCATACTGGAAGTGACGACAATTCAAGATGGCGGCGCCCTTGCGAAAAAGGTCTATAGCGTGTCTCCGCTGCTGGAAAAAGAAAAAAAAAAAGAGAAGTTTTGTTGTGTATGATTTTGCTGGTTTTGGGTCGCGGAAAAGTTCTGAAGGTAGAGCGAATAATGCCTTCTGATTTCATTATCAGGTCGTGCTCTTAAAGCGATAGCTTTACGGGTGACACTTTGTTTGCAAAGATTTTGAGCTCGTGGGCTGTCGTCGCCGCTACGGAAAAACCCTTCTTCTCTCCCCTGTTGGCCTCTAGGAGGGGGAAGTCGGGACTTCCCGTCGGCCGGGCCACGTGAAGAGAGCAAAGAGTGCAACCCTGGATACGTAGGTTGGACATTGACATGTATGTTTTAAAAGATCACGGAAGTGACGTATTGGCGTCTGATTGGTGGAGGCAATTGCCTTCACCAATCAGACGCCGATACGTCACTTTCGTGACCTTTCGAAATGTACATGTAAATGTCCAACCTAGGTACCCAGGTGTATTGCCAAGAATGGCGCAACAAGGGGAGAATCTTAGTGTCACCTGCTTCAAACAGATGTTTCCAAACTTTCTTCACGTTAAGCGAAATCCCACTTTGGCAGTATCCAGTTGCTTTCGTAATCTTGGATGGTTTTAGAAACTTCCACCGCGCTTACCCACTTTCTTCACGGACCACTGGTGGCAGTCATCAGTGGCATCCACAATGGCTATAAGAATTAAGCATGTCGAACCTCCGTCCTCGATTATGTGATGGCACCATTCCACCCGCATTGCGCGACTTTGCTGCAGCTATCACTTTCGTTTCTTCGCACATTGTGGGCGTAAAATATTACTTATTTCTGGCCGTGTTCTGGTTGCTTGTTCGGGATACCGTGTCCCTCACTGATTGGGGGCAGCTTACGCGATACTGAAGGCGGTAACAGCGCCTAACTGATCAATCTTACGCAGTCCATTGGTGTCCCTGGTCTGAAAACTTTTCTGTCGTGTCGTGATTTCCCCTTTGAGCTACACGACCCGAAGTTGCTGCACCCCAGGAGTGGCTCCATCCATGCATGGGTGGGGCCTACGTGGGTAAAGTGGGCTGGGGCAGCGCCTATAACACCCGTGGGTCCCACTTCGGCCAACTTGGGCTGTCCGTGCAATGCCCCGTGGTCACTGACTGGTCAAAATCATATTTTTTTTTTATTATCCGAAACGGATGAAAACGATGCCTAGACATTACCCTCAAAATTCGAAACTTGGGAGCTCAGTATTTGTGATGTAAAAAAAACAATTTCCAAAGCCAAATTTGAAATTCTCACGCGATCCTTGCCAGTGCAGTGACGTCAAAGATTGAGTCCTCCTACAACTCGAGTTTCTCGCTCCTCCGTGTCGTGTTCGCCCACGTCCCGCGATCAACCGCTCCGCGACTGCCGCCTATCGCTGTGAGCAGATGAAATTTCACTTTCGCGTTTGAAGTTCTTTTAGGGCCCTTTCAGCAATCTCGAATCCTTTGAAACGGTGCGAGGTCGAAGAGAACGCGCAGTGGGCTTTTGTGAGCGATATGAGGGGCCACGTCATCGCGCCGGTTCTGCATGAAAGGCTGCCCCGGCGGTGTCACAACCGAAACTACGATATGCAGACACCAAACCGAGTTGTTTTGACCGTTTGACGATTTCCTTTTAGAATCTGAGAGGTCGAAGGGCACCTAAAAAAAGATAACTTCGTCAGATTCACCGATCACCCTCCGCTACATGCGTCGAGCGCTGCCACGTTTATTAAGGGAGGATAAAAAGCCAGGAGGTCGACATCACTCTGGACTTGATTTTTGGTATTTCAAAAAGAAAGGCCATAGTGCGTTCGCGATTGCGTTAGAAAACATGTTTTGCAAATGTCGTTATTAAATATTATAGAAATGTCACTTCGGAAGCTTCTAAATTTCATTATCAATTACGTCGCAAATAAAAAGAAGCGTGGAGGTGAAGAGGGGGAGAAAGGGCGCCAAAAATCAAAAGATGCGTGCGCACCGAGGGGAATTTTTTTTTTTGCGAGTCTATGACTGCAATTTACAATGTTTTTAACAACAAAGGCATATACGACCTTTGGGGTGTCAGTGCCCCTTTGAAGGGCAACTCCAATTAATATTTTTTTACTCACCTCTCTTTTATTTGGGTTATGACTGTTTTCAGCTAAAGTCCCTGAATTACAAAGTATATATATTTTTTTTTCTTTCGATATTGTGTGTCGTTTTATAAATATCGCTGCTCAAAATTTAGTTTCGGGCGTCTTTTTTTGGCAAAACCGAAACTATCTGCTGGAGGGATGGCTACACTGATCACCAGCCGTACGGCCGCGACGTGATGTCACAAGTGTGCTGCGGTATGCGGTACAACCAATCAACCCCAGCTCCACTGTGACCTGACGTCACAAGGGTGCTGCACCAGTGTGCCTCGACTAAAATCTAACCTGCTTGCCGCCTGCTAAAGAGCAGCTGGTCGCATCTTTAAAATCGGTTTTAGCGGAGTATGTGGTTTCACTTTGACCTAATATTTTGACTGGAGTCGTATTTCGTGCCACTAAAGCAGTGATGTGACTGCTGCGCCAAGGGGCTAACCCTCCTACTAGTGTACTCATGATCAAATTGTAGTGAACTTCTAGCGGCATCTAGATTCCTGATGGCACACTACACAAATAACAAATGTCGCCCATAATGGGAAGTTTCACCCGAGAGACAATGGTCCCGGCAAAGTGGGAATCGTAGATCTGCTATATGATCACACGTACTACAAGTCCGGGCGGCTGAGAAAAGCTCACCGGAGAAAAACTCGCCGCAGAAAAGCTCACCGAAGAAAAGCTCACCACGAAACCGGCAGAAGCAAAGAAAAGCTCACCGTCCTTTGAGCAGATGCGGAGAAAAGTTCAGATTTTTTTTTTTCCTTAGCTTAGCGGTGTTTGTTTTACACGTGGCAGTTTAGCAGGATTCTAATTTGTCACTTTATTAAAAATAATTGTCCCTTTTTTTTTTTATAATATTCTTGAAGTTCATTGGGCATAGTTACTAATTCCTCAGAAGTTGGTAATCATCCATCCTGTATATTAATAACGCCGCAAGTGTGTAAAATCAGAACATTGGACACCCGTAGGTCTCTCAGGGCCCGAAGGCATTACAGAGAGGGGTGGGGCACAGTAAATGGAACAAAGCAAATAACAGTGAAAAGGCAAAAAATACACAGAATAACTACTAAACATCATTTAACGCGTTAGTAATGCACAGTTCATGGAATAAAACAATTATTAATGAAAAGGCAAAAAATGAACAAAATTGCTACTAAACATCCTGTAACAGGTTAGTAATAGCAATATTAAATTTATCTGAGGCAGTGATTGCGACAATGGCTGCGGGAAGGCGGTTCCAGTCAATCGAGGTTTGAGGCAAAAAAGAGGCATTAAAGGTAGATGTGCTGCAATGAGGGATCCCAACTTTTAATTGATGATCGGTGCGTGATGATGATATGTAAAATGGTTCAGAAAATAGTGCTTGGCGGAGAGTGGGGTTAGAGTGATAAATCTTGTGGAACAAGCATAGACGGGTTATCTTTCGACGAAGAGAAAGAGTGGGCAAGGATAGAGGTGCTTTTATTAAAGTGGTGCTAGCTGTGCAGAGTATAAAACGGACGGAGCGGTTTTGAATGGATTCTACGGCAGATGCTAGGGTGATACCAGGGTTCCAGATTGAGGCGGCATATTCAAGTTTAGGGCGAATTAAGGTTTTATAAATGAGAAGCTTTAATGAAAGAGGGGCAAGGAAAACGTTTCTTTTGGTGTATCCTAGTAATCGATTAGCGTTTTTTTTTGTGACATAGTCGACATGGATATTCCAGGACAGATCATTTGAAATGTGAACACCGAGGTATTTATGGGAGGACATAGGAAGGCGGGTAGAGTTATTGATGGATTAGGAAGGGCAAATGTTAATTTGACGAGACACGCATGGATTTTCATTTAGAGATATTAAGTTCCATAAGCCAGTCGTTGCGCCATTGGTTTACATTGTTAATATCGGTCTGAAGAGCAGAGATGTCGGAGTCGTTAAGGATTTCTTTGTAAATAACACAGTCGTCAGCAAAAAGGCTAATAGAAGAGGAGACACGGGTAGGGAGATCATAAATATAAATAAGAAATAGTAGTGGACCGAGTACAGAACCTTGTGGGACACCGGAGTTGACAGGCGAGTATGGAGAATTAGTTCCGTTGGCTTGGAAAAACTGAAGACGGTTAGTCCGAAAGGAGTCTATCCAAGCGAGAATGTATGGGCACATGTTAAGGCTACTAAGTTTATGGAGAAGGGCGTGAGGAACTTTGACAAAAGCTTTAGAAAAATCAAGGAATATGCAGTCTGGAACCCTGGTCAAGTGTGACATGGTTCGGACCTCTAGCGCTACTCTTCCACGTAGAATGAGCGTTCGGCCATGCATTGTTTATTTTTTAGGTAAAAAACATTGTGGTAATTTTTTTTTGAACACCCTATAGAATGAATTTCAAGGACTAAACTGATCACCCGTTTTACTGAATGTTTGTGCATTTATTTGCTTTGCTGACTTTCTATTCCGTCTACTACACTATATCACTTTCAGAAAAAAAAAAAAAAATATTCTTACACCCCTCGTCACATAAGTAGGCTGTATACTTTCCGGTTTTAACCGAAAAAGACCGATAAACATCCGCCGGTGTTGAAAAGAAAAAAAATTGGTTAAAACCGGAAAACACCGGTTTCTAATTATTTTGGTACAAGCGGCAGCTTTTTTTTTTTTTTTTTTTTTTTTCACCGAAAAGGCCATTTGTAAACATTCCTCAGACTCTTTCATATTTTTCTTTACGGTCGTTTAGGTTTTCTAAAGTCTCTTAGTAATCGTGATGTTTTTTTTTTTTTTTTTGTGTGTGTGTGTCTGTGTGTGAGTGCTTATTATTTTGACTCTCAGTTTATGCCCCGAAAAGTCTGTCCTCGTTGTGGCCGTTTCTAGATAGCCCCGTTGATGGTTTCCCTCCTTCTCTGTGGAGCCTAGTTGGGGGGGAGGAGGAGGAGGAGGAGGGGGGGAGGGAGGGGGCAGGGGGGGGGGGGGGTTGAAGCGTTTGAAGAGTTTTTCATATTGTATGGGTCGAAGCGCTTCTGGAGGCTGCAATCGCCCGACTACTGTCCCAAGCCTCTTTGGACATTTTAAAACTTCCCGCGTCTAGCACAAATGCAGAGCTCGCTCTCTCGACATTGTGCGCAGTAAGCAGGAAGGAGCGGGCGGGTATGACAGATGAGAGCCTAAGAATGTGTGCATATGAAGTGTGAGGCATATTGTGTATCAGATGGAAATGAAAATCGAACAGGTTCTCGTCTTGATTGTTCGTTTCTGTTCGCAACTTTCTCTGTCGATAAAAGCCGTTTTAAGCGTCTGCTCGAGACAATTCACCGAAATGCACCGATACTTGGAAATAAATAAATACCGAAAAACATCCGCCGATTTTGGACGCAAACAAACGCCGGAAAGTATACAGCCTACCTATAAGACACCCCAAAACTTGAGTTCGACGTACAGCGCATTGACGTCGATCAGACAGTACTAACTTTCACGAGAGGCTCGATAGCCGAGTGGTACAACTTATGAAAATAGCTACTGTACGTAGTACTCTCTACAAAAAAAAAAAAAAAAAAAAAAAAATAATAATAATAATCGGGATTCCCTTGGCCCTACTGCGAAACTTGAGTGTTTTCATTCTGTGGTCTTTGATACGTACTTTAGTTATTTAATAAGTTATATCGTACCGTTATCAATCCCCTCGTAAAATTTTGAGCCGTCTGTTCGACTCTAGTGCGCTGTTCGTCGATCCCAAGTTTTTGGGGTGCATTATATGGGACAAATGGATGTAGGGTAAGAACCTTTTTTTTTTTTTTTTATAGAGTACTTTGGCTTTGTATCTTGGAAATAAATAAATGACATCTTTTGGATGAAGGAGCGTAGGTACCGCTGAGTCTACGGCACCGTTTCCAGCATTTCCATATCGTCAGATAAGGACTTTTGGGTGCATTGCGGAAAGGGTGGGGACCAGGGGCCCTATGTGGCGCTTTTTGGACTCCCACGGCGACTAGAGAGAAGGAAGTGACGCCAACAATGCAGCAAACGCAGAGTGGATGTTGATTGGTGAGAGTCGCTGATGACGAATTTCCGCTGAAGAAAACAAAGGAAAAAGTGAGCTTTGTTTTCTTCTGCGGAAATTCGTCATCAGCGATTCTCACCAATAAATATCCAATCTGCGTTTGCTGCAGTTGTTGGCGTCACTTCCTTCTCCCTAGTCGCCGTGGGAGTCCAAAAAGCGCCATATAGGGCCCCTGGTGTCGGATAGTCCGGGGCTCTCACCTCGACCGATGCAGTACGATAGCGCCATATTTGCGTTGGTACAAAACCCACAACACTCAGTTCAGTAACAGGGCCCGAAGTACCCATCCCAAAACCGGAGCTCATGGTGGGGATTTTATTTCCTGTCGGCGTTCGTAGAAGGATCCTTTTCAAATATAAAACTTTTTTTTTTTTTTTCTCTCTCGGTTGAGTTTTGTTTTTTCTGCAGTCGTCCCCGCAGAATCGAATCCGACTGTCGGGCGGCGCCGATCCCATCTCTTCCAGCGGGCTGTCGTCGGATTCTGATCGTACTTGGATGTCTTTGGCAGCCTTCCGCAAAGCGACGACGGCCATTTTGGGGCCAGATGGAACTCGCCTTTTCCTTTTCTTCTTTGCAGCGAGGAGCGAGCCGCTCATGTGCACCCAAACCATCATCCTCTGTCGTGTCGGGACATTTTTGCTGCCGTGTGTCCACAATCTTTTGCCGTAGAGTTCCGTCGGGGTCTTTGTGGAGGTGGGGCGTAAAAATGAACTCGGTGTCCAACACGATGTCCCAAAATTGATGTTCCGTTCTATTGGATGTCGCTGTTCTTTTTAGTTTCAAAGCTGGATCTAGTGTCGAAAAAAAAAAAAAAATACCATCGCAGAAAGACAAGTAGGGACCGGGTGAAAACTCTCGCCCAAGACAAAGTGGCACGGCCCATAGCCCCGTACCAAGTCTTTTTAAAACCCGAGCCCATTTTCGTCTCTGATTTATATATCTTATTTTATCGATGTGCTATAATATATATATATATATTGAAAAAATATTTGAAGACAAGATAAATCCTATTTTAAAAAAAGCTGTGGAAGCTGCACTTCTGCGGTTTGTTCAGGTGAGTTATACGGCCAGGGGGACATAGTATAGGGGGCTAATCATAACGACCAGTCGGCTAATTAATTAAAATTTGTTAATTAACCTTAATTAGTGAAAATAGTCCTATGGTTCCAATTGAAAATTTGCTGAGCGTCGTCCAAAACCCCTAAATGAGTAATTTTTAGAAAGACTTTGAGCGGCGTGAGAAGCGTAGTAGCGCGCTAAAGTTACCCCTCGTGGAGCAGGTACAAGGCTAGGACTTTATATAAAAGTCGAAAAAATCGCGCGGGCGCCTTACCGCAACCGCTAGCCTTGTACCTGCTCCAGAGCGCGCGTTATGGAGGGGTAGGGTTTTGCTGGGCTGTTGCATTCTCTTCCGAGCTTCGTCGTCTTGTTCCGTACGCTTCGTTATTAGGGAGTTTTCGTAGATCGTTTTCGCCGTCCCGCAACGCCCTCCGCAACCCGGTATACGATACCCGGAACTCTACAGTCAAGGCTATCGGCACGCAGGCGCAGTAGCGGCATCTTCGTTGCGGAGGGCGTAGCGGAGGGGGAAACGCAGTCTACGAAAACTCCCTATTGTCCCGTCCTGCGCTTAATTTCCGTTTTTTGTTTAGGGGAAGACGAGGACGGAAAGTGTGTCGCTCTTTAGCGGCTGCTGTTCGGGTTCGATATAATATTTCTCCGATTTCCCGACTAGTTTCAATCGCTTGGTCATTTTCCTGCCCTTTCTTCGTAACGGAGTTGTGGTGGGCGTGCGCTGGATGGGGTATCGACGCGCTTTGTCCTCCTTCCGTGTCCCCAATGGGGCGACGCGGGGGATTCTTTGCGTGCGCGCTAATGCCCGTGTCCCACTAGAGTGACAGACAGGAACAAAAGACAGCGACAAGCCTCAAACCCATGCAGCATGCTCGCGATGGTACCTTTGGCAGGCGTTTAGTCGTTTGGTGTTTGTGAAGTAAGCACGAGCGATTGCAAGTCTGCCAAAGATACTCTCGCGTGCATAAGGCTCGTGTTTGAGCATAGCCTCCTTTATTCTACAAAGCCTCTCAAATCGCGAAAGACTCTGGTTTGAGGCTTGTCGCTGTCGTTTGTTTCTGTCTGTCGCTCTAATGGGACACGGGCATAAGTAAGCGCCGCGCTTCCCCCGGCGCTCCGACTGTCCGATCAAGCCGGTCGTGGCCCGCACGGAGTTGCGAGGAAGGCGCCCAATGCTTGGCCTCGCTTAGTGCTTAAAGTCTCCCGTAAGTTGAGGGGGGTCCCTACAAGAAAGTGGGGCGGGGGGGTGGAGGAGGGGGGGGGGGGGGGTTCTGACGAGATGTACTAGATGCACATAAAATAAACCCCACTGCTGACTCTGCCCACGCTCTACCTGCAACCCCCTAATTGCTAATCCCCAAATGTCACATCCCTCAAAACAAGCTATTTTATTTCAAGATATGATTTTGATTTCAATAATGCTGGGATGTGGAGGAGGGTCTCAGACCATCCGTTAAAATCAGTGGAGAATCCGAGACCCCCTGAGACCCCCCGGACTTTAAGCCCTGGCCTCGCTACGTGAAGCCTCCATCGTTTGGGCTGGCCCGCACGCAGGGTTGCCAGATAGATCTGATATAGCCAAATGGCTAGTCAGTGTAGCCCAAAAGTAGCCAAAAGCAAAATATTTGCATAGCCCAAAAGTAGCCAAAATTTTTATATGTTTACAAGCTGAAGGCGAAAGCTCTGCTTCTGAATATGTTTAGGTGAAAGATAGCATGCAAAATAAAAGTATTACAATATCCAGAAAACTGTTTTATTTCAAGTAATAAAACAAAAAGCTCAGTTGGATGGATATTATGAGGAAGCACCTGTCCCACTCGTGCTAGCTCCGTACAGTGAGTTGAACCGAGCGATCCTTGGACGGGGGCTGAAAATCTTTGCAACAATCTTTCCTCCCAAAGAAAAAACTTCACATGAAGGATTCTCTCCAGGGTTTCTTGAGACATCCTGTTGCGGAGGTCTGTTTTTGTCCAAGACACCTGACTGAAGACACGCTCCACGGCGACATTGGAAGGGTCAGGAGAGAGATGACAACAGCGGAAACATTCTCGCTTCTGCACTGTTTTTCGCAGCTTCAACATTCATCCAAAATGTCATTACGCACTCATCATAACAACTCTTTACATTCGCCCGGAGGGGTCAGTACTCTGATTCCATGTTTAAGACAGATATCTATAAAAGGTGAAAATGCTTTCTGAAAAACACTGAAATCAAACTGGAAAATGCTGCTCAGCTGCAGTAGCCGCAAATTGCTGAAGAGCTGCATGTTTGACGGAAGTCGTTTCAAGACGGTTTTGATGCATGCTATTAAAAACTTGCGGCATTTCTTGAGGAGTACTGTCTTGTCAGGCGAAGCCGTAAACTGTGACGAGGCCACGTGGGAGGTGCTTCTGCATATCTGACCCTGAAATAAACGTCGCTATTGTGTCCACCATGAATTACCATTCCTCTCAAATTTGTGCGACCTCGAGGTTTTAGGACCTGAAGTGCGTACAACAAAGCTTCCCCGTGTTTCGTCTCCACGCAATCCCCCCCCCCCCCCCCCCCCCCCCCCCCCCAGGGAAAAGGGACAATTTTGCGGAAATCGAGAAAAAATGGACGTAGCCCAAGAATAGCCGCACGTAGCCAAAACGCCAACTGCCAAATTTTGACGCCAAATCTATCACTAGGTAGCCCAATTTGGCTATTAATAGCCCAATCTGGTAACCTGCCCGCAGGTCCCCGCAGGCGAGGCTGGAGGTGCGTCTGCGCAGTATAGCGACGTCGTCGTTGCGGAAAGCGTAGTGGGCTTCTTTGTTTCCTTAGCGGCATTCCCCTCGCGGTTAGGGGTCCGCTTCGCCGAACCTCGGAACGTTTGGCAAAGGTCGAGGAAGTTCCTCTTACGACGCCACAGCGATGTCGAGCGGCCATTGGCAGCGTCCGCGTTTGGTGTGACACGTCGCGCCATCTAGCTCGAAGTATTTGCAACTCTGGGACGGCCCTTTCACCAGCCTGCTTGCTCGTGGGGCTGTTGACGCATTGAAGTAGTTGATTCGTGCGCTTTTGGTCTTACCACTGCTCTCGGATGTCGCAGAAGAGCAAATCTTGAAGCTGTAGGCACTGCTGCGTACCGGAATGTCGCAACCTCGAAAGCTTAGCTTGCGTGAAGGTCCGCAGGTTCCCGTCAGATGTGAATAAATGCCGTAAAACCTGTAAAAGAAGCGAAGCATTCCGATCATATTGCCTAACTTGAGATGGATTTTTAAATGTTTCCGTTATTTGCTAAAACGTCGATTCGCTCAAATGTCGCGGTTCGCTAAAACGTCATTTGCTCATGTGATATGGACCGGCTTCAACAGTATGACTAGGGGTACTCATTTCTCGTTTCAAAAGAGCCTTCTGATATAAGTATTCTAAAGCCCCTTATATAAAAAGAGTAATAACTCCTATAGTATCGTATAAGGTCACTAAATTAACGGTTAGGAGATAACTGTTGAACAGTATTCATTTCGAAAATATTCTGACAATTTCGAATATAATTAAGTTGGAAATAACCGGCCTTAAAATATAGATGAGATCCTTCATTCCACCAGGAAATCACTGATTGCATAACGGATGTAGTATATTGCATGGTATATCTTAGTTTCAAAACAATCTTCTTACGGGACCATTTTTTCCTACCTTGGACTTGGGACCATTAGATCCGGGACCATTTGTTCCGGGACCATTTGTTCCTACACTTGTTCAACCGACGGTGGCGCTCTCCTGAACCTTGCCCAGTGAAGTTGGAGCACAATCTCGCTCTTGGGCGGAGTGCGCGCATCCTTTTTCGGATTCCTGCCTCGTTTCCCGCCTCGTTCAATGGGTTCCCCGGATACCGAGTTACATGGTGAATCCCACTCGTAGATCCGGAGCGCTTTCCAAAATCCGCGAGGGAGGCAAAATTCCGCTCCGTGGGACCCGCTCCGAATCGACGAGGGGAAGATAAACTCGCCTTTTTGGAGCGACCTCCCCCACACTCCTCCCCATCGCTTCCCCCTCCGCCATTCAAAATGGCCGCTGCTGGAACTTGACAAGCCCACCAACGCCTGAGCAGACTGATCTTTCCGACGCAGAAATAACACGCGACACAGGCCGGGCGAAATTATACGTACCACGGCGCTCATGTCGCAAATAACGAAGACGTCCGCGTTCGGCACCGTCACATATATCTTTCGGCCGCGTCGAAGCGGCGGGGCACGGCCAGCGATTGCCAGCGGTGGAGTTCAGATTTCTGGTACGACTTTAATGAACACAGAGGTAACAAACCATCACTTGCACGGTCGTTGCCTAATCTCTTCTTGCTTTATTGCACGGGAAAACGCCGGCGGAATGCCGTGTAAAAAGGTAAACAATCATTGGCTGCGGAATGAACAGGCCTAACCTTGCGTCTGCCTCCGGCTTTCCTGTCGTTCTTCCTCTCACGATCACAGCTGTCAGCGCTTACGATTTACCACGCTCCACAGTCCCGGCTTTGTATCCCTGATCTACGGGAGGTAGAAGCGTTCGAGCCGTCACAATCCCACGTAAACAACCGATGCACCCGAACAGATCCAACTCGACGACCCGTCCGGCCCGCCGACCTCGCCAACCTCGCCGCGCATGCGCACTGCCGATTTAGAAGGAAATCACGTGGGCCGCTCTGTCAATTTCCGGAGAGATCTGTGAAATCCCGCAGAGCAAGTTCGGCGGAGTTTGAGGCGCTCCGTGGAGCGGGCGTTGCCAGAGATCTACGAGGGGAAGATGGACCAGCTCGAGCCAGATCTGCGAGCGGAATTCACCAGTAGACTCGCCGATAAGATGCACCGTGGGAAGAGACCTTTACTTACGACTTTGCATCGTAGCCGAATGGTTAGCGTCGTGCAGATACGTTCGGCGCGGGCCTGTGCTATAAATTCGATCCCTCGTTAGTGCTTGCTGCTACGCGACACATTTGAAAGGGAAATTCTTCCTTGAGAGGTGTGTGAACCACGCTCTCTTTATCCACCGTCCGCCCGAAGTAACTCCGTAGAAGAAGAAAGGACGGCAAGCGCATCCCAGTTTTGACTGTTACAATTGAAAACGAGCGTGTTGGTTAATAGATACAAAACTTGAAAGTATAAAGCAGCGAGGACGAGAACAGGACGACAGACGAACAGATGATTTGCATATTTCTTGCATTTGCGTCGGCCGCATGAAGCACCCCAAAAACACATGAGCACGCCATGATGACCGCCACTGCGTGTGTTCTGAATGGCCCTTTTTTCTCGCAGGCGAGCACTTTTTTTTACCGTAACTACAAAAACTACTGAAAGCAGCGGTGACATAGCGGGCGCGAACCTAATTGGCGAAAACGCCTCTTTTCTGGTTCTTTGTAACGTCTTTGACACGGGACGAGGAAGGGGACGTCCTGATCGTTTGTCGCTGCACATTTTTAGGGAGCGTCCGTAATGGAGAGCAACCCCCCAAACACACACGCACGCACACGAAAAATAAAAAAAATTGAAATGGCGGATGGAATAGGCGCCTGCTGTGGCGTTCAGCCGTTTTATTATTGTCCTTTGTCCTCTTTCTCCAGGGATTATTTTTGTCATTCTTGTCCAGCTCGCTTGCACCTTTGTATTCAACTGCATTATTATTATTGTTTGTCCGTTTCTGCTGCGTAAGTGCATGCAAACTCGAAGTTTCGATCTGTTTTAGGAAACAAATAAAGTGTACGTACCGGACGATGCATAGGGAATTCATACGGCGTGCGATCGTCACTCGCTCGATCGACGTGCGAGTGACGAGAGGAGAGTCCGCGCGCCGACGAAGCGACGTGAGCGATATTTCCTAAAGCTGCGTTGATTCGGAAGCAATATATATATATATATGTGTGTGTGTGTGTGTGTGTGTGTGTGTGTGTGTGTGTGTGTGTGTGTGTGTGTGTGTGTGTGTGTGTGTGTGTGTGTGTGTGTGTGTGTGTGTACCGGGTGTTCATTTTTAATTCGAACAGATTTATTACAAAAAATCCGTAAAAGATGCACTAGTACGGTTTGTTCAACTGAGTTATACGGCTAGGGGGACATTATGTCGGTGGCTAATCCTTGCGAGAAGTTGACTAATTACTTAAAATTCGCTAATTAACTTTTTAATTAATTAAAATAGACATATGGTTCCAATTAGAAATTTGCTCAGCGTCGTCGAAAA
The DNA here is from genome assembly GCA_013358835.2 of Ixodes persulcatus. NCBI lineage: Eukaryota > Metazoa > Arthropoda > Arachnida > Ixodida > Ixodidae > Ixodes > Ixodes persulcatus. The sequence continues at coordinate 676,441 of JABSTQ010009189.1, read as the reverse complement.
CCCCTAAATCAGTCATTTTCAGAAAGACTTTGAGCGCCTGAGAAGCGTAGTAGTGAACTGAAGTTACCGCTCGTGGAGCAGGTACAAAGCTAGAGGTTGCGATAATTCGCCCGTGCGATTTTTCCGTCTCTTATCTAGCCCCAGCCTTGTACCTGCTCCACGAGTGGTAACTTTAGTGCACTACTACGCTTCTCACACGCTCAAAGTCTTGACTGAATTAGGGGTTTTCGATGACGCTGAGCAAGTTTCTAATTGGAACCATATGTCTATTTTCATTAATTAAAAAGTTAATTTAACGAATTTTAATTAATTAGCCGACTGATTGTTACGATTAGCCCCCAATAATATGTCCCCCTGGCCGTATAACTCACTTGAACAAACCGTACTAGTGCATCCTTTACGGATTTTTTGTAATAAATCTGTTCGAATTAAAAATGAACACCCGGTATATATATATTTCTTTTTTCTCTTCTTGAAATGAGTAGAGTGGGTATGGGCGCCATGTTCCATGAGCTTCCATATGAGACGGGAGATATGGGTCGATTATTTCGCGCAGAGTCTGCGTCCCCACTTCTGTGGAACGATCTTGCCCTCCTTCCAGTCGTCGCGAAGGGCGCCGCTATCCGAAGACCGCTGCAACGTATCACTGGAGAAAAGCCCATGCATTTCCATGTCAAATTTTCGGTCTTTATTCTCGGCAACTACTAAACCTATTGCGTCGCAATGTTTGTATTCAAACGGAAAAAAAAAAAAAAAAAAAAACAGCTTTGCGGAATTACCCTTTTTTTTTTTTCTCGTTCGATATTAATGCTCGTCACGGCCCCGGTGATGGCGGTCACAGGTTGTTTGTTGACTAAAATCAGTTGAGCTTGGCTACACAAGTTTACCAGCCTATCCCCGCAGTTTCTTCGTTGTTTTCTTCTAACGTGAACCCAGGACTGGGTCCGACACTCACCGCTCAAAGTCAATGCGGAGCTTTATCTGCACTTTGACTAAGTTCCAAACGACGATACGTTACTGCTTTACAAGAGCGTGCCGGCCCACCGAGGGGCTGGGAGATTTTCCCTAAATAATAAACCACAAGTCTAGGTTCAGCCACATGTGCGCTCTAAACTGACGACAAAAAAAAAAAAAAAAACGTGTTTACAGGAATTTCTTTTTTTTTTTTTTTTTTTTTTAATGCGAAAGTATTTCTTTCGGTGCCTCGAAGTCGGCTTTTCTTTGGGAAATGGCTGCACTATGCTTATGTGCCTTAACTAACACGACCGCCGCACGTCAATGTCTGTTTATAAATGCTTAGCCCATAGTGCAATCCCTACGCTCGTGTTAATCGCTTTGGGAAACAAGTATAAAACGTGCCATATGCGCGAACACTAAAAATGGCACCGACCAGAAGCTCTTTACTGAAAGTGGCACAGCTCGGAGACAGCTTTCTGGGACAACGAAGCAAGCTATTGCCGCCTAGTATATTTTGGTGCCGAAACCCGGGAGAAGAGACTGCCAGAGAAGATGGATACAGCGAAAGCAGCCCTCCCCGACCGAGCAAAGCGAAAGCGGACAGTGGTGCGAGCAGCGACGACCAAGCTTATCAACGAGGTCGCAGCCATGGCGGATCCAACGACTGTCGGTGAGCTCCAAACCAAATTTGACGTTCTCGTACTGAAAGAAAACACTCAAGGAACTCGATAGCGAAATTGAGCTAGGAATCGATGACGAGGCCTTGGAAGAGGAGATTACATGCAGCGAAAGCTACAAGGAGAGGATCAGCGTAGCAAAGACTAAACTGAAAGGCATGCTCCTAGATCAGGCCCGTCTGAGTGGCAGAGCCTTCACAAGTTGACCAACCAACGCGGACACCAGAACGAGCGTGACAGTTGAACAGACCAACCCAGCAGTAAAGCTCCCCAAATTGAAGATATCAAAATTTGGAGATGAACTACGGGAATGGCAGGGTTTCTGGAGTCAGTTCGATTCATCTATCAACGCGAACTTGACACTGTCAGAGGTCAAGTACCTGAACAGCTACCTCACGGGAAAGGCAGCCGTGGCTGTGGCAGGGCTTGACCTGACAGCGGAAAACTACAAAGTAGCCCTCGAGCTTCTCGCCCGTAATTTCGGACAAAAGGATCTTATAATTGAAGATAACATGGCGAGGTTGATGGCTGTCCGACCTATTTATGACTCTAGAAACGTGAGCGGACTCGGAGCATTATTTGACCAAATTGAAACTGGAGTCTGCAGCCTCGAGGCCCTCGGCATCAACGACAGCACGTACGGAGTGCTGCTCCTTACTTTGCTGCGTAAAGCCATACCAGCCGACATGGGACTTGAGTACAGCCGGAAGATAACCGCGCAATCACCAAACCAAAAGAACGGTCTGCGGGATTTCTTGGATTTCCTAAAATGCGAGGTAGAAAGCCGCAAAAGAATGCAACCAGTAGAGGCAAAGAAAGACCGGCAAACCGGCGAGCCTGCACATGACGGAAAGAGAGACTACAGGGCAAGACCTACCTCATCCGCAGCAGCCTTGAATGCCGTGACCGGCGGGGGTGACAGAAGATGCGTATTTGGCGCATCTGGTGGTCACGACTCGGACGGGTGCGCTGCGCAGAAGCCCGTCTCAGAGAAAAGGGAAATTCTGAAACGCGAAAACAGATGCTTCCCCTGCGCAAAATATGGCCACAGATCTCTTGACTGCAGAACATCAAAATGGCTAAAATGTGTACGATGCGCGGGGAGTTGTTCTGAAATAAACAGTTCTTCTTGAGAGTTGAAAAGGTTCGCTTCATGTCTGTCTCTCTGGAACAGCGGCTGGCTGATTCCGAACCACCGTGTAATGAAGTTATCCGGCATTTAGTAACATCTCTTTACTACAACATAGTGCACGTCTACCTCAAGCGCCGATCAAGGCCACGCGCGCACTGTCTTCACTTGCGATTTCCCACTCCAAGTTGTCCCCAAGTATAGTGTGCCAACGCACCATCAAAACAGAACACCAAGCGGAGGTGGAATTGGGGTGATTTCACGCAGAGGAGATGTCGGCGAAAGCGCGAAAAGGCATATCAGATTGGCTTGGCTTTCAAAACGTCTTTTGCCAAGCCAGAACAGTGGTGCCATCTCGATTCGTAAAGATCTTAAATCGGAGATAAAATTCTGCTGTGATACAAATTCTCCATAGCACCATATATTTTCTTCTTCTTTTCCTACTGTCCTCTAAAGCAGGGGTCTCAAACCCGCGGCCCGCGACTCGCTGGGACGCTGCCCGCAGGCAACCGCGGCTACGAGTCCCGGTTCCCACGTCTCGAGCGCTAGAAATGGCATGCGCCATAGTGATCTCATCTCGCCGATTCATTTTCGCTCGGAAAGATAGCTCTGCTCTTTTAACGTAATCGCGTAGTTTATACTGATCCGTGTTCATTTTCCGTTTGTTTTGCTTTATTATTTGCTTCCCAGCTTTTTGTAATGTACTACAGTCGGCGGCAAAAGTTTGCGGGGCGCGGGAGCGTCAGCCGAATTGACTGGTTGCGCCTTCTGACGGCGCGCGGCTGCTCTCAAGATTCACGCTTCGAGAATGTGCTTCCTTTCGTGCTCGAAGTCATGTATTTTTTGCTTCCTTTCGCCCGACGTGCACGAGATAACCGGGACCGGCGCAAGGTGCCGCTATGGCAGCCATCATGCCGCGCGTCTGCCTCAGCCACCGTGACGGGTGACGGAGCTCGCTCATGCTACCGATATAACATTTCGCGGCACCTTGCGCCAGTCCACGTTATCTCGTGGGTGTCGAACGGAACGAGCGAAAAAGGCATGACCGCGAACAAGAAAGGCAACGCACGTGCAAAGACTGGCTGCGCCGTGAGAAGGCGCAGCCAGTCTTTTCGGCTGGTGCTCCCGTGCCCCGCTAACTTTTGCTCCCGACTGTACAATTCCGCTCCGAGGCTGCAAGCGGGAGCTATTCGTTGAAGGATGCATCTCGGCTGCGCGAACTCTCGATCAACTGGAGCAACTGCCAAAGATAAAACTAAACTCGAAATTCTCGCCTTAAAAAATAATAATCATTATTATTAAAAGTATTCGTTCGGAGTGTGTAATAGAAATAGAAATCGTCATGGAAACAAGAACTGTCAAATTAACTGATTTTTTTTTTTAGAAACATGTTGAGCGTGGTTACTTTCTGTGTGAAGTGAGCAACGGGAACGACGGTGTACTTGCTCTCATGTATTAAAAATGCCAGCACGTCGGCGTGGCGGTGTCATTTTAATTCTTGCTATCACATGAGGTCAGGTCCCAAAGTAGTCATATAAACAAATAAAAGCTTACGATGTCCCTGGCAAAACTGAGTTTACAAAAAGCATAGAGCACGAGGTCTCTGCTCTTCAAAATGCTTTGACCCCCCCCGTTTTACCTTGGCCCTTGACCTTTCCGGTGTGGGCTATCTGGCCACCACACTCAAATGAGTTTGCGACTAAAGGCTCGTTCCCACAGTTGCGTCCGAGTGCGACTGCAACCATGCAACCAGGAGCTGTTCGCTATGGCGACCCTTGCGACGAGCCAATGGGGAGTCGCCGTGCAGCCCGAGGCAACGCAGCGTGTTGCGTCGTGCTCTGCCGTCGTACTCCGTAATGGCGGCCGCATCTTCGTTCACTCCATACTGTGCTCGATGTGCCCGATAGAAGTGACTGTTTTCCAAGTACTAGTCGAGCAGCGCGCATGCTCATTTGAAGCCGAGGCCTCTTTTACGGTGGCCAGCGACTTCTCGTCCGCTCTTTCTTTCGCCGTCGTCTGCTTAGCTTCGTTCCAAGGCATATCCCGGGCCGTTGGAATCTACCGGCTTCTAGTTTCGCCCCATTTCTCCGAGGCGTTCGCGGCCCATTGACCGTTTCGCCATTTTTTCTCCTCACACTTTTGTTCTGGTGCGGGAGAGCGTTTTCTGTGTCCTTTTTGCCGCTCTCGTTGTGGTTTCTCCGAGACCAACCAGAAGGAGAGCGGATGCAGAATGACGCGCTCCCCTAAGATCTATGTCATGCGGGAGCGCGCAGGTTATTTCCTGCGAGCGGAGGAAAATCAGATGACGGAAGTTGTTTTTATGAATGGTCTTATTTCTTGCCCGCAGCTGTTGGCGTGATCCTGGAATCTTCCCCGATGCACCCCTCCGATTTTCTTTTTTTGAGCCACGAGTGTTATTTCTCGGCCTTTGGGCATCCCTTGCGGGGCTGCTGTGATGGAGTCGTTTCGAGAGGAAGGGATTCAAAGGCGAGGGACGGATCTCCGACGGCGCGCAAAAGGAAGAGCTCGTCTCTGTCGACGGGGGCTGCCCTGCGGGCTTATCCCTTGCGTGCGCGCTTGAAAACAACGTGGGATGCGGACAGTTGGAACCAAGGCGGTATCAAAGATGGCGCTCTCGCAGCGCGAGAGCGCTATCTTCGATGGTGCTTCCAGGTGCGTTGTAGGTACTGTGCGTCTTCCAAACCCGCATATCTACCAGACTCCGCTAGATTTAAAAGACGAAAACAAAATCCACCAAGTGTCGTTCCTACGAGGTGCTTGGCGGACGATGCCGTTGGCGCGTGCGTGAAACAGCCTCTTGTGGTGCGGCTTTTCTCGAAAGAAAGCGGGCAACTCGTCTGTAATTTGTGGGCGACGTTCTTTGTGCAGTACACTGCACCTCAGTACACCTCAGCCGCAGTCAGACATACGGGTGGACGGCGCATTGGAAGCTTCGGACGCTTTTGCGCCACTAAAACTCAATCGGTTTGCATACGGGTGGTTCAAACGTTTGCGAATGACGATCTCGACCGTGGTGGTTGTCGGCCCAACAGCAGTCGTTCCCGAGAACATTCGTAGCGAATTCCATTCGGCGACACCGAGCCAGATATGCCGAACTGCAGCCAAAAGACCGTTTGTTTAGAGACGACGCGAGTGCAACCTTGCAATGGAACAATGCAGGGCCTCGAACCAAAAATGATAACGGTTCAATTACGGAATTGCCTCTGTATTTATTCAATCGGTTTCGTTTGGGATTTTATATTTCGGTTACAGGTTAGGCGTTTCCCCAAAAATAATTCTTTTTTTATTTCGGTTTTTAGAGAAAGTTAAAAAAATGGATGTTATAACTAGGGGTGCCGCGAACGTCCCGAAGTTCGAGTTCGAAAGGTTTCGAAATGTTCGAACCTCGCTAAGGTTCGAATATGAAAAGTTCGCAACTTTCAAACCCCGCTGAGGTTCGAATTTGAAAATATCGCAACTTTAGAACCCCGCTGAGGTTTGAATTCGAATAATTCGAAAATGTTAAGGTTTCTAAAAGGTCGAGTTCGAAATATCGAATTTTTTTATAGATGGTCCGAAAAAAATGCAAGACATTTACAAATCTCTGTAATGCGAAATTAGAGCTTTTGGGGAGGAGGGAGGGTATGCTCCTCCTCCGTACCCTCCACTCCTCCTTTCCTCTCGCTAAATTTAGCGGGGAAATTGACGTCAGGTGACCTCAAGACCAATTCAGTTTCCCCGCTAAATTTATCGGAAAAACTTGACACGCTAAGTACAGCGGGGAAATTTTCCCGCTAAATTTAGCGGGAAAGTTTCCCGCTTAGTTTAGCGGGGCGGCTACGCCGACGGCGACGCCGCGAGACCCGGAAACGGGCGCCTAAGAGCTGTCCTCTAAAATTCGAACATTTCGATTTTATTTCAGATTCAAGTTCGAAGAATCGAATGTTCCGAATTTTTTTTTTTTCGAGGTACAAGTTAGAAAAGTTGGAAAGTTTTGATTTTAAGTTTCAAGTCTGAATTTCACGGATGAAAATCAAATTCCGCAGTTTCAAACTAAGTTTTCATGAATTCATCTATACAAAATCGCGAAATGTGCTACAAATTTGACTGAAAACGTTGCCCATTTCTTTTACGCCGTAAATTACTCCTTCCTTCTCAGTGCTGTGGTACTGACGGTGCTAGATCTTTATTACTCGCTATTTGTCGTAACTTATGAAACAAGCGTTGAACCGAAAAGCCCCGAGGCGGTCACGTACTTCCTACTTATTTGCAAACTAGTAGCAGTCCGATCAAACGTCGCCTAAATGACATGCTGGCATCATAGGGCCGCTAAATATGCAGGATGACGCATGCACACGAAGGCATCTAGGCTTCCCGAAAAGTTTTAGTTGCTCTGGACGTTTATTTTCGGCGGGATGACCCGTGGGATGGGGAGAGCACCGAACACAGGCAGAGCACCCGACACAAGTCAAGGTTCAGGAGAATGCAACTAGACTAAATTAGGGGACCAGCCGGCCTAATACAGCTCATCAGGTCATGACCGGTGGTTATCGGGCTAACCATATTGCCGCTGCCTGGAACTTTTCTTCTTCGACGAATGGAGATATCGGCGCTTTACAAGCGCGTCATTTGTGGCACGATCAGCTAACGGTAAGACTCTGAGTGCAATTTCAACTCCACACATTGACATCTTGCGTTCTTTATATTTGTTGCCTCGAACCTGCGGGGGTGAACTTGGTTGCAACTTTGTTGAACTGTTGTTCAGAAGTTCCAAGTTCGTCGACTTCTATTCTCAGCAGGTTCGAAAGTTCAAAAATTGTCGAATTTCGTAGCGTAATGAGTTCGAAAATGTCGAATTTTATAGCGTGAAAACTTTTTTGAAAAGTTTGAAAACAATCGAATTTCTCAGTGTTCAAAAATCTTTTTTTTTTTATGTAATAGGTTTGACGTTTTTAAACTTCGCGAACCTTTTGAACCCTCGGTTCGATCTTCGAACCTCAGGTTTGCAAAAAGTTCGCGGAATCTCTAGTTATAACGTTGTTGGGTAGCAAGAGTGATGTTACTATGTTGCGGTTTCGCATAAGCATTTTTACCGCTGTGAAAATATTAATTGATTTTAGTTAATTAGCCACCTTACCATGGTGGTACTTCCCTTCTCTAATGTCCGCCGAGCCTGATAAGTACATAGGGAAGGCGGCATCGGTGTAACTAAAATCTAACTCTCTGTGTTACTCTTCTTTCTTGCGTGTATCGTAGTAGGAATAACGAATAAGAGGTGATTTTTTTTTCGTGCACGCTTCGTTTATTTCGTCTTGCCTCAAGCCGCACCATAAAAAGGAAAGCACCCCCCGAATGAAATTTCTGGTTACGCCATGGACCATACAAGCTCGAGAATGTCAACGTTCAGATGTTTTGACTCGTTGGACTCGGATGGATGTTTTGACTCCGTGGGTGATTCGACCATAGAGTTATTGTAATGTACGCTAGAGGTTCAACTGGCGCTAGTGTCTATGCGACTTCCGTGACGCAAATTGAAGCAGACAGCAACCAGTCTACTTTTGCGGTGCTCCTGTGCATTCCTATGGGAAAACGCGCGTGCATTTTGTCTCTTCGCCGGAAAATAACACGGAACACCTTCGTTATTTGGGTCGTATCGAATGGCATGTACCTTGATTAACACTGTAAAAGTGCAATTGCTTTAGTTTGCGCATTTTTCTTCATCAGTGAACGATATTTACATTTCAGTCCCAAACGTGTGTTCCGCAGCAGGTGTGTAAAAACAAGCGACGATTCAAAGCAAAATTACAATCGAAACGAATATAGAGTGTGTTCAAGGCTCGCCAGCATTCCGGTGACGCTTGTATATTGATAATATGCCAGTCCTGTCACTATATGAATATGACCCCGTCGTGCATGAGCGGATAAAAACCTTCAAAACGTGGAAAATAAAGTCCGTGGGCTATGAAAGGTGTCTCTTCGTATTGTTTTCTCTGCCGAGCAGCTTTTATCGCGCACTTGCTCTCAAATAAATCGAGCGCGCGGTGATATTTTGAACGTACAACAAGCAGCTTCGCTCAGGGCAGAAAGAATAAAACGGTACTTACTTATTTAAATTCGGAATAGATTACGTGGCCTTCAATTTATTTTGATCGTACATGCACTGCGAGTTACTGATCCAGTGTTACTGCGTAGTTCTTGCCGCCGCTCTTGATTTTCCAGATGTCCTTCGTTCGTTTGGCATGTATATCCCCCATGCTGGAAATCGCCGACGCCGCGTTCGCGCTAACAGTGTCCGACAGTGCACATAAATACACGTACGAAGCCGTTTTAGCACCGTTTTTAATGCGATGAATTCGATAGAAAAACGCCGTAGCTGACCAATTCTTTCGTCGGCCTGACTGAGAAATCTTCCAAGCTACTTAGTACGTACGAATTATTTGGGATATTTGCTCTTCTGATCGAGCGCAGGGAGAAAATGCACTCACTTTTTCCCATGGAAATGCATTACAGGAAGTCAATTTTCGACTGGTTGCTGTCTGCTTCAATTTGCGTCAACACACTAGCTTCACTTGAACCTCTAGCCCGTATATATAATAACTTTATGGATTCGACTCGGTGGATGTTCTGACCCGTCGGACGTTCTGGCTGGGATGTCACGTGGGCTGTTGGACATTTTGACTCCTTGGAGCAGGGTTGAAAGCTGGGCTACTTGGTAGTGGTTCATGATAAAATAAAAGATCGCAAAAAAAAACACGGGACAGTCTCCTACGTGTTTTCTTTTTAGAGCGCCGGCGCCCGTATCCGGGTTGCCCGGCGTCGGCGTAACCGCACTAAATTTAGCTGGAAAATTGACGTCACGTGACCTCAACACCAATTCAGTTTCCCCGCTAAATTTAGCGGGGAAGATGACGTCACCACGTCACCTATGAACAGAATCATTTGCTAAGCTAGATTAAGTGGGAAAATTGACGTCACGTGACCAGCAACAATTCGATTCCCCGCTAAATGCTGGGAGAAGGAGAGGGTACGGATGAGGAGGAGAGGCATACCCTCCCCTCCGTACCCTCCGCCTCCTCAAGAGCTGCGCTCTAATTCCGCGTTACAGAGATTTGTATAAGTCTTTATTTTTTTTTTTTGTCTAGGTGTTTTGTGCGCTTTTTATTTCACCATGTCTCGTTGGATGCTGTGTCCATAAACGTGTACGAACAAACGCCTCTTATTCCTGCTGTGATACACAATAAGAGTTATACAGTATTAAGTTTTAATTGGAATATATGTGCCTTGCACCTACGTCACATGATGACGTCGGACGCGGGTATCCACCATGCTGGTGGTTGACTCGACGGCCCTTCGCAGCGTGAGCAATGGTATAAACTGCACCGCGTTCGTTTCGTCGGCATGCCTCGCGAGACAGAGTTAGAGAAAGTACGAGCTGCAGGAAAGGGATGCGGCCAATGCGGCCGCGGATTACCGAGTTTGCGGGACGCATTTCATAGCGGCGAGCGACGGCACTTTTCTACCGTCGTTTACGTTCGCGCGCGCTTTTGCGTCGGCTTTTGCCCGTTCGTGGTGTAGATGGCCTTTGCCTTTCTTGCATCAGGCCGTTTCCACGCTTCGAGCGCACCTTCGGGGCTCCCGGCCGAGTCCGGGCGAGTATCGCGCTGCGAGCCCGGCCAGACGGCGATCGGTCGGCGTCAGCTCCCGCGTGCAAGCTCGCCGAGACGCGCCACCGCCTGGCCATCGGTTTGTGCCGTCCGCGAGACGGTCACCTTTGCAAGGAGCGAAAGTATGCGGGCGAGCCGGTTAGGAAACATCATAGTATAAACCCTGAGACAATGAGAGTGTTCTTGTCCGTTATTTTATTTATCCTTGTCTCGGGGTATAGATTATGACGGTAACCTTGCGTTGTTTACCAGTACTTCGCAAAATCGTAACTATTTTTCTACACGCGACTTCTAGAGCCGCTCGTCAAATTATGGGACGCGCAATTAAACTTTTTTTTTAAACGATAGCCTTTTGCGTTAATACTTCGTCGGCGGCAAATCGAGACATTCTGCTCGTAGCGCATTCGCACCAATGCCGAAACATTCCGCACGTACTGGCTAAACATCATCATCGTAAGCTCGACACGTTTTTCCAAGTTCACATGTAACACAACTGGGTACCTTTGTTGAAAATATGGCGCATGTCCGGGCAGTTAGCGGCATCCTACGCCTTGGTAAGCGCATCCACGCGGATCGAAGTCAACCACCAGAATAGTGCGGGGCCCCGTCTTTCCCTAGCGTGACGTCACTTGCAAGGCATATATACAGGGTTTTTCACGAAAGGTGGACCAATTCGATATTGCGAAAACTACGCGTCGCAACAAAAAATGGCTTGTGTCGTTTTTGTCCTGGGCCAGGGGCCTATTTAGGAAAATTATTACAGTCCGGGATAATTAGATTGTCAAGTATGTTTGCGTAATTAACTTTTTTAATATTGTGTTTAAGTGCATGGTTTCAATTAGAAAATTGCTCAGCATCATCGAAAAACACTACATCAACACATTGCAGAACGATAGAAGGCACGCGAAGCATTTTACGGCTTTCTGAAAAACCGCACAAATTCGACGGGTTTTTAAGTTTCGGTTTCCTATCGGAGCGCATCTCGGCCCCGACGGCACCGCGCCCCGTGGAGAAATAGTGCAACCAGCCTCTGCTGCGCTGTCGACGCGCGACTTCTAATTTCAGAAAGAAGGAATGCGTTCTTGGCATCCAGTTTATCAAGGGTAGTTTGCAGGTTTAGTGTATCGGGACCACGGTGATCGGGACCAGGGTTTAGCTCAACGTCTCCCGAGAAAAGCAGACGGTACGAAATGTCTGTCGTTTACGGACGTAATCACGGTGATGTCTAGATATGTCAGTTGTTTGACAACCCTATACTTCGTTTCAGCTTATGTTGTACCGCAGCGAAGGCTAGGAGCGCGAGCTCATAGCGTTGGCAGCTGCTCTTAAGTCACGAGAGCTTGTGCCGCCGGGATGTGCCCCAGAGCAAGGAGCCCGCGCTTGTAGCCTTTCGTGCGGTACATCATAAGGTGAAGCAGAGTATAGCCTTGGCATTTTCATCGAATAAACTTTGGAGCAACCTGCTGGCATTGTTTGTTGAAGTGCTAATTGCTCATCTACAGCCAGCTGTAGATGAGCAATATTTCGATCTGCATGGATGAGCGATGCTCATCCATGCAGATCGAAACGGGCAGGCGTGGGGATTGAACCCAGGATCCGTGTGTTCTGCAGCGCGAGCTCTCGCTCCACGTGCTCCGAGCTGGTGTGCGCTAGACCACTCGGCCACCGATCCCCCCTCCCTACGGGAGCTTTTCGCAGTGCTGTCTCGCCTCATGTTGTCTCGGCACTAAAAAAGGCAACGACACGCGAGTAGCAAGGGAGGGAGCCGATTTGCGTGGCTTCCGAAGCGGGCTTTGCCTCCATCTTCCCCTTTGTTTTGCGTGGCTCTCGTTCAAGCCTGGCTCTTGCTCGGACTTTATTCCCACTTCGAGGTTCCCTCGGGAAAGTAATTTTTGCCGTTTTTTTTCTTCTTTGTTTAGCAATGCCGACAGGGACTTTTGTTTATACCATGGGGGATTCGAGCGGGGGAAGGCGGCCTGACGACGAGGCCACCGTTACGTGCTTTGAAAATGAAAGGCGGAAGCTGGCATTCCTTTGTTTGGCGTTCGATCCCATGAAACGGCGGAGGAGCCCGTTTCCCGCCTCTTGAACGAATGCTGAGCGAGAGGACAATGAAAGAGTACGGCGGGAAGCGGCAGCGCAGTGGGCGCCGAGGGGGCTCACGACGTTTGGTTTCCTCCCGGTCTCTTTTTGGAGAGCGTTGCCAAACCAGCCGGAGAAGTCGGGTTTGTCCGTCCTTTGTTTGTGCTTGCAGGCAAAGGACTGCCAATCCGAGGGGGTCCAAACTATTGCTTCTGGTTGTTGCTTTGACAGTCGTCGCAGCTTTTGCTTTTTCGATACGTCAGCTACCACTTGGTTCCTTTCTTTTGCGTGTGAGATATTGTCGTTCTTTTTGGTGTCGCCGAGTTGGCAGTGGGTCCGTGCTCTCTGTTTTTGATGCTTGGATCTCGGGCTGCCGCTTTGAATGCGCTTAGCGGGTCTTGGCGTTTTCTTCTTTGATTTGAGCCAAAATCTCGTCGAGACGGCGGCGCAGGGGGCTCTGCGTGGGTGTCGGAGTGCGCGCGGAACTGCATCGATCGTTCCACATGTCACAAAGGCTTCTCTGAGCAGCCTCGCTCCGGGGCCAGTCTCTCGGAGACTGAGCAGACGCATTTTTTTCGCCATCACTCGACCGGCGACGCGTGCCGGCTCGTGAATCGAGCGGGGGCTGCGAACTATCGACCGAATGGGGTAAAGACGGCAGCAGATCGCGGCAAATCGTAAGCGCTCATATCGGTGGTCCCGAGAAAGAGCGACCGAAAAGCGGAAAAATAAAGCAGACGATAGGTTATGGTGAGTTTACACTTGGTGATTCGCGGGCGAATCCGCGCCGGCGGCGAGCGGGTTTTGGAGCCGCGTGGCGAAGTGGACTTGTCGCTGGCGGAAAATCTGGATATGGGTCCCGAGTCCATAGATTTTAGGACGAGCGGACTTCGCTGTCCGGCTCCAAGATCCGCTTGTCGCCGGCGCGGATCCGCCCGCGAATTCGCAAATGACGTGTTTACACATACACGCACAGACACACCAGGCAAACAGAGGGAGAGAGAAACGAACAAGGTGCTGACTTACAACTAAAGTTTATTCATGCTAACATGAAGTATAAATACTATAACGTCATGACATGTCATGACGTTATAGTATTTATACTTCATGTTAGCATGAGAGAGAAACACTGCCGCGGATGCGGTGACATATGCCGTCACGTCACAGGGTTCGCAAGCAGCCATGGAGACTGCCGCCCGTTGTTGTCGCTCGTGTGTCCCCGCAAAAAGCTACGAATGTCGTGCGTATGCTCTGCGCACGGCGTGGAAACTGTAGCTGTGGCCGCTGGGGCGCCGCGCGCCAATCGGACGTGTCTCCCGTCCACGTTCGTCGTGTATTCGCTCAATGAAGTGGCGAATGTTCAGCGACTAGACAGGATCAAAGGGCGTTTCAGGTGCAGATGATGGCAAGTCAAGCGTGTTTAGAATTGCTTTGCAGCGCGATGCCAGCACGGCAGCAGCAGTTGCTCTACCGCACGTGCCAGTAGCCCGTTGAGGTGGTCACCTAGCGAAGCTAAAGGCGTTATTTCGGCGGTCGTCGGCCTTCGTTTACCGGAACGTTGTCAGTGGCTTTTCAAAGTGGATGGAGCGACGCTCACCGAGTGTTCCGCTTGACTGTGGCCACCCAAGTCCGATTTGATGATGATTCTTTCGATGTTGAGCCCAGCACGGCAATGACACAGTGTCTGTGGTCCGAAATGGGAGGATGGGAGTCTCCAAGACTCGGAACATGAGGAGCATGTGACGAAGGGAGTCCTTCGCTTTCGGCGCAATTTCCCCTCGACTCTCTTCCTTCCAGCAGTGCCATCACAGCCAACTATTTGGGAACGGCCGGAGGTGCACGAAGGTGCTGCTCCTGTGCATCCACGTTTGTATTCGGCACTCGTCAGTGTCTACGGCACTCGTATGCAGGCCTGTTTGACGGGAGTTTGGCCGGGAATCGGAGGTGGCGGGGCTCACTTCCAGCCTCGTTACCCCCCCCCCCCCCCCCCCTTTTTTTTTTTTTTTTTTTTTCTAGGCGATTTACTATGGTGTCGCCGAATCTCCAAAAGCAGGGTGCGCTGACTTGACGCGGACGTTGGGCGCGTGTAGAGAAGCCGCGACGGCAATATAATCGGTCGAGTATTCCATCCGACGGGACTGAGGGGAAGCGTGCACGTATTGCCCCGGTAAATTAATTAGCGATTCCGCAATAAGGACCGCTCGGTCGCCTTTTTGTATATCGACCGCGTGGACGTGCCTCGTCTCAATTGAACGGAGCGCCCGCCTTTCCAGGTCCGAAATTGATGGGCTTCTGATCCGTCGTTGAAGTCGACAAAGACTGCATCGGTGTGTGCGCTGTCGGTGGGTGTTAGTCGTTACTTCTCGCCCCACCGCGCATGCGCTCATGTGGGCAAGAAGCGCCCGCATCAACAAACCATTGAAATGTGATGATGTCGGCGTTGGTGCAAGTCCCCGTGCTCTTTTCTGCATTGGAATCGTTGATTATGCGTCTTCCTAGCCATGTACTTCAGTAGCCTGAGCGAAATTAATGAGGCTCGTTACACCACCAAAACTTTGTACACATGATGTGTGTGACATGCCTCGAATCATTCGGCGTGAACGTCGCAGAATGGACGCTAAAGCCCGATTCACATGATGAGATTCTGCTCGCTATTTTCAGTTGCGGCGTCGCTCGGGCTGCAAAAGCGTGTATGGTAGCTGCGATGCTCGACGTCGTAGGTAAAAAAAGGCACTGCTACTTCGTGCCTTGGAGCCTCGTTGAGTCGGCAGCAGCACATTCGGCGCGTCACCTAAAAGTGTGTTTCGCCTTTTCTAGGCGAGTTTTGGTTTCATAACCTCCATCTCCTTTTTGTTTGCTGTGTGCTGCTGCTGCCGACACAAAGTGAATTTTTTAGATATATATATTTGTGATTTTCTGCGCTCAAAAGGGCCAAAGAAGAAATGTCGAAAATCCTAAAGGCTCTAGGAGATTTCAAACGGGAAATGAGAACGGATTCACGAGCACTCCAAGACTAGTGTTGGCGCCTGCAAAAGTGCCACGGATGACTTTAGAACGGCACTTGAAAGTATAAAACAGCTAACCACAGGCGTTACCAGACTCCAAGAAGTCTGTGACTGCCTAGAAAAAGCAAAATATTAAGTTGGGCTACTTGGTTTTCCATCTGAACTGAACGCCTAAAAAACGGGGACAAGAGGACGAAGACAACGCGTTGGCAGTACTCGCAGCTGAAAGTTGAAACATTCAGTGGCGAGTACGCCAACGTGTCTCTTGTCCTTGTTTTCGAGGCGCTCAGTTCACCTAGAAAAAGAAAACAAGTACCTAAAGGAACGGCTGCACAAAACGCAAACCCAAGTCGACAACCTCGACCAGTACAGTCGAATAAATGACGTGGAAATAAAAAGCATCCCAAAGGGAAACGGCACACATGCTACTGAGATCGCTAAAAGATGTTTGTTCTTTGCGAGCTAATATGAATAGCGGTGTGTGAATCGTTTCAGCTCCAAATATTGTGTAGTGCCTAACAGATAAGTAGGCGTTTGTTGATGTAATCAGTGTCGGCTACGCTGGTTTCTCTCTGTTAATTTCACTAACAAAACTTTAGTTGCGAGAACAGCTTCGTGTTTGTTGTCTTCACTCCGTCGTCGTCGTCGTTTGAGCGGTTTTCATCATGTATAACGTTTATCAACTCGCCCTATTCGCTACATCACACAAGACTACTTATTATATAGGTCACGAGTAACAACGGAGAGTGTGCAGCTCTGAAGGTCGTGGGTGGCTCACCGTAGAACCGCACTATTACACAAAGGCAACGTGTGGAAACACCGGCACGAACGGCTAGAAAACGTGCATGTCCGTGGAAGAAAGAAGCCTACTGTTTTATCCTGGTTTCGAAGGCTAACAAAAGCTTCTATGAGAATTTCAGGCACCGCGTTGTAGCGCATGCACTTTCGGATTTTCGGCATTTACAGTTTTGATTTTTAGGTTTTAGGCAGACATTATTAAGTTTTCGAACTTTTTCCTGAGAGGGCTAAACGACGGGCCTTCGGCATTACCAGACATGACACCCTTTTTGCGAATCCCGGAGAAAAGCTCACCGGAGAAAAGCTCACCGGAGAAAAGCTCACCGGAGAAAAGCTCACCGCAAAACCGGCGGATGCGGAGAAAAGCTCACCGGCCATTGAGCGTATGCGGAGAAAAGCTCACCGATTTTTTTTTCTTCTTTTTATATGGAGGCTGTTGGATCATGCGTAACATATATCAGTTTATTATCATTAAAACTCAGCTTTGTAAAAAAGAAAATGTCCTTTTTTGCATTGTTGTTAAGCTTATTGGGTATATTGCTCCCAAATAAATAATTGCGGGCGAGTGTTTTCTGTGGTTTACTCTGTAGGCAACGAAAGCCCAAACTCAAATTTTCATGAACTTGAAGAACAGGAAAAAGTTAGAAAACTTAATAATGTCTGCCTAAAACCTAAGAATCAAAACTGTAAATGCCGAAAATCCGAAAGTGCATGCGCAACAACGCGGTGCCTGAAATATCGAAACTTCTTTCTTTCATGGAGATGCACGTTTTGTTGCCTTTGTGTGATAGTGCCTTTCTCAGTGAGCTTTTCTCCGCATGTGCCAGTTTTGCGGTGAGCTTTTCTCCGGTGAGCTTTTCTCCGGTGAGCTTATCTCCGGTGAGCTTTTCTTTGCCGCCCCTTTTTGCCGACCGCCGTCCTAAAGACAAAAAGAACCTCCTTATAGTTAGGTACCACCCTAAAGTTCCAAAAGTAGCACACAAACTCCTCTCTGCAACATCTCACCTGCACATCTCCCCCCAACTAATTTCCAAGGCCCCTTCCATCGCTTACCGCCGTCCACCGAACCTCCGCACTCTTCTTGTCAAAAGTAGCATGAAGGCGAAAACCAACCCAGACCCGGCCGGCATCATACCTGGCACCACGCCCTGTAATACTCCCAAATGCCTGACTTGCAAGCACCTTGCCTCCCCACAACAGCTTAAACTCAAAATTCCCGACAACCAGACCTGCGGCCAATGTCATCTACGCTATTTCCTGCACGAGCTGCCCTGACATCTTGTACGCCGGAGAGACAGACCGACGGCTGCACGAACGATTCCGTGAACACCGCCGTCTCGTCACCCGAAGATTGTCAGGAAACCTCCCTTCAGAACAATCCACACATGTAGCTAACCATTTCTTGGACCCCGGCCATGCTGAGCTGAACATGCGCGTTTGTTATGTCACATCAGGCTTCCCCTCCTCCCACGTGCGAAACGGAAAGGAAAACCGTCTTATCTTCAACCCTTGGTACATTAAACATTCTTTCGCGTACTAAGCGTTTTTTTTTTTTTTTTTCTTTCTCCCGGCTATTTTGTGGCTGCGCAGGGGAAGCGACGGGCGCACCTGCACAGCGTATGGTCGGCACTTGCGGTGCGCAAGTGCATCATCGCTCGGGACTTTGACGGCGTAAGCGTGGATGGTCGTGTCCCCCCCCCCCCCCCCCCAGCAGGGTTGCCACTTCTCCTATGACGTAGTCGATTTCGAGTAATATCTTTTCTGCCCTCGCCTTTCTGTTACCTCTAGGAGCCCCATCTTTTGCTCTTGTGTATTCCTTCCTCGCCATTACATTTTTTAATTACGTCAGTTCGCCATTCCGGCCTCTTTAACCTGCATCATGTTGTATGTAGTGCGAATCCCGAAGCCTTCATCAGGAGGGTTGTTGCCGTGAGGGATGGGAGAAAGAAAGGGGGGGGGGGGGGGGATTAAGAGGTATTACGAAATGTTTCAAAATGCCTGTTTTCTACTTTTTTTTTTGGGGGGGGGGGGGGGGGGGGGTAGCTTTTGTGTTCGGGCCGGTTTGCGAACAACCTTCCGCGTAGGAGGTTGCGGCACTGGACAGGCTTGTGGACTCTGACGCCAATAAGTTGACACTAAACACGAATAGCAATAACGTGTCCCTACTGCTGTTAAATGTTTTTTTAACCTTTTCAAACAAACGGTTCACCTGACACCCAGAGTGGGTGTCAGGTGCCACGACCGTGTCGTGGTTGTGGCGGCTGGAGGCCCCCAAGGACCATTCTGGGTGTCGTGTTACTTTCCACTTGCGCATCCCGGCTTTTTCTTTTCTTTCTTTTTTTAATTTATTTATTGCAATAGATGACAAGCGAAGACGTTGTGCTCCGTCTTCTAACGGTTTCGCCTTCCCATCCCTCTCGGCCAATGTACCTACTACCTACCCGCATTTTTGTGACGTGTACACCCTTGCTTGTTCCTTGCCGTTTTTCGCGTCTATCACATGAAGAAAGGCGCCATAAACATATCCTGTCCATGTTTCTTTTTTTTTTTTTTTTTTTTTTTTTTTTTAGTAGCACAATTATAATGTTACGCGCGTCGGCGAGCGAGCGCGTGCGTGGCCGAGTGGTTGACTTTCGCGAGAAGATTCCTGGGAGCGGCTCGCCACGCGGAGCCCTTTTTGTACACGCGTGGGCTTCTGGAACAATCGCTGTAGAAAGTTTGGCGCGTAGAACATTTGGGCCTGTAACAATCAGCAAGGTTCTTGAATTTACCAGAAATCTAAAATGGAAAGAATAAATGCAAGACGCGCCGCTCCCAGGAATCTTCTCACGAAAGTCAACCACTCGGCCACGCACGCGCTCGCTCGCCGACGCGCGTGGCAATATATTCGGGATTTCGTGTAAAAAGTATCTGGCTCTTTTCATCCCAATTCAGGCACAGTTTTGGGGTCGACGGTTTGATTTTTACAAAAATATATAATTTTTCGGTCAATTCTTGAAACGAAAGGGAAGGGAGCAGCAAACTTGGCGATGTGTTTTTCTTTTTCAAGTCATTGACGGGGGCGAGGCCAGAACTTACGTTTCTCCCAAGTGTCAGGGATTGCAAAAGTTTGACCGCTCGCTATTTTGCCACTTCTCAAGTACTTGCACTAGAACTCTTCTCTGACACTTTCAAAATACACTTTATTATGCTAAATAAAATAAAAAGAAAATCTTGTATTTCAAAATATTAAAACAATGCCTGACAATCTCCCATTGATTATTTGCAGAAAGGTTTTGCAAGTTCTTGCATCAGGCCATTTTAAGATATTTGAATCACCTTGATATCACCAGAATGGTCAAATGTAGCTATTCTTATTTCATATAATTTCAATATTATACTTTTGATCAATACCAAAGTATGATCATGATCTATCGTGAAATATAAATAAAAATAAATAGTATTTTGTGTATATATAACTGGAAATAAAGCTTGAATCCTGTTAAATCTGCGTTGGAAAAGGGCAAGCTTTGTTGTGGAGTAAAATAGCTTTGACTTTGCATTGCACACTATTTCACATACTTTTAAGCTTACATGTTAAGTAGTAATTGAAGTAATTATCAATATTAATGCCACAATATTGTTCAGAATGTCACCTATGCGAGGACGCTGTCACAACGCACTCCTGATAAGATTTAAGTTTCAATTGCAGTCATACAAACAAAATACTATATTTTATATTTATAATTTAGGATAGGATGCAATATCGTAGGTTGTTACTAGTAAAACATGAAGCAGGTAAAAATATTGTTTTTAAGAAAATAAGTTTCAAATTTGGTTTTCGAAATATCTGCTCATTCAAATATATAGCGTGTCCCCCCAAATGTTTCCTTACTTTCAGCTCAAAAATAAGCTCCGCATCGCCGGACGTTTATTCTTCGCCCGAATGTACCGCTAGCGGTCTGAACCATATGCCAAAGTTTCAGCACTAACCGTTATCGTAAGTTAAGTAGTTTTTTTTTTTTTTTTTTTTAAGTTGCAATGGGTTGTTGTTGTTTGCGGGTTTTATGGCGCAAGAGCTACGATGGCCATACTCCGCCAAACTAGAAATTGCAATGGGAAAAGGGGGTTTATTTTCTCCTGCCTTCGGTAACTGGCGCCATGCAGTTCCATGTTTTAATGCGAAAGCATTAACTGTCCCATGGAGCGAGCTGACGTCATCAGTTGAAGCGCGAAAACGGCACCTATAGTTTCCAGTTTCCTTCGGTTCCATTGGCCGCTGCGCTCGTCAGTTTCCACGACCGCTCACCCCATGGGCACGGAGCGTCCAAGGTCACCGTGCCCAGGGGAGACAAAGCGCCGACCGGCGACGAAAAGTACGCAGCAGACGACAAAGGGAGCGGAAGAGCAGACGACAAAGGGAGCGGAAGAGCAGACGGCAAAGGGAGCGGAAGAGCAGACGGCAAAGGGAGCGGAAGAGCAGACGGCAAAGGGAGTGGAAGAGCAGACGGCAAAGGGAGTGGAAGAGCAGACGACAAAGGGAGTGGAAGAGCAGACGACAAAGGGAGTGGAAGAGCAGACGACAAAGGGAGTGGAAGAGCAGACGACAAAGGGAGTGGAAGAGCAGACGACAAAGGGAGCGGAAGAGCAGACGACAAAGGGAGCGGAAGAGCAGACGACAAAGGGAGCGGACGAGCGGTTTGCATGCTTTCGCATTCACAACTCATAAGAAATACTTAGGTGTACCTCGAGCTTTTTTGAGAGCTCTGTTGGCCCCCATTTTCCCATTAATGGAAATTTCAGAAGATCTTTTATAACAGTTGAGTAAAGCAACGGTTAGCGCTGAAATTTTGGCATCTGGTTCGGAACGGCAGCGCTACGTTTGGGCGGAAAATGAGCGTTCAAAAACGTAAAGTTTATTTTTGCTGTAAAAAAAAAAAAAAGAAAGAAAAATCAATGTTTTTGAGGGACATGTTGTATACAACAGATTCTTTTTTGTACATATATTATTGAATTTATATGGACTAAAAGAGCTAGGTTTGAGCTTTTTGGTGATATCAAGTTTCATATAAGAACTTGCCAAACTTTGCCAAAATTCATCAACAAGAGAAAGATTGACTTTTTTTTTTTTTTTTTCCAAAATTATTCTAGACTGTTACTTTTTTCAAATGTATTAATCGTCATAAAATCTGTTTTGAAGTGTCATAGAAGAGATTTAGTGCAGTAGTGTGAGAAGTGAAAGAATAGTGAGCGGTCAAGCGTGCAATTTCCGGCAGGTGGAAGAAACATCAGTCTTTGCCTTGGCCGCTTCAATGATCAATAACTTCAAAACAGAAAATCTGCCAAGCTTGCCGTTTGTAACGCGGCCATTCCTTTCGGAAATTCTCCGAGAGCATGTTTTTTGTTGTTTTTTTTTAATTAAGAATTTGATTTCGAACTCGTGCCTGAATTGAGATAAAAGTTTCATCTGCTAAGTTGTCCTGTGACAATAAAGCCGGCGGCGCCTCCGCTTGCGATTGTCTGACGTGTGCCAGTTATCACGCCGCCGGCGCCTCTGCTGGATTCTGTGCTCCAGATTTTTCTGCTCGGAAAGGGGCGTGGCACAAACTTCGATCACATTTTTAGTAGGGAAACAGACGTCGCACAAGTATAATTTTCCAATTTCTGGGATGATAAGATCCCGTAGAATGAGTTATCACCAAGAACAGACAATCTCGGAAACGTTTTTAGTGCACCTTTGAAGTGTTTATGGGAAATGCTTTTGAAAAATGACTTAATGGTGTCGTGTCCTTCTTTTGCAGTGAGGCGCCTCCTGATGCTTGGTGTCAGCCCAGACTCTACCAACGAAGATGGACTCACTGCCTTGCACCAGGTATAGCTCATAAGGCAGGCTTTGTTTGGGGTTGGGTAGTAGGTGGATGATGAAAAAACGCTGGCAAACTAACGAATCCCTTCAGTAGCCGTCTTTGCTATGTGTTTCTTGATGATCAAAGAAATTGCACCGACTTTACATAACAAGATAAACAATTTAATCAAACGTTTTGTTTCCATGCGGGAAACATCATCAGTGAAACCTTGAAGCAGGAATGAGCGAAAAAACTTCAACAGTCCTATTTAAACAAGTCCGCGTACACATCGGGGAAGGGGCCGCAATCGGGGTTGCAGGCCGATGAGTCACTCCGGATGAACCACGAACCTGCGCGGACCCCACCTTTGTTCACGCGCCAGAGTGGACGCATTCTCAAAGTCGAAACTGTGACCCGTTTTCCAACAGTGGTCTACGAGTTCCGTCTTCGCTCTTGTAGCATGTGCTCTTGTAGCAGCTCAGTGGACATAAGATGAGAGGATAACCGTCGTTAAACGACGGTTAAACGATGACCAGTTTAAAACTGGTCGTCGTAACCGACGACCAGTTTTAAATATTCTAAAAAAGCCAATGGGTTTTGGGGAATTCATTGATCAGTTTTTGCGTTTTTCTCACGGGATTCCAAAAGTGGATACAGAATGTGTGCCGGAAGTCCTGCCCGCAGTGATGCTTAAAGGGGTAATGCAACAATTTTTGTAATTGTGTTGTGTATGTTTATACAGCTGGAAGTTAGTCTGCCTCAACGGGCGACTTGTTTCTCAGCTGTAGATGAGACATTTAGCCAGTGCAGTACAACCGGTAGCCTGGGGTCTTTAACGTGCACCTGCGCAGTAGGGATACACGACCGCACGCCGGTACGATGCTCATTCAGATAGAAACGGGCAGGGGTGGGGATTGAACCCAGGAATTCTGGGTTCTGCAGCGCGAACTTTCGCTCCACGTGCTCCGAGCTGGTGTGCGCTAGCTCACTCGGTCACCGATCTCCCTTCAGTTTTTGTATATTCGGTAAACACTGCTTAGCATTATTCCTGGAAACTCATAACCTATTGAACATGCATTAGTTATTGCTCGTCGCAATGGTAGTTGCAGAAAAAATTCGAGAAAGACGAGCAGCATTCATTCACTTGCTCAACTTGCAGCCAGACACAAGCGGCCACTTGATCTGGAGTATGCAGCCAATGTTTATGCGTTTGTGTAAAGTAAGAAAGGTGCCTACCCAGTATCGGTACCTCTTAAGAGAGTTTCAGTCAGGTTGTTAGGGCAGCATGTTCTGGGTGGATGCACTGACAGCATGCTTCAGAGATGGTGACGCGGTGCCAAAAAAAGTCACTCTTCTGTGCATGACTGTGGACAGGGCTCGAGCGACACGAAAACTTACTGATATCTCAAAGCCTTTTCTCACCTCTGACACCATCAATGAAAAAGTGAATGAACAAAATTTAGTAGTTAATTAGCCTACTGATTATGGTAGTTATTCTCCTATCTAATGTCCGTCGAGCCCCATAAATGCACGGTGAAGACAGCATCTATCCCCCCTTTTGTTTTTAAATTCCATTACAAAAGATCACCCTGCATATCAAAACCAGCAGCATTCTGCAGATAATCAGTTGACGAATAGAGGATGAGCTTAGCATTGGTACTTTCGGTTCTAACATTAAAAAAAAAAGAAGTAGTAAGAATGATACGTTGACACTGAAACGACTGTGCTCGTTGGCGGATGCAGGCATAATCCTAGATACCCGGTTCACAAGTGCCTTCTCTGGTGAGCCAACCTTCAAATTGACACATACACAATGATCTTCATGAAAACTATTCAGACAAGCTCCAGACTCAACTTAAAGAACTTGGCGATTTGTGGCAAGGAAAAAGTTCTGTTTTAAAAAAATTGTTCAGGTAGCTGGCGTTGACAGTCAATCACGCTTTTCCCTAGGGTCACTATATCAGGGTACATGCAACTCGCAACCTGGAGCATCTGTCACAATGAAGGAAGAGGAGGAGGGAGTGAATGAACAGAACAAGGCAACAAAAAGCAGATTTTATGGCATGTTACCAACATGGTGAACACTTGAAAAATCTACTGCATGCTGCATAAAAAAAAAAAAAAAAAATTTTTTGTGAAATTATTGTTGTTTGCTGTGAGGCTGCAAGTGCCAGTTGAGAAGATAAAGGCAGTGCTAAAATCATTGTTTATTACCTCCTTAGTGGTGACAGCCGCATGGAACGTTGCGCTTATTGGAGGAAAAATAGCGATAAAGTCAAGAAACTAGCGGACGGACGTGGTACCTGGTTTTTCAGTATGAAGTTTGGAATGCTCTCCTCTTTGATGCAATAATAAAGAAAGGTCTCCAAGGTGCAAAAAACTTTTTTATTTGTAGTTATCTGCAATAACATCTCGCAAGTAATGCAGGAAAACGCTAGGCAGGCTTGTATGACCAATATTTATTTATAGCCCTGTTGAATTGAGGCAGCATTTTCAAACTCTTCTACAAGCCTAAGATGCTGCCACGGCTACTTCTCGTAGATTATACACTTCTAAGGGTGCTATATATTCAGGGAGGAAAACTAGCAAGATTAAAGTGAGGAGGGTCTGTGTCCCCTTATTACTGATGGACAAGAGATTCGTAGCGTCAAGAACTTGCGCTTCTAAACAAGATTGTTAGGGATGGAGGAAGTGGCAGGATGTCTTGTCAAGAGAGATAACTTTCCTGAGAGATCCAACTTGTCAACTGAAAGCAGCACCAAAAACCAATTGTCGATCGCGGTTCCGCAATATATCATTTGTAGGTTCGAGCATTCCAAACTCTAACGCTGTTGCTGCCACGCAAAATCCCACGAGGACGTGCTGTTAAAAATACCTACATAAATATGTACACACAATTGCCTTATGCTGGCTCAGAGCTCGCTTTGCTGCTTCGTGACCGAGGAGTTGTTTATGGAATGGCAATGTGATGGATGGCACTGCATCTTTTTTGCCAGACCGATTTAAATGCCGAAATTCACAAGTTTTTGCATTAAAAATATTTCACATATCCAAATAAAGATGGTGGGCAGTGAAAGGTACTGCTTTATGAATTTCATAAAACATTCCAGTGTTTCCAAAAGCTTCTAAAGTCTGAGAAATGTTAAAAAACACTCTGCAGTCTCATCAGTGACCAGGAAAAAGTTTTTGCGACGTCGTGTCTATGAACCACGTGATATTGGGACCACGCGATTCTGCAGTTGTATGTACTCTGATTTAGTGAGCTTACTTTCCCCAACTAGGTTGCACATTTTCACCCGCCATAATACCCCCGAAAAATAACCCATCTCTATTTTTGGCTCGGTTTGTTACGCGAACAGCGGCATTCTGCCTGCTGCTTCTCTTGGACGGCGTCCTCTCATAGACGCAAACAGTTTCACTTCCAACTTCTTATTCCGGTAATGGTCAATGTTGAAACTTTGGCATCTTGCTCGAACGTCTGGGGCTACATTCTGACGGTGTTCGAGCTCTCCGCGATGTCTAGTTTATTTTTGCGGTGCGGAAAACAGAGTTGGGTTTTTTGGCGCACATCCTGTACGGTCATCTTTGCTTCATTATCCCTCGCCATGATAACAAGTTTGACGGGGAAACATTATCTAAAACTAGTGTTTTTTAAATTTTTCTCGATTGTAGACCGAAAGTTAGCCCACTCCTTATTTTTGCCCGATTTGCTCTCGATTTTAGGTGGGCTATCTCTTGGGATATTCCGGTATGTTTGTACAGTTGGCAGTTTCTCCTTTACATTCTTGGGAGGGAATGATACTGGGAATGTATTCACTTTGAGTGTGCTTTAAATGAATGCATAGCGTAGTGCAGACATGTATCGCGGCTCAGCCAGACAGCGTATTCTTCATCTTGCATGCTGCCATCGGCCATTGCGTGCTGGGAGTGTTTGTTGTGGGATTGAGACACGGAGGACCCTTGCCCACCACTGTGAGTGCCTGCTGCTGACTGACTGCGTTTGTGTGCAGTGCTGCATCGACGACAGTGAGGAGATGATGAAGCTGCTCATAGACTTTGGGGCCAATGTGAATGCCAAGGACAGTGAGCAGTGGACTCCGCTCCACGCTGCCGCCACGTGCGGCCACATCCACCTGGTCCGCTACCTCATCTCCAGGTTGGCCGCCACCTTTGGGGCACATTGGGATTTCCTAGAAGCAGGCTGCGCTCCTTTGCCGGCCGTCAGAACAGGATAGGATGACCATATAACTGTAAGGTTTGTGAGAACAAAAGAAATTGTCATTGGGATTTAGTTGTGTATTGCAGACCACCATTCTAGCTTTATATGATTCGATGGAACTATTTCCCAGTTTAGGATACCTTTTAAGAGACTCGATGGAACTCCTCCCGCCCTTGGAAGAGGGGCGGGTGCAATTGGGCCTCGCCCACCGTGTAGATTCTTCCTCCTGCGCGCCTGAAATCTGCCTCGGTGGCACATCTCGGCCGAGATGTCCGCAGCATGAGGGAGGCGGAGTGCAGAGAAGGATGGAGCTCTCGGTTGCCCCAGGCAAATTAATCCTCAGTTCGTCGCTTGGACATGCCAGATACTCGGGTCTTGGATTGAATGCCATTTCGTTGAAACACGTTTGAAAGAGTTTTATCGAAGCTCGGTTTTAGCCGATTCACAGAATGGACCGTGATTTTTGTCTGTGAACCGTGTACCACGTGACCGTCACGTCACCGATTCCTGCGATTTGCGCCTTGTCCGCGGACGCGCGGGCTGGTAAAGTCGAGCGCCTTGTCACTCGCGGATTTTCGGCGGGCGATTGACTTGAAAAGCGTTTGGCAACAATACAATATTTTCTTGCATTTTTTTTTTTTTTTTGAACGATTAAAACAAAAATGTCGCATCGTTGTGTTTTGTGCATTCGCTGGTTCCTTTTGTTGCACGATTTTTGGTTCCACTCGTGAAGGAAACTGCAGAAGCTTTGCCCGGCTGACGCAACGCAGGTTCCGGTACTCCTTCAGGTCCCTGTCAAAAAGCTTCTGTCAAAGCTCTTCTAGCACACCCCAATAATTCTTGCATGCCCAATCAGCCTTTCACCGAGCAAGACCTTTCTTGTGGCTGTGGTGTACTTAAGTACTCCACAGCCACAAGAAAGGTCTTGCTTGGTGAAAGGCTGCACGAGCATGGAGTGTGTGAAGGCATCTCCGAACACCCTTTCCTGAGCCCAGAACTTGATTGCTTCTACGCCGAAGCCTTCTCGAGCGGGACCATGAAGGCCCGTTCACACTCTTGCGACCGAGTTCGACCGAGAGAGACCAGACCGGTTTTTAAGCCTCTTGCGATCTCTTAGGACCAGCTCCGCTGTAGCGGAGCTCGTCCTAAGAAGTCGTAAGAGGCTTAAAAACTGGTCTGGTCTTTCTCGGTCGTACTCGGTCGCAAGAGTGTGAACGGGCCTTGACTGTGTTGCTGTCACGCCTTAGGTTAGTAAAGATAGTGGTGCTTCGCGTGAAGCCTATCACGGTGTTCTGTCTTGCCCTGTACGTAACAACAGCTTAGGAATCTTTATCGCAGTAGCAAACGCCGGCTTCTCTCTTGGACACCGGTGTCGCTGTGCGATGTTGTCGCGGCACTGTGGGATGGCAAGCAGGTTCGGTCCCTTCTCACTGGCATCTGCTTGTCGTCTCCCTCGTGTGGGTGCGCTTGAGACGGACGAACCGCGGACATGTCGTCACGTGATCAATCCATCCGCGGATCAGTCCGTCGTGGGAATCGGCCATTTATAGAAAGCGGAGCCTGAGCGTAGAGAAACACCGTTTATCAAAAAGTAAACTTTGTTATGAAAATCTGTTCTGTCGACGTAAGCACATCTTTAAGCCGCTACAGGCTGGCACACGATTCACTGAACTGGGCGTGTTTACCTGAGCCTCCTTTCTCTGCCTCCGTAAACCATGCAAGACGTAAGCATTTTCTTGGGAGAAAAGAGTTGTGCAGTGCTACTGTGCCTGGAAGGCGTCTCAGACTGGTGTGTTTAGCGTCCCAGCCACACATGGAAACCCATGTGGCAACAAATGATCTCGCAGAAGCAATAAGTGTCGTGCTGTCGCAATCCTGACGGTGTGTCGTAGGAGCTCCGGTGAAAAAGGTGGAAAGCGGAAAGCTCCTGGTTGCCGAAGCATCCGTGAACTGTCACACCAGAGAGCGACCTGCAGCAGAACAGGCATCTGCCACCACGGCTGCTGGGACACCGCCAGGATAGCGACCGGCGACAGCATGACGCTTGTATGACGTCATCAGGCGGAAATGGAGGGACCACCTTTTTGGACGTGGTAAAGACTGCAATGGGAGGCGCATTCCAGGCAGCATAATGGTACTCAGAATACGCTGGTCATCCAATCCCCCAAGCAACTGGCTCGCTGACTGGGTTGGCTTTGCCTTCATCCGACACAGAACGGCTGAATGAGCAAACGCTGCAATGACCTGCCCAGTTCGGCGAATTCTGTTTCTGTAAAAACGGATTCGCGGAAAGGAGGCTCGTCGCCATTTTCTCTAAAGTGGGGTTTGCTCTATAAAGGGATTCTATAAACGGGAGTCTCTAAACCGGCGTTCACTAGAATGATAAGGTGATAAGTATTTACCATATCTTGTGGTCCTGTCTCGGTCTGGAGCCAAAGCGTCGCATTAATTTTCCCGAGTTCAACAGATTCCATTTCATCCAGCTCTCCTGCTGGGAGAGAACCTGTAGTCTCTTTTAGCTGAGTAATGGACTTTCTTACTAGCATTGGCCCTTTACACCAACTCTAGCTTTACCAAGTTTCAGGTTACATTTGTTTGTGAAACCCTTTCCAAAGTACATTGATTGTTAATTTAGTTGGGTTGCGCCCCCCAAAATGACTAACTAGTGTGCAGCGTGTATACCTACATTCCCGACATTCTTTTCGATGCTTGGGTAATTGAGCAAAAGATACATTACCGCAAAAGGCCGGGCAAGTGCCCACTAAATTTTTTCAGATAGGTATTCTTGAAAAAAGGCGGAAATGGGCATCAATTTTACATATAAATGTACTGCATATATTTTCTCGGATCTCACAAATTTGGGAATGGGGGCTCAGTGTGAAATGGGCTGATGCCCGGTATTCTACTGTTGTATGTTTTTTGCAATCTCTGACGTCCGTCATGGCTGGCAGTTTGTTTCCCTCAACCACCCTATTTTTAGGGATTTCTGAAAGTCTTTGCATAAACACCCAGTATCTGACATTTGGATGACATGAGAGGATGGTTTTGAGATGATGCTATGCTCGAGCTGACATTATTGAGTCCAATTTTTCTCAGTGGCAAATTTTGTACCGATTTGTTCCTAGGGGTGCAGACCTGTTAGCTGTGAATGCCGATGGCAACATGCCGTACGACATTTGTGAGGACGAACCCACGCTTGACTACATTGAATCGGAAATGGCCAAGCGAGGTGAGCCCATGTTTGGATTCAAATGTTCATACCTCCCTGCTTGGAAAAAGAAAGGAGCGTTCTGGATTGAGATTATTTGAATGTGATTCAAGGCAGACGGGGACCTGACAAATGTACAGGACCGTCCAAAGCCTCTCAACATTTGAGCAGATGTGAGCCACCTGTTGATGCACAACTATGAGCCCAACACTTGCTAGGTCTGTAGGCTCCGCTCCGTTGCAGCAATGTCGAGGCCAGGAGGGCTTCCTCGGCTGTCAGTCGAGAGGCTTCCTCGACCATGACCATGCCTGTGTCAGATGTAGCAGGAAATGGCATTCAATGATGCCTTCCTCGTACTGCATTTCTCACATTTAGCTTACTGTTGTAGAGAACCCCTCAGTCGAAGGTAGCCACAAGTTATTCAATGTGCTCTAATGCAAAACTTGCGCTAATTTTTGTTTCTAGGAACATAACCTTTCTAATTTTTGCTTGTAATTGTTTTTGTTTTTTTTTTACTTTTAGATGAATCTTTTGACACCCATCTCACATTTTTACACACCGAGGAGAGAGGGCTTGTCTTTTAATAAGGACTCCAGTAAGAGTTTCTCGCTTGATTTTCATTTACTGTGGTTGCTCTAGATTCTTCAGCTACAGGGGCTGGATGCATGCAGCCTTTAATTTCACACATGGAGATCCAACTCGTTCGCATCAACTTGCTTCTTTATGGTTACTTGGCTGTAAGGATCTATTCAAAGCACAGCTATGGTAGTTAGTGTCACTGCTTGTAGCCCAAGTTAATTGCTGGCATGAAAAAGTGTGAGTTGCATAATGGATGATGTGATCCTCTGCAGGAATAACTCAGGAAATGATTGACGAGACTCGGGCTGCAAACGAGGTGATGATGCTGAGTGACCTGAGAAACCTCAACGATGCTGGAGGTGACCTGGAATTCAGAGACGAGCAGGGTGCTACCCCGGTCAGTGTTTTTCCTGCTGCCGAATTGTCACTTACTGAGAAGTTCTCCAACCCATCCTTGCTGGCCTTGACTTGCCTTACGAGTTCATTTTATTCTCGTCTTGTGCTGTTTAGTAACTGCCAAGCGATGGCAACAGCCAAGTATGCAGTGATGTAATTGCTGCACCAAACTGCGCCACAGTGCTTACCCTGCTACATCCTGTGTCATTTCGACGAGTGTAATGAATTTGCACCAACGTTGCGCCAAAATGTAACTTCACTTTACCGTAATGATCCTGCCGCTTAATTAGCCGGATTGTTATTTTAGGCTTGTCCGAATTTTCATAACTTTCGTTTTAAGTAACATACTACTCGATTTGATTTCTTTATCAAATACTGACCGCGCTCAGAGATCACGCAGTATTCTCTGTTCATGGTCTGTTCTGGTGGGTTAGGTAGCTTTGCTGAGTGAGCTTCTCGCTGTGCACTGGTGCACCGCAGTAAAGCTGATACCGCAAAGTTGGCATCATGATTTTTTTTCTGTCAAGCTTCGCCGCAGCGCAGCCACATACTAAGGGGAAAACACTTCTCCAAAACAAGGCAAAACAACATAGAAGTGTTGTTTTACAAAACAAGGCAAAACAATATATATAAACACACACACACACACACAAAAAAGGAACTTTGTAAGTGCTGATGTAACAACTGTAGCTTGTACTGCAATTCGGAATAAAACTGCTACTATATCCGTTTTTACCTCAAGGACCGTAGTAAAAAAGTCCGGCTCTGCATAACTCATTTCCCCCTTTATGTAGAGAATTAAGATATATGTAGGTGAATTGTAGATTAGACATATGTCATCTTATCAAGACCTACACGGGCCAAAGGCATTGCTTCTCTGTCACCCAAATCTAGTAAGAACTACTTCGTGCCGCATATGAACGATGCGCAAAACTTGCTTTTTCTTGAGGTGAAAACCAGTATAGTATTATAATAAACTGCAATATTCCATTTTTTTGTGTGTATTGCTGAAAGATTTAAATAAACTTCTTTATAAGCTTATTTTTTTATGCCATCTCTTTGGTTTAGTTGTTACTTTCACATCAGTTCCATCTGTACGATGGCACTGTGAATGGAGTATATTAAAACTCGATTAGCTGGAGGAGTGGATGAAAACTTAAGAATAGTCTTGGTGAGTTCAACTGGATTGTTTCTAAGGCTTATTTATTGTTCAAAATTCCGATTTGTGTTATCATCAAGTCCTACATATAAATTGTCATTGATGTTAATAATAAAATGACGAAAGTTTTGTTTTTATATGGATCAAAATTTCCAGTTTAATTACAACCTTTAGGACTTGAATGAAACATCAACTTGGGTGTTCAATATTATTCTGTTCTAACATGACTTCAGTGGAATATACTCTTTGGCTTGCCTTTGGCTCTGTAGCTACGATAACCATTCACAGCAGTTCATACTGTCCTTCATCATTCAGCATAGTGTTGTCGTGCTTGGTACTTCTACAGGCAACTGCTAGTTCTGTGTTTGAGGGAATTAAACCTGCCGTGCAATCGATAACAAAAAGTTGCACGTAAGTGGGAAGGCGACGTAGATAATGGCTCTTGATGGACAGGCTAACAGATTAATCTTAATATTTACAGTGGTAGGAATTAAAATTCCGTGTAATCTTGTGCTTCAAAAGGTTCATTGGCTGCTCCAAAATGGACTTTTAGCTGCTCCAAAAGGACTTGCTGAGTATGACCCCGTTTTAGGTGTGTGTTGGAGAAAGAATGCACAATGGGACCACTTTTAAGTCAATCCAAACAGCTTGCACTGAGCAGCATCTAAAAGCTCCAAGGGTACCTTTGGGACTTCATTTTTTGCCTATTTGATGCTTTCATGTTAGCTTGCATGTCATTTTGAGGGGCTCTGTCTACCTGCAGTACTGATTTTCTGTGCCTCTGTTGTGTGCATGCAGTTGCACATTGCTGCTGCCAACGGCTACGTGTCTGTGGTGGAGTTCCTCCTCGATCAGCACGTCTCCACCGATGTGTGCGATAACGACCAGTGGCAGCCCATCCATGCAGCAGCCTGCTGGGGACATGTGAGTTTGCATTCTTGTGGTTCACCCATTCTTGGTTCGAGTTCAGGTTAGGCTTAGGAGACTAAGCTTAGCCCGATGCGCAGTTTGCGACACACTTTTCTTTGTGTTGCAGCCAGACGTCTTGGAAATGCTGGTTCAAGCTGGGGGTGACCTGAATGCCAGAACCAAAAACGGAGAAACACCTTATGGTAAAGGAAATACTATCATTCTGCTGTGTTGTTGAGCGTTCTGTCTACACCAGATGAAATACCCGGGTGCTTCATTCAGACCTTTTTTCTTTTCCTAATAAAGTTCCATTTGCCACTAGGTTAGGGAGGTACACTGAATGACAACAAAGCACTTCATGATTTGGTAAATCTGGAGTGACAATGCAGAAGCCATTGACCCTTTACCGCATGGTGCATACCAGTAAAGAATGTATGAAATATTACTACAATGGTTTGTGCTCAACTGCATGCGGATCTATATATGACACAGTTCAGCTTTAGTGCCAGGCCTCCATCTATCTTCTGCTTTTACTAGTGACTGCTGCATTGTTTCGGTTTCGGGTTTGCTGTTCAGATAGCTTCTTCTCTGCCATACTTCATCACGTATATGAAAGTTGTTCTGTTTATCGCACATTTTGTTTACTCTATGCTGGTTTGAGTGTGTCCGATATGGCGCAGTATGCAGTCTGCTAGAGAGATGGTAAAATATTGCAGTTGTGCTTACAATCGGTCAGAGTATACTACAGCTACCTCAGGGGCATAGACCTTTTTGACTGTATGTTTCATCTTCACAGATTCGAGATCAGGTTGAAAACAAGGTATCACTATACCGCAGAATACCGCGCATCCGCCCATTCCACATTAAGCGCCCATATCCAAATTTCTAAGATCTGAGAAGATATGCACAGTACATTGATACGTAACATTGAGAACCGGAAAAGCGCCCATCCCCCATTTTTTCGCGATTATCTCCACATTTTGAGTGGCCGCTTGCCCGGTATTTTACGGTAGTACTATTTCATGTCCGAAGCAGCGTGGTACAGCAGCTGTAGAGCCTAAACCGTAAACAAGAACAAAAGAAAGAAATCACTTCCCCTTTGGATGAAGATAAAGCCACAAAGCACCCAGTCGCAAAGCGAATTCTTTGTGGCATGACAAAAATGCAATGGCACTCACTGCTTCAACAAAATCGGTACTTTTTTGTGTGAAATTTCATGCATCATAAATTGTAAAATTAATGTTGCCAACTAAAAAAAAAAAAAATTGCAAAATCACTAAATTTTTGGCGCAGGGAGAAAATGCGGGTCGAAAAACGGCAATTTTTTTTCGAAAAAAGTGATTTTGCTTTTTTTTAGTGTTCTATTATCTTCGAACCTTCCTCTTTTGCGTGTAAAAAAATCAAGACCGGATATCATCGCGAAATTAGTCAGATATGAGTTTGAACCCCGTCTCGCGATGGAAAACAGCGCAAATCTGAGCCATTTTCGAGCGCGTAATTCTTCGGATCGCGGCGTCGCCCGCCATCGCGTTTATTTTGGCACATAGGCCTAGCCGTTTTCTCTCCGAAACTGTCGTCGATAGTTTCGTATTCCGGTTGTAAATAATAAAAATAAATGTTTTTCCTGCTGCAAACGCGCGTCGCCACTGGACTTTTAAATCACGTGATGCGATTGTGGCCCCGCTATTGGCCAAGAGCAACATGCTGCGCGGCGAAGCTTGCTTGCGGTTCTAGCGTCTCACTGCCAGCACTACTCGAGATACCAGAACCATCGGCTTGTTCGATCATTCTGCTTTCTTTGCGATGGGCGTCGATGGAAAACGCGACTTTCAAGCTCGGAAGTTTCGGACGACACACAAGTTCAAAGGAAGTCGTGAAAAGGGCAACCGGAAAGCTTCAAAGAAGAAGAGTTCATCCGCGGCAGCTAACCCTAAAGCCTGGTTCACATGCAGCGATTTTGGCCCTAGAGCGGCGCGATTTCTGCCGTCGCGGCGCTCGTGCTGCTCAACCGCTGGTGCTGGCCAGAGCGCCGCGACGGCAAAAATCGCGCCGCTCTAGGGCCAAAATCGCTGCATGTGAAACCCGCTTAACCTCGGTCGGGGCGGCGCGGCGACGCTTTCGAGTCCGATCGCTCGAGTTTCATCGGCAGCGCTGACGAGTTCGTTAGTGCATCGGAAAAGAAGATGTTTGAAAACTGAGAGAGAGCTGCAGATGAGCGTGCAAGTACTGCGATCGGTGAGATCGGCGCGATGGAAGCTTTCGTCAGTGGCGCGGCATGCTCGACTTGCGGAAAGTGCAAACTCGCCGTCCAGGAATTGGCCGCTACACAAAAGGGACTGGCATCTTTTCTGGAGTTGTGCTATGTAGCAGGAGAATTCTAGTTTGGTGGTCCAGGTTCTGACACTTGGAACTATATTACCACCAAGTTTCGTGTGGTTTGAGTGAGAATTTAGGTATGTCACATAAAACTAATCTTTCATTTGCGTTTTTCTCAAAATGCAATTTTTGGCAACTTTTTGAGTTTGCCCATCTTGTTTTCGGTACTTCTGGTGCTCGGATCTGCATGAAATTTTGCCCACGTTTAGTCTAAGGTGTGAGGAATGCTGTTATCTCCTCTAAACCTCGATATTGCTTTTATATATTAGAAAATGTGCAAGTAAACACTTACTGGGGTCTGGGTATTATGGACTTCCCATGTTCGATTTTTTCACGTGTATTAAATATTTTTGATGCACTTCCTACTTGCTTTTCGACATTCTACAGTTCGATTGCAGCTGTATGAACCATCAGTGGTCGATAAATATGGAAGTTTAGTGATGCAAACAGGGGGGGCAAAAGGCCTATGCTTTACACTTTGTCATGGTGCAACACAAAAAGTATGCAACTTGCAAGGAAACTAATTACATATTTGAAATCAGCGTAAAAAACTCTATAAATAGCCCATCTTTCGTTGCTGTAGGGCGAATATTAATAAAAAAGTGCCTTCGAGTAGCATCTCCCCTTAAGATAATTTACTGCTATGCTTAGTCTAAAAACGGTACAATAAATAAATTAAAAAAAAAAAAAAAAACATTAGAAGGGAACTATGTTGTTTGACTGAATACTTCCGTGCACAAAACAATGTCCACTGCATGATCTTACTGTTACCAGGAGCCCTGAGCTCCACGATGGGACCAAGGGACCAGGATATTGCCACCTGCTGTGATTGGCTAGTGCCGTGCCGTGCCTCTGACCAATCACAGCAGGGGGCGATGCCCTTTGGTCTCGCTTGGTCCCGCCATGTAGCTTCGAGCCCCAGGTGTGTTGTCTTGCCATACCTCGTGACATACACCTCCATCGTTACAATCTTTAGTGCAGTATGTGGTGGTAGACCAAATTCACATGCTTTCCAAAACGTTTTATTTTTCAGTAGAGGTTTCTGACTTGTCTAATGTCGCTTGGAACTTCCAGTTTTAAAGTTTAAAAATCTATAGCCCTCATGTTTTTCTGAATTCTTGTGCATACATAATTCACTGGGCCCATTTCATCTGGCAGACTTTGAAAATTAATTCATACATTCACGCACAAATTAGATAAAAGGATGTTTCGGTTTGCTTCTGTAATATCTCAATGGCGTCGCAAGCGTCACTCTCACTGAAAACAATTTTACTTAAGGTAAGAAAAGATGTCGATCTCATGTTTCTTAGGTTGTCACAAAAATTGACTGACTTATTTATGATTGGCAAATTCAAGAAGATTTTAAACTTCCAGAAAAAGGGCTAACATGACCTGAAAACCACTAAAATGTCGCAAACCATTTATCCCGCTATACAACTCGGAAAACCGCTAAACTGGAAACACCGTGTGTGCCATATTGTGTTGGACAAAACCAGTTATTCGACGCATTCACGCGAGCATCAAACTTAAAACAAATGTTTGCCATAGAGCATATGGTCATGATATCTTAATTTAAAATATTTATTGGTTTGAGTAGAATTGCCACTACTGCTAATTACATATATATGACACAAACCGATTTTTTCAAAAAATCTCGCATTTATAAAGTTTTTGAAAAATGTATTTAGTCCTGTTTATATGGTGACAGCCTGTATGAAATTGATTTTTTTGGGTCAAAGTAATAAAAGTCAGGCAGTAGAGGGTAAAGAGTGGGAAGTTTCCAAGGAATGAGTGCTAGGGAGTGACGGCCTCTTTGCTGCAGATATCTGCGAAGACCCTGACCTGAAGGAGCGGATTGTGCAGCTGCGAAGCGAAATGGAGACCAAAAGGGCCATGCAGCCCAACAAGTTAAGGCGCACCCAGAGCCAAAACACTCGAAGGTAAGAGCAGTGAGCAGTCATTAAAAAGTTTTAGTAGATTGTTTTGGCTCTCCCGCTATGTTATATAGCGACGACGCTGCTGCGTGCTGCTAGCGGAAACGCTGCGGAAGCTAGCGGAGGCGTGCTACCTGACCAAAATTGCGAGGAGCGTAGCGCAGCATGCTAGCATGGGTCTCGCGAGAACGAGTCTTGGCGAGATAGCAGCAAGCCAGCGAGGGACGCAATTCAAGATGGCCGCCACGCCTGTCCGATCTGTCCGCTTTGCGATCGCGGTTCTGAGGGGCGGATTATATATTGCTGCTGCGAGAAGTAGCCGCGACAAAGCGTTCCAGGACTGCAACAGGTAGAGATTTATGGCTGACATGCTAAATACAGCCACGGGGAAAAAAAAGAAAAAATTTCGAGGACAGCTATTGTAAAATACCCGGGAAGTGCCCACCCCACCTTCACTGAAAAATTGGTTTGTCGACATGCGCGCTTGTCCGGTTGAAGCAGTAAAAACCAAGATGGCGGCAGCGTGCACAAGAAGTGAGGGAATCGCGGCAGTGTGCACACTTTACCAGGATGTGTCTCACAAGAGCCCTGGGACCGCTGGTTTTGTTTCCAAGAACACTTGTCACACCGCTTTATCTTCACTCCCATTGGTTCTGACATGGCTACAGCTGGGTCCAGCATTGTAGGGACCTTTCACTGTACCCAAGTGACCTAGACAATACAGTGAATGGTCTCCCCTCCCCAAGAAGCCTTTCCCTTTCCATTGCAAGGAAGCGTATATTCCCGTCATCCCCGCTGGTGTTCTCGTAGCTGCCAGAGTGTGGTGAATACTTGCGGCACTTTGGAGCTTATGATCAGAATTCCGAAGTTTTGAAAATGTTACTAGTGGGCTCAAGTCCGAAAGTGGGTGCTTCCCCTGTATTTTACAGTAAGCACTTCTTATGAGTTGTGAATGCAAAAGCATGAATGTCGTTCTTCCGCTCCCTTAGTTTGTCTGCGGTATACTGGCGTGGAGGGCCACGTTTTGCTACTGCCGAGGTTGCGGCCGCCGACGATATAGATGCCTCGGGTCGGTTCTGCCCTTGCCCCCCTGCCTGACACGAGAGCGGCGGCCGAGCGTGCGCTCTCGTGAAGCTGCTGCCGATGGCTATCTAGGAGCCATTTTGTTCAGCCAATGGGAGAATGGGCATTTCTTTCACGGTTACAGACGCCGCCAGCTCCACTTTATGGGCGTAGTTAATGCTTTCGCATTAAAAAGCTTTGTAATCCGTGGTGTGTGAGTGAAGGGTGCGGCCTCCTGCTCGGACCGTTTTGTCTCAAGGACAGAACCAACCAAGGAAGCGAGCGAGCGAGCAAGCGGATCGGAGGGATTTCCGTGGCGTTTTATTTTCGGTGAATGACGCAACAGAAGAGCTACGGTCGTTTTCATTTATTTTTGAAGATTTCTCTCGATGGCTTTGACGCTTGACTCATATCGGATTGGCTTGGACAGCTTGGCCGTCAGTTGTATTCAATTACAAACATAATAGTCATTTACTTTAATAAAGAAAAGCAAAGATTAGCACTTTATTCAAGAAAGAAAGAATATTCTATGAAAATGACACTGTTAATTAAAGAATTGCTTTACAAATTTTGGTTTTATGCGAGCCTTAGTGCCTGAAAGAGCCGCTAGTGGCATTGCGTTAGCTCTCGTACCGCTGTAATCCGTAGCGGGTGGCGAATGTTTTACTAAAACTGGAAATGGTGGTTCCGCTACGCCACATAGAGCAGAGGTCGTAGCGGATTGCGGATTGTGTAGAGTGAGTGACTGTCGGCTCCAGAAAAGGGAGGTTTTGGGAAAACTTGCGGAGCTTGTTTCAGTAATTGTTAATGCTCCAAATATGTAGCAGATGGAGGGGAAGATGGCACAACAGTGACCGGGCTGTGCCTCTTTCCCTTTATTCGGATGCATTTGGTGTGGAGCAGCCAGTCGGTTCGGCGAACGAGCATCAGGGAAAAAGGGATGATCTCTCGGCGAGAGGCCCGGGAGGAGGCCCGCATCCGGCAGGAGCAGCAGGCACCCGTCAGCAAGGATGAGGTGTGTGCTCTTCTTGGTCTGTTTCATGTCCACCTGGGAGCAGACTCCTGGGAACGTACGGGCTTTGCTATATGTCTGCCGTCTGCTTTGCCCCGGGAAATGCTGGCCGCTTTAATGTGTTGAGGGTGCAGCCCACAGGTGGCAGCACGATGACTGCACGAGCAATTCGGTGCCATTTTTTGGTTTATTGACCGTCAACAGCTACATGCCTTTGCCGCGGTACGTCGCAACAGAGACGAAACATGAAACATTCTATCACTATATACATAAAAATATGGAACAAGATAAAAATCCACATCCTATGACAGCTCTAACATCAACAAGTTCTTACAATTAATCTGAGGCATAAACATATCAATGACAGATGATAAAAAAAGCTATTATAAGTCTTCCATATGGATGACAGGCAAGAGCTTGGAACTTTGCAGAACAGGAGGTAAACATGGGCTTACAATGGATGCCAGACTTGGGTCCAAGCCTGGCACTTTGTCATTTCAAAATTTGTGGGAAAGTAACAAATTGTGAACTGGATATCTTTCTAATTTCTGTAAACGCTGCACTTGCAAACCATGATGGTACGCTGACAGGGCCCCCAATACTACAAAGAGCTGTTTACAGTGCACTCCTTTCCTTCATCCGATCTGCCGGCATCGAACGAGCAACTCTTTTAAACTTTCCCTCTCCCCCCTGACTTGATGGGACAACTATAGGGCGCGTTCAGTAGCGGCTCCTGGAGTCAAGGAGTCAGCGCTCCTTCCACTAGACGGCAAAAACAGGACTTCCGGTGCACGTTACTCCGAGTTTTCCGAGTCAGGCTCTCGTGCACCTGTCTCTGGAGACGGTGCATGAGGAGTGAAGAGCGCAGCATGACGTAATTCCGGATCGAAGAGAAAAAAAAAAAAAAAAAAATGGCGGGATAAGCTGCGTCGGTTGTTAGTTCCGTCGCGGGTGTTCGGTTAGCTCGCTTTTGTGAATGAAAACTGCTCAAGGTAAGACGAATAACGCGTTCGAATTTCTTTTCCAGGTAAGGCTCGTTTCGGAAAATGTAATGGACCGTATTTTGTTTGGTTTGAATATGCTAATAAACAATGTAAACATTCATCTGACGCCGTGTCTTGATCGCCGTTGCACGGAAACTGTATGAATATCGATGATAGTCCTGTCCGCGTTGAACAGAGCAAGGCAGGGTGTGAACGCGACTTTGTTAGCCGGTTGGACCATCACGCAGAGCATGATCCCGATTAATGTTTTGTTTGCGTAGCTAAATCGGGCTGTACCCTGGCTGACGCTCGCTTCGGGCAACAAAACCTTGATCGCCGAGCGCGGCCGAACTTCCCGTGCGTATACGAATACATTTTATAGGAAGTTTGTAACGAAGAGCAGAGCAAACTTACCGTATTTTCCGGACTATAAAGGCCCGTTCACACTCTTGCGACCTTTTAAACCTGGGTTCCTTAAAACTTCTTAAACCAGAGCAGAGCCATATCTGAACCAGAGGACACACTGGCGCCATCTATTCGGTAGCAGTGTAAACTCGGCGGTCCGGCATATTTTTTTATTTCTCTCGCGCATTATCCTTTCTTTCTTGGCTCGAAAAACCTTTGTCAATGTTATAAACGAGCCTTTCTATGGGTATTACGCACATTTGACCTCGGAAATCCCGCAAAACCTTCGCTCGTGTGAAATGCAGTTCCAGGGTCACCGCATAGATGGCGCCAGCGTGCCAGTGTGTTCCCTCGTTCTAAAAAAAATTTAAGAAGTTTTAAGAGACCTCGTCTCTCTCAGTCGTACTCGGTCGCAAGAGTGTGAACGGGCCTTAAGTCGCACCCTTGTATAAGTCGCACATTCGTATATTGAGCCGTTTTCGTGGAAAAGTTGGTATATAAGTCGCACCTTTGTATAAGTCGCACCTCTGCATGGTTCACACGGCGAGTTCTTTAGTTTACGCGCATTCGTATCGCGAAATCGGAGTTTCGCACAACTGCTAGATCGCACGTACAGTACATACATACATACCGTTTGACGCGCATTTCGACTCGCGAGAAATGCCCGAGTATAATGCTGTCTGGCGGGGTCAACCGAGTGTTTACCAGCAAAAGGACGTAAAATGCGGAAAATGAGAGGGTAGCCGACTTTATTCGAGCGAACGCATGCCGAGCGAACTCGCAAACTAAGTTTTGGAGCACTAGGCCTAGCCTAGGCCAAGCCCCGGAGACGACGCGAGCATCGATGCGCAAGCAAAAAGATAAAGCTTGACATACTTTTTTTTGGTACCTCTAAAATATCGGCTAGCCACAATCCTTCCTTTTACATGTAGCAACACGGCTGGAGCATGGCACAAAAGACTGCTCATCAAACGGAAACTAAGAAAGACGCGAGAAAATATTCTGCAATGCGTGTATACCACCCCACTTACTTTTCAGTGTTACTGGACTGAAGCAAAAGAATACGGAACCATGGCTGAACTAGGCAACATCAATAACATGCTGTAAAAGCTTTATTCTCACTGTCTTGCCTATCCACATTTAGCCGCTTCGGGGAAACCATAAAAATTAAAATATCTCGCATTCCGAGTCAAAATAGTGCGGCGACAGCAGTGCCTCCTGGCGGGGGAAACACCACCTATGGCCTATGGCATTGTTGTATAAGTCGCACCAAGAAAAATGTTTGAAAAAAACCGCGACTTATACACCGGAAAATACGGTACAGCCGTATAAAAGTATCGCAACCGGCGGCGGAGTTTCGCTGAGCTCCATGTTTTGCGGGTGCTGACGACGTTTTTGTCTGTTTTTCTAACAGCAGCAGCCTTTGCACCGCCCCTGCGAAGGGCTCGATCGCGTTTAATCGCTTCGAACAGCAGCGCTGATTTGTACAGTCACTCGCTTTTTCTTTAACGACCTTGTCAAGACTTCTGCAATACTGGCGTCAAATGAAAGCGATCGTGCTCGGCATCGTCTGCTTCCATTTTATTCGGAGACCGTCTGGCACAGGGGAAGAAGCGGAAATTGCGTAGAAGCAGCTGAGGAGCCGTGGAGCCGCGGTGTTTTTGCCGTTCAGTAGGCGCTCTGAGGACTCCCTCGAGTTGCTCCGTTCGGAGCTGAGGGAGCCGCTACTGAATGCGCCCATTGGGACAGAGGCCTCGATATTAATAAAACAAACGTTTCCACCTCCACCACCTCTTCTTTTCCAAAGTGTGTCCATATCTAGCTTCTTGGCAGCCAGTTAGTCATATTAACATTTCTTTCCGAGGTGTCGGTCATAAATTAAGCAAATAGACTGCCTCTGGACACTTTCAATATGCCTAGATTTTGAAGAATTGAGTGAATTCCAGGCAATATATGCAAATTTCAGTGTTGAGCGGACAAAGCAGTTGCCCAACACAAGTGCATATGACTGTACTTTAAACTCCCGCATAATTGTCAAAACCATGCTAAGCATCTTCAATGATCAAGCCACCACAGCATTAACCCCCCATTCACACTGGAAGCGGATCCGCGTTCGCGAAGCGGTTGCGAACGCGGTTGTATAAAGATCTAGTACAATTGCACGCGCATTTGATGTCATCAAATGCGCGTGCAATTGTACTGAATCCTTATACAACCGCGTTCGCAACCGCTTTGCGAACGCGGATCCGCTTCCAGTGTGAATGAGCCCTAAGGGGGCACTCAAGTGGTTTTTGAGTTTGTGTTTTGATGATAACTGAATCTAGACGCCCTAAGTATCCCTAAAAACCAAAAAATATAGTCATACGGTGATTATTTCTTTAATAAAAATGTAATTGAAGGCCGCCAAACCTTGGATCCATCCGAAAACGAAACCACTCTCATTGGTCACAGCTCGCATATCAAAACGATCTCAGGCCAATGGCG
This sequence comes from Ixodes persulcatus, assembly GCA_013358835.2. Lineage (NCBI taxonomy): Eukaryota > Metazoa > Arthropoda > Arachnida > Ixodida > Ixodidae > Ixodes > Ixodes persulcatus. The sequence continues at coordinate 633,578 of JABSTQ010009189.1, read as the reverse complement.
TTGGACGACGTTCCTTCGCGCAGCGATCCCGAGGTAGCCGCACCGGCCGAACGTTTTTGTCATTCGAGCTTCGATCATGGCGGAGTTCTCTACGCTCGAGGACCTGACGCCGTTAAAGGTTGAAATTCTTCGGCGGACAGCCGACCTGGGGATGATTTCCCACGATGCCACTCAGACGTGCGATGTGGAAGATAGCAGCGCTTCGGAGTCGTGTTCGGGTTCCGAGGACAAGCAGGCGGTGTCCTCCGCGCAGAAGAACTCACTTTGGTCGAACTGGTCGTGACAAAAACGGGGCGTCATGGGCAAGTTTTGTGTATCGTCTTGGCAGCCGGCACGACGTAACCATGTGCTTCTTCGAGGTTCATCTTTTGGCAGGGCGACGAAACGCAGACCTTTTCGGGCATTCTTCAATTTGCGGTTGGGGCAAGTCGTAACCAAACAAATGTTTGGCATCGCAGCGTAACCTCTGGTATGTGATGTCAAATGATGTCGCCACGTTGACTTTCGCCTCGGGAGGACGGGGAGACACGAACGCACTTCCCGAAAACCCGGAGGAAAAGAGTTCATGATATGTGCGCTTCCGTGCATCCCGAGGGAAGGGGAAATTCACCCCCCGCGGAGGAAGGCAAGGAGAAAACATAGTCCCTTGTTTGTGAAACAATAATTGCAGTATTGCGTATTCTAAACTAGAACTATTTTACATCTTGTGAAATTATCATGCACAACATATCTAAATGAACTGAAAATTGTTTCTTTAGCGAAACTTTACAAAGGCCGCCAAAATTTTCAAACATACGATAATTTCATTGGTCGGCGCAGGAAACAGAAAAGAGTTCGCACATATTTTATTCCTGCGTGATTAATAGGCGGTTCTGCCTTCTAAAACTGAAGATACTCATTCACTGACACTTCCTTAACGCCATCGCACCAAAAAGTAGCTTCCCCAAAAACCACTTGAGTGCCCCTTTAACGCGAGAGTCCATCCAAAGCACGGAATCCCAGTACACACCAAGATCCTGTATAATAGATATTCTTTCTATTTCTGATATACCAAGCATGTAAAGATGTGTATACAATGTGCTTTTGACTAAATCTGAGGTCCTTAGTTTTTCTCGGATATAACTTGAGCGGATTATTCTAGCACCATACAGCAAAACCTCGTTAATTCGACCCCCGCTAATTCGGAAATTCGGATAATTTGAACTGCCGATCTGGTCCCGTCAAACGTATGTATTAGTCAATGGCAGCAAACGCTCGTTAATTCGGAGGGAACGCGGCGCGCTATGGTTAATTTGGACTAATTCGGCAGGTGGCGCTAGCTACCATCCGTTCCAAAGGGTATGACCGCTATCCATCCGAGGTGCACACGTGGTTTTTCCGGTTTTCCCATAGTTCTCCGATCTTCCGGTTCTCCGTGTTTCGCAGCAGTTTTGCTCTGGATTGCTGTGCTTCAGTGCGCTACCCGCTACTCGCCTGGCATGGAAGCGGCAGAAGCATAGCTGCAACGGGAAAAAGGTAGCACAAGTGACCTGCGACCGGAATGGCAAAATTGCGACACGCGGGGCTCTTGTTCCCGAGCGCGCCGATAGCGAGAGTGACAGTCACGTTTCATGCCTCAACGCAGGGATCCTAAAGCCCGCCATTTTAACCGGCCACCCCCGCATTGTAAAATGTAACGTGACTGGCACTCTCGCTGTCGGCGCGCTCGGGAAAAATAGTGTCGGGTGTCGCACTTTTTGCCGCTCCGATTATTGGTCAGTTGTGCTACTCGTTTTCCGTTGAAGCTGTACTAGGCTAAGAATTTAGCGACGAAAGTGCAAATACTAAGGGCCCTGAAGGACGGCGTCTCTCAACAAGTGATTGAAAGTTACGACGTCAAGAGAAGCAGTCTGGCCACGTACGTGAAAATTGACGCAGATATCCTACGGGCTTACGAGAGCGAAAAGAAAGCGGCCGTGGAAGGTGGTGCACCCGAAACTAGAAGAGGCCTTGCTGCGCTAAATCGTCAGCGCACGGGATGCGTAGCTCCACCAGTGCGAGTGCGGTGGAGCACTCGACCGCGCTAAGGAAAGTTGCCGTCTCCGCCCAAGTGTCGTTCAGAAAGCAGGCGGTAATAACAGATTTCGTCTCAAAATAAAGGTATGTCAAAGGGAAACGTTTTCGCGCAGTTTTCTTTGTCCTTTCGATATTTCGGCTTTCGGATAATTCGGACATTTTTGCCGGTCCCATGAGATCCGAATTAACGAGGTTTTACTGTATATCCATATGTTTAGTCATGCATAGTGCCCAAGATGAAGGCAAAGGACACATGTAGAAACGGCACTACTCCATCTTGAGTTTCCAAGTTTGATTAGGGAGCACTATCACTGCGTATAGTCGTGACAGGTCAAGAACCCAGGGTGAGGGAAAGGAAGGCTGGGGAGGAGGAAGCAGGTGGAATGCTGGAGAGAGGGGGAGGTTTCCTTCTCCCTAGCCTTCCTTTTTTGGGTTCTTGACCTGCCACCGCCGATAGTGAAACTCATATTGCCCACTACCCTACTTCTTATTTATTGTGTTGCACATCTTGAAAGCAACTTTGGATTATTTCTTTGCTGGTATCTAGGCAGGACTTTGCATGTGGCAACAGATAGGAATAGAATGCCTTTTTGAAGGTGGCATCTGCAAGTTGTGGATTAGCCAGCTGATTTTGGTTCTCTGCATGAAGATCACTCTTTCCCCATGATATTCAGTGATACCCTTGCGGGTGACATAGTAACAAGAAAGGCTACGATGGGCCCGGTCAGAACAGTGTCTTGCTTTGGACGCCTCAGGACGAAGAAGCGTCCAAGAAGGAGGCGACTCCTGAGGGCGACTCGAGTGCTCGGACGAGCCCTGGCAGTGAGCAGCCATCCCCCACCGAGGTGTCGCCCCCCCGCTATGCCTCGGATGGCGTCCTGGCCCTGCTGGCGGACCCGGCCGTGGGGCCCCCGTCCTACTCTGAGCTGTCTCCGGCACGCAGCCCCGGCGGCAGTAGCACCGCAACGGAAGCGGTCAAGGTGGAAATTCACGTGACTGTCAACACTCAGCAGGCAGCACTGGGATTCTCCCCGCAGAACGGGACGCTGTCAGACCTCAAGAAGCACCGTGCAGACCTGCGCAACAGTCGAGGTTCCTTGACGTTGTCGTCGTCGCAGCAGCAGGAACTGGTGGGCAAGATGGCCGCTTCGACGGGTCACAACGGTCACCAGCAGCAGCATCACTTCAGTGCCACAGTACGCCGGCCAAGCTATGATCCGCCTCCATCTTCGCCGTCGACGTCCATTCGCAGGTTTCGCAGCGACCCGTCGGAAATTGTCGGGGAGCCACAGCGCAAGGACTGTTGCATGCTTATGTGATGGTGTCTGAGGTGCCTCTCGGCTCTGGCATTTGTCGCCAGCTTTGGCACGACCTGGAAGGGTGTCGTCAATTGTGGTGCAAGTGGCACTGGCCAGGGTTTCAAGTTGTTTGTCACGAGGGAGGACAATGTGGTTGGAGGATGGGTCAATCGGTTCCAGTTGGCGACCGATCAGACTTGTCAGTGGCCTTGCAGGGGAAGCCTTTACACTCTTGCTGCACATTTTTTTCCCCCTTGATGCTCATGCAGGTATTCAATGGGGGCCGGAAGAAGGAAGCAAGTGTCTATTTCTTCGTAGAACAATAATTTCAAATATGTGTGTGGCATTAGTGCATCACCTCCTGGTTCATACGATGGGGTTGGGGCTTCTGGGAACACCCATGGCTGGGCCGAGAAAGGCCAAATATCCAGTCCCCCTCGAGCTGGCTGCTCTGGTGTGCTCGTAATGCCCGGCCAAGTTTTTCTTCATTTTTCTTGTGGGGTTAACAGAAATAGTAATATATTTTTATTGAAAATTATTCTGGCTTCAAAAGCAAGATAATATTTGACCATATTTTATACATTCCTTTAAGCAAAACTCCACAATTTTTTTTTTTTTTTTTTACTAGCAAAAATTACAGTGAGATGTCCCTTTGCTTCCCCTCCTTCCTTATGCAATCCACCAGTCTCCCGTGGTTGTTAAGTTTTGATGGGATGTGTCACTCTCTTATAGTGGCAATGTTAGGACCAGTAACCTGCATTTCCACTGGTGGTCCTGGTTAAGTTGGAAGTAATGGCTGGCCACTGCAAAACATTATTTTTTTGGTGGTACTGGTGCTGTGCACTGTCGTAAGTTGAGCTTCCCCCTGGCGAACTATTGGGATAGCAACCCCCTGGCAGCGACTTTATCGACGTAGCTTCGAAAGCAAGCCGGCGTGCATTTGTTTGTTTTGTTTTTTTTTTTGTTTTTTTATTGTCAAGCCTGACAAAATTGAGGTTGTGGCTGCAGGGACTTTAAAAAAAATACTTATCTTGCTTGATTTTTTTTTTTTTTTTCACTTTTAGTGCGAAATGCATTTCAAGCTCATTCCAGAATGCCTAGCAAGTTTTCTGCGAGGCACTTTCCACATTTATTGGACGTTTTCTAGTGCCTCTTTTGTAAGCCTTTGGCGTCTGTTGCTGCAGCAAAGGGAAAATCGACGCGCTATGTTAGAGCAATCTTAGATTCTCGCCTCCTTCCTTAGCATTTGATGGTTTGTGTCAAATGAAATTTGTATGCAAAGTGAAAAGTATGCAAAGTATGAAATTTGTATGCATAGACTAGAACAATGTGGTTTTTCGTTTTGGCAGTAGATTGGTTTTTCTTTTTAGGATGAATGGCCAGATATGCCTTGTTCTCAGGTTTTGCTGTTGCTTGTTTTGTTCCATGTTCCAGCTGCAATATGGGTTGCAGCCTAGAATACTGCAAAGTACAGCTTTGTCAGTGCTTTGCTTTTAGCATTCCAAGTCCCAGTGTGCCTAGCATTTTCTTGGCGACAAGGCGACGCAAGTGCAGCTAATGCGATGTGGACGTTTAGTCGTGCTCAAAGTAGTTGGCAGCAGCTTAATATCTATACATGAGCAATTTCCGTTAAACTTCAGAAGCACCCATTTCATTGAGAGTAGTTATTTTTTTCGTGATGTCCCATGTTCATAAAGGCTTCGGGGGATTTGAATGGTGCGTTGCATTATACGAGATTCTAAAACTTTGTAAAAGAAAAAACAATAGGTAGGCTAGTTTATTTAGTAGGGTCAGCTTTAGTCCATAGATGGAAGAATAATGCATTTAAGGAGATCTATTTGACGCTAAATGTGCTCCAGAGGCTACTCTCCGTAGAGAAAGATGGGTGGAGACGTAAGCAGTGTTGTACATGCTAGTGGCATCAAAGTGGTGCAGACTCCTCATTTTGTATCCCAACTGCCTGTAGCTACTCAAACGGACTTGGCTTTTAAGAATTCATGTAGCCATTGGGAAACCCTGATCTTGCAGGATGTGCAAGACATAAATCATCATTTGTACAAACTGTATCGGTGGGAGCAGCTGTATGTACTGACAACAAGAGACTGGAGGGATGTCCTGGCCAGTTTCGTTGTTAGCAGGGGACACCTGTGGAGTTTGCTTTGTTGCATGCACTAGGAGCTGAAAGGATGTGCTTCTGAGCTGTGCTCACTCAACAAGAGGCCATAAATAAAGACCTGGGAATACTGTCCGTTACAGCAGAGCCCTTTGGTGTATGTTGTGGTGGGGCCAAGATATTGTACGGAGGGATTTTATACTTCTCATGCGGGCATGTGTGTCACTTTCTGGAGCTGCTGAGCTAAGTTTGCTAAATTTCTCTGAGATGGTACCACAATTAATTCAATGATAAATTATCACTCTTCAAACTAGGTCAGGCCTATGCTCATCTTGAAGCAAGGCATGAGTCATGCTCTAGAAATGTATGAAGTGAGGATTTGATCAGTTGCCATAAAAATGAAGAAAAACGAGCTCTGCGCAGTGATCAAGCATTTTTATTTGAGCAAGTGGTTGGCCGTACATATCAAAGCCAAGCTAGATGAAGTTCATGGCGACTGCACCGGCGTTGAGATAAACAAGTTTAAATGTGGTCGAACATCCACCGAAGATGGAGCGTGCTCCCGACGCTTAGTTGAAGTAACTGCGACAGATACGTTGACAAAATCGACGGTATCATTATGGAACACCGTCGAGTGAAAGTGTGTGAGGTTGCCGAGACGGGCATCTCAACTGAAGTAGTGCACGATACCTTGGACATGAAAAAGCTGTTTTCTTTTTTCCTGCCCACCCTCCCTCCGTATCCCAAGTCATGGACATCTCAACCACCTCAACCTCCCTGAAAACAATTCCCAGCTACGCAACTGGTCTCCGGGATTACCAATATCACAGTTGTATTTCAGATTGATGCGCCAAGTAGCCGCGACAGCGCTTTCGAAATAGCACTGAAGCTCCCTTCCTCCCGTCGCGTTGAGTGCAAGGAGGGATTCGTGACATGGAGATCCTAACACTGAACCCCCGTCAAAAGCGCTGCACGCATTCTCTCGCAAGCAGCTGAAACCTCTGGGTTTGACGTCGCACTCAGCGCTTGGTTTTTTCGGTTTTTCCTGCGTCTATTGATATGTTCGGGTCAAATGCTTGCGATATCCAAATTCAAAGACAAAAATACGCTAGAATTCACCTCATTTAAAAATTAAAAATACTACGAGCATGTCCTCAGAGATCCCGAAGCGCGCAAACGCTTCTCCGGCCATCCCATTCGTGCGGAGAGGACGGAATCGGGGGAAAAAAGGAGGCGGCGTCTCTCCATTAGGAGGCACTCTCCAGTGATTTCCCTACACACCCCCCCTCCCTTGTTTTTCTGAAGGCACCCCCTTAATTCACAACAACTCCTATATTCTCAATGCCCACCCTCACCCCCTAACTTCCCCCCTGAAAATTGAGACACCCCCCGCCCCTAATTTCAATTCCTGGGGAAACCCCTGGCACTATCAACCCAGTCATCGACAGCATGGTGCGAGGCAGAACAGTCCAAGAAAGTCTTGTTATGTCGAGTTACTGCCGCTTCTACTTAGATTGTTGTAGAACGGTGAACAGCTGCTCTGGCTACGTAGATAGACAAATTGTGATGCTTATTTAATTTGAGATATTCATCTGGACATGTGGCGGCTAGCACTACAAGCGCGCCTTTTGATATATTCAACTGCAATCTGTAGGGCCTATAAAACTCCAGAAAAAAAAAAAAAAAATTAGCTTCGTACATAAAACATTCAGATTTTCCTAAATAAAAATATTCATGCTGCACTTTTTTTTTTTTTTTTATCTTTGCACATTGTTTGTTGTAGCCTTTTGAGCCCGAGCACGAGGTTTGAGACTATATATAGCGCTGTCCTTTTAATATTACGCAATTTTTGCGGGTCATAATACGGTATCTGCTTCTACTAGAACTACCTTTAAGCTCGGGTCACACTGCTTGTACATAATACAAAAGACAGTCTGCTGTATCAGTCACCACAATATCCGTGGTTCAAATGTCCCGTGCCAAGTGTCTCCTTAAATTCGTTGCCGTGTGGCATTCGAAGCTCGGATCTCGTGGTGAATCGCGTTTGAATCTGTTTGCAGACTGTCTTTTGTATGACGTGTAAGCAGCGTGACCCCGACTTTAGGGAAAAAATTATGGCGGTGAGATACGACCACCTCGCAATGAAACATCGTGATAATTGTAGGTACTGATTCAAAAGGTGGGGCGTTAGCTTGTAACCGTCTAGTTTTTGGCACATGTAGCACAGACGACTGTAGCCTGTTATGGACCTTGTGATGTAACTTAATTGATATGCAAACAGACAACGGGATCTCAAGAAAAAGAACTCTGGTTTATTTATAAATTCCAACCTTGTTCCAACCTAGTTTATTCGGTACTCCAACCTGGTATATTTAGACTCCAAGCCTTGAATTTTTAGATTCGCAAAGTAATTTGCGATGCAGTGGCTTCAAGCAGTTTTTTTCAATACACTACCGTGTCTGTCATAGTCATGCATATGTTGACCACGAATGGCCATACAAACTTCTCTATTACAATTCTAGAATTTTTTGTCTCGTGGTCATCTCTTGTAGCACCAATAAAACTCGAGAAAATTTAGCTTAATACCGAACAGAGGTATATATGGGTGATTTCATCTCAACTCAGGCACGGATTTAGGTTCGAATTTTTAATTTTGACGAAAAAAAAATATGTTTGGGGCAATTCCAGTAATAAAAGAAGACGCAAATGGCAATGTCGTCGGATTTTTTGTTCTCAAGTTATAGGACCGTTGAAGCGGTCAAGGTGGAAACTGACGTTTTTCCAGCTTATCGGAGGTGCCATATTTCACTCCATCCCTTTTTCATACTTTTTACGCTACATCAATATAACTTTTTGGGAACAGTCTAGGCCATAACATGTTTAATAATTTTTTGTTTATTTGTCAAACCGCCTCTCTGCGACAATATTTGACGAAGTTCAACACGCTGTGCTGTGTGACCTAATCAACTTATTTTTATGATCTTTATATCAACATAAAGCTCTCATTATGTTCTCTTTTTTGAGTATACTTTCAATATTTTGCGATAAGTATATAATGCACTACATGTGCATGAAAAACGAAAATTTCGAAAAACTAGCAAGTTTGGAGTCGATTTTCTAAAAAAACCCCACTTTTTATTTCTTTTATTTTTTATTCAGTTAGTTGATATAGTAGTCTATCAGAAACTACCAACAGAAATTGTAATATATTGTTTGTATGGCCGCTATTAAGACTCGAATCTCGTACTATGAGCGTTTTGAACGGGACTTCGCTCAGGCGCTGATGAGCAGATATTTGGCCTATGTAAGGTTTTTTATTTATCGTTAGCAGTTACCTCAATATCCAACCATAAACATTAATAAAATTTGGAGTAGTGTACTTAAAAAAAATTTACTTCGAAGTCCGTAGCCACAACTGCGGGCACAGCACTTACTTCCTCCCAATACGGGGGAATGCAGATCGTTAGCGAATTCCTCTGTGGCCTTTTGCTTTGGGCTTTGAGTTTGAAATACCGAACTTGACATGTAATTGTCATATTTTCTTATGTCAAACAGATATGCAGTGCATATACATATGTACGATTTAACGATTTAGTAACTGTCGTTTAGGAAGTGCGGCTTATTTTGTGTGCGTACGGACTGTCTTAAAATAACAAGCATTTTGTAGCGTGTAAGGCTTCAAACGTGTTAGTCATGTGTTTAGGTTTCATTTCTATTTTCAGTGATTCATGCCGGGTTACTTAGACTTTTTCTTCTTAAGTTTGTCCGGGAGTCTAGTTGTTACTATCTTCTCCGTCAATACATAGGGCGAAGATCACACACCTTGCAAATCACGCCAGTGCCAAGTAAATAAATATTGTTAGGATAAATATTGTTGCTTCACTAGCTTTTACGCTCAGATATTGAGGTAAGTACTAACATTAAATAGAAAACCTTACATAGGTCGAAATTCTGCTTCAGCTGAGGGTCCATGCGAAGTCCCGTTCAAAACTCTCGCAGCACGAGATTCGAGTCCTAATAGCGGCCATACAAACAATCCATTAAAATTTCTGTTGGTAGGTCCTGACAGATTACTATATTACCTAACTGTAAATAAAAAATGAAAAAAATAAAAGTTGGGTTTTTTTAGAAAATCGACTTTAAACTCAAGTCTTCCTTTAGAAACACTTGCAAGTTTGAAGTCGATTTTCTAAAAAAAAATCACCTTTTATTTTTTTATTGTTTACTTACACTTAGGTAATATAGTAGTCTGCCAGGACCTACCAACAGAAATTCTAATATACTGTTTGTATGGCCGCTATTAGGACTCGAATCTCGTGCTGTGAGAGTTTTGAACGGGACTTCGCATAGACGCTCAGCTGAACAGAATTTTGACCTATGTAAGGTTTTCTATTTAATCTTAGTACTTACCTCAATATCTCAGCGTAAAAGCCAGCAAAGCAACAATATTTATCTTAACAATATTTATTTACTTGGCACTGGCGTGATTTCGAAGGTGTGTGAGCTTCGCCCTATGTATTGACGGAGAAGATAGTAACATCTAGACTCCCGGACGAACTTAAGTCAAGAGGAAAAAGTCTAAGTAACCCGGCATGAATCACTGAAGATAAAAATGAAACCTAAACACATTACTAACACGTCTGAAGCAGCCTTACACGCTACGAAATGCTTGTTATTTTAAGAAAGAGTCCGTACGCGCACAAAATAAACCGTACTTCCTAAGCGTCAGTTACTAAATCGTACATATTTATATGCACTGAATATCTGTTTGACATTAGAAAATATGACAATTACATGTCGAGTTTGGTATTTCAAACTCAAAGCAAAAGGCCCCAGAGGAATTCTCTAACGATCTGCATTTGGAGGAAGTAAGCGCTGTGCCCGCACTTGTGGATACGGACTTCGAAGTAAATTTTTTTAAGTACACTACTCCAAATTTTATTAATGTTTGTGGTTGGATATTGAGGTAACTGCTAACAATAAATAGAAAACCTTACATAGGCCAAACTTCTGCTCAGCAGAGCGCCTGCGCGAAGTCCCATTCAAAACGCTCATAGCACGAGATTCGAGTCTTAATAGCGGCCATACAAACAATATATTACAATTTCTGTTGGTAGTTTCTGATAGACTACTGTATCAGCCAACTGTGAATAAAAAATAAAAGAAATAAGAAGTGGGGTTTTTTAAAAAATCGACTCCAAACTTGCTAGTTTTTCTAAATTTTCGTTTTTCAGGCACATGTATCGCACTATATACTTATCGCAAAATATCGAAAGTATACTCAAAAAAGAGAACATAATGAGAGCTTTACGGTGATATAAAGATCACAAAAATATGTTGATTAGGTCACACAGCACAGCTTGTTGAACTTCGTCAAATATCGTCGCAGAGAGGCGGTTTGACAAATAAACAAAAAATCATTAAAAATGTTATGACCTAGACGCTTAATTAACATGAAAAAGCCTATGTCTAGAGTGTTCTCAAAAAGTTATATTGATGTAGCGTAAAAAGTATGGAAAAGGGATGGAGTGAAATATGGCACCTCCGATAAGCTGGAAAAACGTCGGTTTACACCTTGACCGCTTCAACGGTCCATAACTTGAGAACAAAAAATCCGACGACGTTGCCGTTTGCGTCTTCTTTTATTATAGGAATTGCCCCAAAACATATATGTTTTTCGTCAAAATTAAAAATTCGACCCTAAATCCGTGCCTGAGTTGAGATGAAATCACCCATATATATTTCAGAGTAGAAACAACCAGGAGCAGATGCAGGAATTTCCTGGGGGGGGGGGGGGCGGGGGCAGGGCAGGCAGGGGCAGGTGTAGGTCAGCGTACCATATGTTTAGGAACCCCCTCTCCCTCGTTTTACGCCCTAAATTTTACACATGCAGAAATCAAGAGGGGGGTCAGGACATCCTGACCCCCCTCTAAATCCGCCCCTGGAAACAACCATGCTGTACTTTTTATTATCTTTGCACAATTGACGTAGTTTTTCGATCCTAAGCACAAGGTTTGATACTACAAAAGTGCACCGCTCGTGTCATCCTTTTTATATTTATTTATTACGTAAATTATGCAGGTGATGTTGTTTGCTTGTACTTACTGCAAGCACATTTAGGGCAAAACGTTTTGCGGTAAGATACGACCGTCTCGCAATGATGCTGCCATTTTTTTTTATAAACTTTGTGATATTTAGAGGTTTCGATTGAACAAGTAGGTAGTTTTCTAGTAACGGTCTAGTTTTTGACATGTGTAGCTCGAACCATCACATCCTGTTGCGTAGCTGGCACTTTGTGATGTAACTTGTAATGCAAAGAGACGATGAGATATAAAAATTAATTCTGGTTTCTTTATAAATTCTAGCCTTGTTCCAACCTGGTTTCTTCGTTATTCCAACATTCGACCTGGTTTATATACAGGGTGTCGCAAAAAAAAAAAAAAAATATTTACACGGTTTCTTTTACTGCAAAAATAAACTATACTCGTGGTCAACTTTCGGTGGCAATCCAAAGAGAGGAGCAAAGCGTGTGTAGGGTGGTTGGTGCACCCTCTCCCCTAGCACTGACTGCATTGCCACAGAAAGCTGACCGCGAGTATAAGCATCGCCGAACACTCGTTTTCCGCCCAAAGGTAGCGCTAGAGGTCACAACCAGATGCCAAAGTTTCAGCCCGATCCGATACCTTATTCAAAAGTTACAAGTGATTTTCTGAAAATTTCAATGGGAAAATGGCGGCCGACTGCAGTTCGACGCAGACGTGCGGAAGCGGAGCAGACGTGCAGACGCAGACGTGCGGAGCAGACGTGCGGAAGAACGCTGTGGCGCAGCGATACCGGGTGCGTTCTAAGGCCCTTCCCGCATGCTTTTCAATGGGCGGAAGGCGAGCAAAAAGAGTTCGAAATAAGGACTTAACGCAGAAGGCTGAATTTCTCCAGCGTCTCATAATTTGACGAGCCTTACACGAAAAGCATGTTTTTTTGGCCATCCCGCGTCCTGTTTTTTTTATCTGCAACATGGGTCTAAAGTATCAATCTGCCCAGGAACTCTAGGTGGCGCTATCTCGCAGGGCCATCTTGCAGTAGCTATATAAAACAACTTTCATGTTTTGACTCGTTGCTAAAGGGTGGCGCTGTTATCGTATTCAGTTTGGTCTCGGTGGACGCCAGCGGTCTAGGTTCCAAGGGCGAGTTTCCCAGCTGAGTGTTTTAGTAACGTTGGTTTTTGATAACATAACAAATATTAGTTTGACAAAACAGATCTGTACAACATTTTGCCCGTGATATCATCTCCCTCCCCTCCAGGCTGACCCATAAATTTGCCCCTGCTCCGCATAGCCCTGCCTATTCGGGTCAGATATTAGTTTCTGTTGACTTGATGGACTCCTTTGTTCTCTGCATTCATCACACGTTTCATACCGTCCTGAATCATGGACCAAGACTGCACTCTTAGGCCCACTCCTTTTTGGTGGATTTGGTCTTGCCATCTTCCCCTCTTGTGGCTTCCTGTCGTAATTAAATAAATTGTCATATTTTTTTTATGATGGTGGTGCATACCTCTTGCCACACTTCACAAAAATAGTGTGGTGAATCCATGCCACAGACTACTGTGAAACATACAAGAAGGTGATTATTGAAAAGATTAAGCTCCGAAGTGTCCTGGAAAAAAGATACACCGAAAGAAAATAGATTTTTGTGGCAGCTTTAAAGGGGCAGTGCGACAGTTCTCAGACTTTGGCCAATTAACTCCGGAAATTAATCTGCATCACCTATGGAACGAAAAACAGAAACCCGCATTTTCTTGCGAGCGCTAGTTCTTATTTAAAAAAAAATGAAACAAATCGAAGGTCGAAGTGCCTCTCAACACCCCACGCCGACTTCAGAGTGACATACTCTGGGGGTTCACGTGGTTTCCCCTTGGGCCTTCTCTTCAGAGACCCAGCCGCTTCCTCCGCGATTGTCGACTTTTAAAGGATTAGTCTCGTCGAAGGTCGCGGCGAGCGATGGACACAAAGGACTGTTTGCCACGGGGCTGACGGCGAGTGTAGCAGCGGAGGGGGACAGGGTTTGTTGACTTCCGCGTACCCCCAGAGACGTTGTCATTTTAGTTTTCCTAGCCGCCACAGGCGGCTGCAGATCGGCAAATAATTCGCTTTTTGCCTCGCGATTACGCAGCAGGGAAATTTGTCGACCCTCATCCTTGAATGGCATGAGCATTTTCTGGTCATATTCGTACTTGAGGTGAAGTGTTACTGGAACTAGGTCGACTCATCCTTCTGCAGCTCACAGGGGGTTACCAAAGCTACGGCACTAGCGAGACCACCGGAACATTTGGCTGAGGGACGGGACAACATATTGTGGGAGTATACTCCTCCTACGGAGAGCTCTCACAAAACTTGCTTCGTTGCTCTGATTAGCTCCAAAAGGCGGCAGTGTTTTTTCTTTGTAAAATTAGGCTGAAACAGATTATAGCTGTAATGTGGCCACCGAAATTGACATTGCGGCATAACGTTGATCATGAGGGTTCTGGCATCTATCCTATGATCTCTTATGCAATTATGAATGTCGCAGCCACAAGTGATCACTTGACAATAATCTGCAACTCATCATATAACAAACTGCGTAAATGGTCGGGTAAGTGCAGTAGCGGCAGTTCTGCATATCTGGGAAAAAGCAGTGGCTGGGAGGGCTCTCTTCCTCATCACCATCTGTCTCGGGGAGGTCTGTCTTGAAAACACCTTTCAAGTCATTAGTCTGAAAGAGAGTTTCTGGGATACTGCTGACGCATAGTAATTTCCGGCACCTATGAGACACTTGAGAAGGAAAATCTTGTGCAGTTGCAACCTGCGAACCAGGGTGCAAACTGTGAGGACGACTTAAATCAATTCCTGTTTTGTACGAGTGGTCTCAGCATTTGGCATTCAAGCTGTGGAGCACTTCTGGCAATTGGAACTTCAAGCTCCTGAATACTGTAATTGTTCCCATCAGCACGACAACCATAGCTGGTTGTCGTGCCAGTAGACCTCGTTCTGAAGTCACTGGAAGAAAACAATAACCAGTTGGCTGCCATCATGTTGTGTTAGCCAGTGGTCAAGAACAAGACTTTTTCTCTGTTGAGCTTGGACAAAGTGTTCTTTAATTAGTTTTCTCAAAGCCCTTTGACACAATGGCACACATAACCTAGCTTAGTGAACACCCTACCTGTTAGTAGTGTGTCCAGTTTGTGCTAAATCACGAAAAGAGCCCTTGAAGAAAAAATTGACCGCATCTCCACGTGGTGAATGATATTGCTTGGGGCGAAGCTCTGGTGGTGCTTGTCTGCGTAGACGCCGAGCCTTTTCATTCATGTCAGTAGGAGAATGTGTGGTTTTCTTCTTTTTCTTTTTTTAAGAAGACAGATGGGATGGCATCTCAGAACCCCCTACTCTTTTTTCTCTTTCTTTTTTTTTATAATTTTTTTTCCATTTTTTTTTTTTCGCGCTACACGAGCACGTGAACTCACGAGCAGGAGCACGAGCACCCGACGCCAGACGGACATACGGACATGGCTAGCCCCTAAGGAGCTTCGCCCCTAATAAGGTAGTGCTGTGAAAAAGTAAATTTTTAATTCCTCATACCGGAGATTCCCATCTGTTGGAGTTTGAATAGGAGCAAGCTGTGGTCTGCGCTGTTAAAAGCCTTTCTGAAGTCTAACTGGACGATCTCGCACGGAGTTCGGTTGTCGAAGCTGGTGCTGAATGCATGGGTGAAAGCTGCAAGGGCCGATTCGCAGCTCCTGCCGGGGCGGAAACCGCATTGGTGGAGACTAAGGAAGTTCGATAGCTCAAGGTGGGCTAAGAGTCGCTTGTTAATGACTCTCCATTGTTTGGCAAATGATGGAGGTTATGGAGATTGGTCGGTATGAGTGGATGTCAGACTTGAGGGGGCACTGTATCCCTTCTTGAGAGGCGTTACTGACGCAACTTTCCAGGATTTAGGAACAGAGCTGTGGGAGAGAAAATCATTAAAGAGGCGAGTGAGGACGGGGGAGGACAGGCAAGGGCTTCGTAGGTTTCACTTTGAAGAATGACTATGGAAGAGAGTGTGGTTGCTGGTGTGGCCTCGACTGGCAGAGTTGTGGGTTGGGTGGGACAAAGGTTAGGTGCAGTAGGGTCGAGTAATGCTGCAGCCTGAGAAAAGTGGTAAGAGAAGAGCTCTGCTATGTCATCAAGATTGGAATAGGGCCTGCCGTGATGTGTGAAGAGCAGCGCATGGAACATTTTTTTTTTCTTATAGTGAAAACATGCCCAAGAGTTTGAGCTGGCAGGACCTCGCTTAGGGGCTGAGCAATGGATATTGGTGAGGAGGGCACTGCGATCACTGCCTGGTAGGCGGGATATCACTGTGCAGCGGTAGGATAAGGTGGGATTGGTGCGGATGAGGTCGAGGATTGTAGCGTTGCTGTTTTGAGAAATATGGAATGGGGCGTCATGAAGTTGGGTAGGCCAGCAGTTTCCAGTACGCCTAACAGCATGTCATCGAGTGGATCAGATGAACAGTGCAGAGAACCTGCTGGGGTCGACACGCTGTAGGCTCTCTTGGAGGAGGGTGTACGATTGTTCAGGGAGGGACAGTGGGCAGTAGGTAGACACCAGAAGAAGCTTTCCATGTTTGCAAAATACCTCGACAAAGATGGCTCCTAGACCCGGAGGGGTGAGGTGATTGAGACGTTGGCAGGGCAGGTGTTTTGGCATGGCGAGGACGGATGCCTTCGCCCCAAGGAGGGACGGTCTTGCTAGAATGAAGAGAATTGTGCGAGGTTGATTAATTGCCCGTTAATTTTCCACCGAAGACGGTCATCCAGCCATGTCTCGAACACAGCGAATATTGTATTCGGGAAAGATTACTTCGGTGCTTTAAAATCGGGACGGTTGTTTTTTAGGAAGCAAATGTTGGAAAACCAAACGTGATTGGAGCCTAGACTCCAATTGCGCACTTTCGCACGACAACTATGCCAAACGCAGAGTTGTCGTGCGAACGGTGAACACTGCCTTGGTAGAGCTGGCGATGATGGTGGGGTATGCAGGGGCTCCGTGCTGCTTAGGGAATGGAAAGAGGTCATCGGCCAGGGGTGGGAGCTGGCACGCCGCACAGATTCACTCAGTTGATAATGAGGACAGGCATCTATACAAAGCGAGAGATACATCTTCGCATTTCTGGTGGAACCCCAAATCACAAACGTCGCATTGGAGAGTAGCGACATTGTCGAACACAGCCCGGGAACAGCAGGGGCAGGTTTGCGATTACCACAGGCTTATTCTACAGTGGGCAAACTGTGTATGATAAACTGTGGCCCACCCCACGCCAGCCCACGCGAAACTACAGTAGCGGAACCACGCGGATCTGTGTCGACGTTTTCGACGTTATGGAAATCGCAGGAACTGCGTCCAAGACCGGCAGGTTTTGCTGCTGGCTGCCTTCCGTGCTGAGTTCGGTTCTGTTTTCCGATGCCGAGTGCCAACCGGCAATCAACGTGGCTTTGTATTTCTGCGTGTCAGCAACATACAAGCGACATCGTGATGGCAGTGTTGTGCGTTGTGAACAGAAGACTGGAATAGACCATTTGCTATATTACCCAAGCATCAAGGAGAATGCAGGGATTGGTGTTCCACGCGCCACACGCGCTCGCCTTCCCCGTATAAAACATTCGAAGTAAATAACCAAAATAAAGCGTTGACGAACGCGCGTGCAAGATGCCATTTGTTTTAGGTATTTGCTTTCGAAAATTTGCTACTGCTGAGGCCAGCACGTGCGGCGCGTGGAACACCAATCCCTGCATTCTCCTTGATGCTTGGGTAATATTGCAATAGGTCTATTATCGCCGATGTGACCGTGTGTTCGCGTATCAGTGGTGTAACAACAAGATGAGGCGACGTAAACTGTCGGGCATTGATGCCGCTGGCCGAGCCGTGATCGGAGGGGGCGGGGTGTCGCAGGTTGACATTCCGCTTTACATTAAAGAGTTTAGACCACTTGAGGGATTAGGCGCAATCGGTCGACGTGCGGATAGTCATGTTGGAACGCTGGTCTGAACAGTAAGCTCCTATCGTACTGTGGCTAATGTGACTGTCGGTTGTCTCCTCCCCGAGAGCGATTGCGCTCTGTGGAAAGGACTGAAAAGTATGAAATTGTGACGGAAAGCACGTATATATACGTACAGTGTGGAATTTCAGCATTAAAAAAGAATAGTAGGTAAAATCGAAAAAGAAAAAAAAGCTACCCTTTATTTTGCTTGTTAAATATACTACAGTTCCTGGAGAAACTGCCCTCCAAGTGGCGCGCTGGGATGAGCGCTAGAAGTTTTCGAGCTCGCCACGGTGTAGCTCCGTACACTTAACACCTGCCGAAAGTCGCGGCTTTGACTGCATTCAAGTTGATCGAAAAGCGATTTCTCTGCCCGTGAAGCATCACTTCCAGCTGAGTGAATATCCGCTCTACAGAGATTAATTCAAGACGGCAATTGAAGCCGTGCGCGAACAGCACAAATAGAAATACAAACTACAATAGAAATCAGGCTACGACGCGCCGTGCGGGGAAACAAACTCATGGCTTCGAGCCGCATTGGAGCGGCTTGATTTATTGGCTTCCAAATAATTACGGCATGATCGAGCGTTTACTTCTTCATAAGAGATTCATCCCCTGAACCATTCGAAATATTCTCAGTGGTATTACATTGCTGGGAAAAGATCAACATGCTGGCAATATTTTTTATTGCTTAGGGAGTCACCAAAAATTCCGTACGTTCCAAACGACCAGTATAAAAGCCAGAAACGCAGAGCTCGGGTGTAGTGTTCGGGTTAGTGTGCCGTTGTGTTGACATTTGTATGTGCCATGTATGTGTATGATACTGTATGTAGTATGCTTGTATTATGCGCGATGTGTGTATAGTAGAGGATTCGAAAGCGCAAGGATAGCCTGAGCAAAATAAAAAGAATTTTTTTTTTTGTAGAACATGAATTGGGGGGTACCTAGCGCCGCCTAGCTATGCTGGTTGCAATTACTGTGTTTGACCCTGCCATCTGGTGGCAAGCGATTTAACCTTCTTTCACGCTACGCGGTAAACAGCGGCTTCGAGTTTGTTTTTTTTTAGAGCGGCTTTTGGTTTCGCGGATTGGTTTGCCATTCCTCCGTGATAGGTTTTCTAGGGTGAGGGGTTTCCCTGGCTTGGGGATTAGAATAACTTTTGCGTGTTTCCACGACTCGGGAATCCTCCCCTCTCTCCAGCATGTGTTGATGCAGGTTGATGTAGTTGGTGATGTCTGTAATGGATGAGTCATCAAGGTTGTGGAGGGTGCGGTTGGTTATTCCGTCCGGTCCTGGCGCCGAGTTGGGTTTGAGTTTGGATATTGCCAACCTCACCTCCGCCTCCGTGATTTCTCGGTCCATGTTAGTGTTTTGATGCCCAGGGTAGGGAGGGAGTGCACTCTGGGGCCCGGTCGGTAGGTATTTTTCGGTAGCTTGATCGAGCAAATCTTGATCCGAGCCTGGGAAATTTTGTACAAGTTTAGTCATGCGATTCTTTTGTTCCGATTTGCCTTGATCCGGATCAAGGAGGTGTCGTAAGAGGATTCAGGTCTTTTTCAGCCCAAGGTTACCGCGCATTTGATCGCAGATCTGTCCCCATTGGTCTCGCACCAGTGAACTCGCGTGTGAGGTGATTTGTCTCTCCAACTGGGACAGTTTGGTTTTCAGTTTACGGTTGCGTTTGTTCTTCCTCCATCTTTTTAGAATGCTACTGTAGGCTTCCCATAAATGTTGTAGATGGGAGTCTACCGTTTCCGATGGAATGCTCGGGTCTAGCTCTTTGGTGGCTCCTCTGACATCCCTCAGCAGCTGATTAGTCCACTGAGTGATATCTAGTGATGGGACGAATCACCGGAGATTCGGATTCGGACAGATTCGAAAATTTCCGAACTTCCCGCAACGAATATTCGGCAGATTCGGAGATTCGTCAGATTCGTCGCTGGTTGCAGATGGCAGCGTGAGCCTTGTCGTAAACCTCGCGAATGCCGTCAGTTCTGTTTATTATCGGTACTGTTACTGCATATAACCAGATTTCGTCTTGTTTATATCAGCGTATGGTATGTACTGTACTGTTAATCTAAATTCTGGCACGCGTCCAGGTCCAGCTGAGCTGATCGGTGTGGTTGACGTAGGCCTAACCAATGCACGGTCTCCATTGCTGTGCGGTTTCGCGGTGATCGGTAAAATGTAGTGAAATGCTATGTACTATACATAATGTGGCACAACGCACAATAAATATATTCAGGCAAGGAAATAATTAGTCTCCTTCTCTAGAGCTGCGTATGTCTGTACCTCTAAGGCGCGAGCGCGAGATGAATGTTGCTCGTCGCAACTTCGACCGCGTACCGGCACCGGTGGCGAAGAAAAACGTCGCACTGCCGTTTCTCCGGTCTCGGCAGCAAGTTTTGTGTACGTGAACTTTATTTGATAAAAAAGAAACACAACACAGGGGTGTCCAACGCAACTTTATTGTTCGGAAACTAACTAAATCGGATATCATTAACCATAAAGGTACAAATGCAGTACGGCGCAAGGAGTTTTAGATTGTTTCCCGCGTTCCGATAACAATACCTTAATGGACACACGTTGAAGATAATCGAAACGAACATAATCACTTGTGTGGTGTGTGCCACTTTGACCATAATTATGGGCACAAAATGTGTCTGTACGGAACAGCACGTAACCTTGCTAACCTTGCGGCGATGAACATATGCGCTTGTATTTCCACGTGCACCAAGCATGCCTATTTTGGTCGTAATCCAGAACCGAAACCAATCTTCCCGTGATATCTGGCTACCATTCTTGACAGCCATCCAAAATAATATAAACAAAGCGGAGCATTTTATTTATTGCTAGGATATTATATTGCAATATTATTTCGTGCACTTTGTAGAATTTAGTGAATTTAATATCACGAAAAGTTTAAACACTCATCAACGGATCGGGCAACCATGGCAACGCTCTGAATCTTTCCAAACTTTTCCGAATCGCTTGAGATTCGGCTACTCTTCCGAATCTTTCCGAATCTCCAGATTCGGCTCCGAATCTCGATTCGGATAAAGATTCGTCCCATCACTAGACTGATATCGTCGATCTGTTCGTGTCTGCTTTTGTTTCTGTGGCTTTCCCATTCAACCAGGGTGCTTTGCCTGAGGGTGCGAGTAAGCCTCAGGTTGGGGGATAGTGTTGTGCTTATGATGAGATGATCACTGCCAAGGCTGTGTTCAGTGACCGTGCTCGTGAGCCGGTTGATGCGTGATGAGAGGGTGAGATCTGGTGTTGTGTCTCTTTGAACACTGTTGCCTATGCGTGTGGGTGCTGTTGGGTTGGTCTCTAATGTGAGGTGATGTGATTGGATCTGTAGCCAGAGGTCTCTGCCCTTGGGACTGCAGCTCTGGTAGCCCCACGCGGTGTGCGCGGCATTAAAGTCTCCAACTATTAGGAGAGCGTGCGTGCCCGCCTCTTTTCTTGCGAGCGAGAATAGCTGGTTGAATCGGTGTGTCCTGCCCTGATTATTTGGTGAGCTGTATACGTTTAAGACACATACTTTAGTCCCACCTCGCTTCGGGGGATAGACTGTTACTAAATCATGAGGGATGTCTATACTGTCGAATTGGTGCCGCGACGCGGGGATGTTTCTTTGCACCAGGACGGCGGTCTTGCCATTTTCTTTCCCTTGGTGGGCTTTATACCCCGGTAACTTGACCTGAGTTTCTACTTCCTGGAGTGCGATTATATCCGGGGGAGATTCGGCGTTTTGTACTAAAAGCTGCAGATTCGCTCGTTTCCGTTTGTAACCTCTGCAGTTCCACTGCCAAACTGTGACTCCTTTGTGATTAGTATGTGCCATGGTGCGGTTGTTCTAGAGAGTGCGGGGCAGGTGCGGGGTATCTAGAGCGGGGTCCGCTGTGTAGGCAGTGTTGCCAATTTAGCGGTTTTCCCGCTAAACTTAGCGGTTTTTGGTTCTGTTTAGCGGGATAAATTATTGTTTTGCGGGCGGCGGGATTTTTAGCCGGTTTGAGGTAATCTTGGCGGTATTTTTTGAGATATAGAAGTTTTATATCGATTTACTGTCGACTATGCACCTTTCATATCAATAATAATAATGGGCGCGGTGAAGTACGCTCAAACGTTTAGAAAAGACTGGCTATAAGACCCCAAACTTAGACTGGCTACTGGAGGTTTCTGGTGATAGCAGACGAGCCACGTGCCGCTATTTCAAAACGGAACTATCTGCGAAGAATGTGGATTTGGTCGCGCACGCTGCAACCAAGAAGCATGTTTCGGCCGCTGCACCTTTCTCTTCTGGTAGCAGACGACTCTACGAGTTGAACGGGTCTGACTAGTCACGCACTGCTGAAGGGTCCCTTGCCATGTTCGTATGCGCTCACTCTGCAATTTTGGCTTTGGATCACCTGGGTGAACTGTGGCGTGGCGTGACAGATTTCTAGTCAAAACAAATGGAAAGCTTCCTTTCAGGTGGCATTGATATGATCTATACTGTTTTTATACCTTTGTCAAGAATTAAAGCGAAAAAAATGTTCAAAGAGTCGTTTTGCGCTGTGTTTTGGATTTAGCGGTTTTTTAGCGGTTTTCGGGATTTTGACTGCGGGTTTTCAATTTTTGAGTTGGCAACAATGTGTGTAGGTGGTTGGATACGTTGGGGTCGGGTGCGTGAGTTCATGCTGGGGAGCTCCAGGGGAGGCGTTCCTTGATCTGGAGCCGCGTATCGCATCCCTGTACGCCTTCGCCACTCTGCTTTCAAATTCTTTTAGGAGGCCACTAAGCGAGCTTTGCATCGCGGTTTGTATTGCGTTGGCAATTTTGTTGTCAATGTTTGCCTCCAGGTTAACGCATCCTTCCCTGATCAAGAAGATGTCCTGCTCCATCTTGGAGTATTTGCTGTCGGGCTCCCCGTTAGATCGAGAGGCGTCAGGAATAGTGTCTTCATCCTCTGGTTGTGTTGTCGCGGCCCGCTTTTTTGAGGCTGGGGGCGCGACGGGGGCTTGGGTGTGCATGCTAGCCTTAAGGTTCTGATTTTCTTGTCTCATTGCCTGTATCTCGTGTCTAGAGGCCTTAAGTTCTCTAAGGAGGTTTTGGTTCTCTCTCTGAAGCGCCGCCATCTCAGCTCGGAACTTAGCGAGCTCTGCCGCGACCTCTTGTGGGATTTGGGATGGGGGTGGTGCGTGGGGCGAGTGTGTATGGGAAGGTTGAGAGTGGTCGACCTCTACCCCGAAGCTTACCGTTTTAGAGGTGTCCCGCGCCTTGGGACGGTTCCTGGAGCTCGCCCTCCTAGTGTTTCTTGCCGGTCCGTGTGATGACCTCCCTCTGTCGGTGGACGGTGTTCTGCTCCGGTTGACAGAGGGGGACCTCGTTGTTCGCCTTGCTCCTGCCGGTGACTTACTCGCCGATCTGCCTCTGTCTGGGAGGGCAGGCCAGTGCTTGGCGTCGTCGGTGTTGGGAGGCGGTTTTTCAGTGCCTGGAGGACCCCTCGCCCAGGCGGAGGTCGACGGTGGGGTTGCATGCGACGGTTGCCTGCGGCGGGGTTGGAATCTCTTCGGGCATTCCGGCGTTCCCATGAGGTGTGGCCCGCCGCATACCACGCAGCGAGGCGTGCATGGATGGTTATCGTTGGGGTTTTCTAGGCCGCAGTTGGCGCACCTGGTGATCTGGTGAGGGCAGACATCCTGTCGATGTCCCTTTTGCCAGCACTTGGTACATGCGTCGGTCTTGTATCGATACGGGGTACACCGGTAAGTGGCTGGCCGGTAGCGAACCCAGAAGGGGACTTTTGGTCCGTTGAATAAGATTTGTACAGCGTTGGTTTCCCCGAGACGCTTTGCTGCGAGTATAGGCAGGTCAGGGTTGGGCTTGATCAGCACCTGGTTGATTTCGGCTTGGGAGTCCTCCTCAGGGATGTTGAATATAATTCCTGCAGTGGTGTTAGCCGGGGCCGAAACGTGCGCGGCGAATTCGTATTGCTTTCCTTTAACCAATATTGCGTTGACTGAGCACAGTTTCCTTGCGCGCTCTTCATCCGGGGTGCTGACAAGTAGGTAGTTGGCCTTTGTAAATACGAGGATTCTGTCCCTCGGGTCAGATGTAAGCTGTGCCGCCTGAGTGACGCAGTCGGCTAATGTAGTGGGTGAAACGGTGCTGAGGTTTAACCCACCTCTGGGGCGAAGCACTACTTTGACGTGGTCCTCCGGGAGCCGTTCAGCTGGTGGGGCCCGGTGCCTGGGCCGTCCTCGCGCCGGGGCCAGTCCGGTGGTGCTCTTTGTCGCTGAACTTGTGGTTGGCGAGGTCGCTGGCGATGGTGGTGGAGTCGAGCCGGGCTGGCTGGCCGCGTCTAGGACCCGCTGGCGCCTTCGGATGACCGTCCAGGACTCGTCGTATTGCTCTGGGGGGAGGTCTTCCCCGGCTACAACAACATCCATGGCCGATCCGGTTGGTGGAAGAATTGTGACTCGAGGAACAGCAAAGGTAAGACGTGAAGTGCGCGAAGTAACTGGTTCTCGGTTGTCTCCGTTTAACATCGCAGTGCTGGGGACGAGAAGACTAAGTAGCTGCTTTCGAAACGCAAGTTTCTGTACCTGCGGGGGGAACCTGGCTTCGGAAATAAAGACAGTTCGCGGAAAGCTCGTGTTACGCTTTTATTTGCTGCTCCTTTCGTCCCGTACAAGAGACGTAGCGTCCTCGTTAAGCCTTTTTGAGCTCGAGTTGCTCGATTCAGGGCCGCCATAATGAGATGCAGGCGACGGAGGAACTATTTGCTCCCCTGCTTCAGGGACGAAGGTTTCTCCCTTTCTGTAGGAACATAGGTTACAAGACCGTTCCTCCTTTAAGGGAGGACTATCCATGCCCTTTTTTCTAAGAGTGTAGTTCAGGTTTCTTGCACCTGAGTTGCTGGGGCATTCAACGTTTACATGTTTTCCATCAATGCAACCAATACAATTAGGAAAATTCCAGAGTAAATCTATCTCTGCTGCAATCTGAAATAATGGTGGTCATAAAAAAAGTGGGAAGTGAGCATGGCATAGTGTGACCTAACAGGTACCGTTCCTAACCTTTTTCCATTCGGTTGGGCCCTGTGGAAATCTCATGTAGATGGGCTGCAGAATGTTCCACATTGCAGCAAATGTTTCCTTCACAATCCCAGCCGCTGTTGATCGGCCCACCAAAAAATTAAAAGACGAACTACGGAATGTGTCGCCATTTGCAAGGAATCTGGAATCACAAAAGAAGAGGTGTCTTGGTAATACGCGCGTGTTTTTTCATACAACGCTCGCTTAGCGCACCTCGCAGTTGCTTTTAATTCTCCGCAAGACTGCTTGCTCACTCGGAAGATTCATTATAACATCAAGATAGCGATATGCTGACGCCGTAATGTCAATCTCCCTCCCCTCTCTCTCCTCCTCCCCCCCCCCCCCCCCCCCTCCTTTTTTACCTGACGGTGATAACAAGCCGGTCGTGTGCTGATATCGGGTCGCGGAACGGCGTCACCTTACGTTCGATCGCTGGACGGATGAGTTGCAGCAAGGAATCAAATGTGCTGGGTGCCATTCGCAGGAAGCTGGAGACCAAAAAGCGATAAAAAAGCATCCGTTTACCATTGTATATGGTGAACACTTTTAGGGTAGAGAATGGTTGTAGTTATTCAGTCTCGAAAGTGAATTTCGTCTGTGGCGCGCAGGCGAGGCAGCAAAGCACTGACCTGTCCTTGCAGATTTTGGTAGCGCCAGCTCGGTCGAACCCACCATCTACGTTTCTTTGTATTTTGGAAGCGCCGACGACGGAGAAGTAGGGAGCACACAAGAATGATTGTGTTGACCGTAATTACGAGCTCATCTGCACCTGTCATGACTCGATCTTCGGCGAGCAAAAGCGTCCCTCGCCCGCTCGATTGCCTCAAATCCTCGAGATCTTGCGGGAAATCATGCGTTCGCTCGAATGCTTCAAGAGTGCGCGAGGCCTCCTGTGCTGTCACGTGACATTCGCGGTGGCAGAATTCTATCTAGTGTGGTCTTCAGGATGCGGGACGCGTCTTCCCCCGATCGGCGTGCCACGCGCGTTTTCTCACTAGTGTGAGCGGCCCTTTACGGAGCGATCGGCCAGGCTCAAGATGGTGAACACCTCGAGCACCTCGCGAGTTTGTTTTTCTTCAAAGCGGCCAATGCTTGATGTTTTTGTTTTTTTGTTGTAAAGGGGGTGTGCACGTACAAGTCTTACAGTTTACCGAAAGGTGACCTCCTACAGTGGATGTCAAAGAAAGTTTGTGCTCTCGTAGCCAGTCATTCAGACACCGTCCGGTCTGTCCAACATAGCATCTTTCACATGAAAGTGGAATGCTATAAGGAGCATTCACTGCGCGTCATATTTGTGGGTGCTGTCTAGAGCGCATGCTCAGAACGAGCCCCCAATAATAGGCTGCTAAGACCGACCTATTTTGACGGTGTGGAATGCACGTTGCAAAAGAACCCTGGAAGCTAGCTATCAGCACGCGCTCAGCAGTCGCGCACACAGTGAATACTTCCTAAACACTGTACTTCCTATATACAATGTCCGATGAACAGGCAACAAAAGGCCTCACATGTTTTTTGTGGCACGTGTTTTTTGATAATTTTTCCGCTTTTTCACAAACCTTACAGCAAATTTGTCGTATTTTTCAGGGACTGATAGTACTACAGGCACACCATACCTACTTGACACTTGTTTTAGACTATGTGATATTTTGTGTAGGTATGGCATAACCACCACACAGTAAAAGTTTTTACACCTTTAAGGGGGTAAAAGGGGTGTTCTAGCAACTTACACCCTCGGCTACACCTTTTTAACACCCTAAAATCTAGTAATACACCCTCATAATATTACGAAAGGGGTGCTGTTTCGTGTTACACCCTCCATTTAGTGAAGGGTGTAAGAAGGGTGTAGAAGAGGGTGCTAAATAAATTTTATGAAATGTTTTGGAAAGCTTATATATGGCTCTGCAGGCTTATACAGGTTAGCTGTCTGCTTGAAAAGCAACGGTTGTTAGCAGTCTAGTATTTTAATAATGTCAGTTGTAAATCATGCAAATAGCTTATAATAAAGTGCCTCTTGCATACAATTTTGATGTTTGCAAACAAAATTTTATATATGAGTTCATATTTAATTTTCTTACAAATCACTCTATGCTCAGAAATTGGAAACCAGAGAGAAATGCTCAATATTAGCCTTTTTTACAAATATTTATTGATGTAAGTGTACAGTAAGAAAATCAGTTAGTCTCGAGTTTATATCTGACAACACAACATGAAATCAAAATATAGTAAAAATGTTTGACAAATATTCATGACATGCTGGTAGAACATGTCACATGACCATCTCAACCTGGGTAAAAGATTCATTTGAGAATGTGATGACATGCACAATAACTCACATACATAAAGAGGCAGAACCCATAATAAACCAGTCCGAGACATCCTATACAAAAATGGTCTATGGTCTATGGAAAATTCAATGGTAGACTATCACCCCTTGTAGCCCTGTATCGTCGGCCATAGAGATTCGTAAATACAGCTACAGCCAGCTATGTAAAAATTTAGGCCCCTGTGTCTAAAGACTGGGAACCAATCAATTTTCGTTTCCCGCCTATGCAAAATTCTATGATCCCGAGTCTAAAGACTACAAACCAATACATTTTATTTACCCACCTATAGAAAATTCTATGGCCCTGAGCCTAAAGACTCAGGGGCTATGTTTCAATAACGACAAGAAAAACAATAATAATAATAATAATAATAATAATAATAATAATAATTAATAAGTTAGTGTTTTTAACAGTGCCCAGGAACATTCGACTGGACTTCTTGCTGGCGAAGTTCAATAGAACGCACCAACAGACGCTTGCGCGCGCGCAGACACACACATACACGCGCGCACTTACGTACACGCATGCACACGCGCAAACGCACACCCGCGCGCAGACGCACACGCGCGCACACGCGCATGCACGCGGACGCATCCACATGCGCGCACACACACAGGCACGCGCATGCACGCTCATACACGCACGCAAACATATACGACGTCGTCAAGCGGCTGGCCTCCGCAAGCGATCGGTCACGTGATCCACCCTAGTGGCAAGCGCTGCGGAGCAAATCGAGCGTAAAGGCCTGTTCACACATGCAGCGAGCGCTACACGCGAGCGCGCTGTACCTCGCGCTGCGCGTGCTGAACCGGCGCAACGTTAACCAGCGTTTGTATCGCACCGTCAAACTGTGCCATGGCATGCGATAATCTGACGGCACGTGGGAGCGCTACATCGCGCTTCGCTGCATTAGAACGAACCATTAACGGCTGTTATAGCCGAGCGTTTGCTATCTCAAGTCTGCTATTTGCACTGAAGCACTAATGTTTTGATCACGAACCTTGCCTGCTGATAGAAAATATGATTTTTTTCTGCACTGATTGCGTGACCTACTCGACGTGCAAGCCAGCAGTTTAGCCCTTACAGTGCGCTCTAATCCCGATGAGAAGGATACTTGGACAAAAAATGCAAACGATCGTCATCACGAGGATTCACGCGGAAAACTTAATTGCGCTTAAGATGATAAGTTCGCCTTTGGTTACATACATCTTGTGAAATGAAGACGTACAGGGCATGCACAGTAAAAGTTTTTACACCTTTAAGGGTGTAAAAGGGGTGTTCTAGCAACTTACACCCTCGGCTACACCCTTTTAACACCCTAAAATCTAGTAATACACCCTCATAATTTTACGAAAGGGGTGCTGTTTCGTGTTACACCCTCCATTTAGTGAAGGGTGTAAGAAGGGTGTAGAAGAGGGTGCTAAATAAATTTTATGAAATGTTTTGGAAAGCTTATATATGGCTCTGCAGGCTTATACAGGTTAGCTTTCTGCTTGAAAAGCAACGGTTGTTAGCAGTCTAGTATTTTAATAATGTCAGTTGTAAATCATGCAAATAGCTGATAATAAAGTGCCTCTTTTGCATACAATTTTGATGTTTGCAAACAAAATTTTATATATGAGTTCATATTTAATTTTCTTACAAATCACTCCATGCTCAGAAATTGGAAACCAGAGAGAAATGCTCAATATTAGCATTTTTTACAAATATTTATTGATGTAAGTGTACAGTAAGAAAATCAGTTAGTCTCGAGTTTATATCTGACAACACAACATGAAATCAAAATATAGTAAAAATGTTTGACAAATATTCATGACATGCTGGTAGAACCTGTCACATGACCATCTCAACCTGGGTAAAAGATTCATTTGAGAATGTGATGACATGCACAATAACTCACATACATAAAGAGGCAGAACCCATAATAAACCAGTCCGAGACATCCTATACAAAAATGGTCTATGGTCTATGGAAAATTCAATGGTAGACTATCACCCCTTGTAGCCCTGTATCGTCGGCCATAGAGATTCGTAAATACAGCTACAGCCAGCTATGTAAAAATTTAGGCCCCTGTGTCTAAAGACTGGGAACCAATCAATTTTCTTTTCCCGCCTATGCAAAATTCTATGATCCCGAGTCTAAAGACTACAAACCAATACATTTTATTTACCCACCTATAGAAAATTCTATGGCCCTGAGTCTAAAGGCTCAGGGCTATGTTTCAATAACGACAAGAAAAACAATAATAATAATATAATAATAATAATTAATAAGTTAGTGTTTTTAACAGTGTCCAGGAACATTCGACTGGACCTCTTGCTGGCGAAGTTCAATAGAACGCACAAACAGACGCTTGCGCGCGCGCAGACACACACATACACGCGCGCACTTACGTACACGCATGCACACGCGCAAACGCACGCCCGCGCGCAGACGCACACGCACGCACAGACGCATGCACGCGGACGCATCCACATGCGCACACACACACACAGGCACGCGCATGCACGCTCATACACGCACGCAAACATATACGACGTCGTCAAGCGGCTGGCCTCCGCGAGCGATCGGTCACGTGATCCACCCTAGTGGCAAGCGCTGCGGAGCAAATCGAGCGTAACGCTCCCAGCGCCAGAGCGTCTGCTATCTCAGAGCGTCTGCCATCTTGCTGAAAGCATGAGGTTCTGATCAGAACCTCATGCTTTGGCAGAGAAATGTGATTGTTTTCTACTTGATTAGCGGTGACCCCGACGTTAAGACACAATTTATTTTTCCTTACAGTTATATAATCCCGATGAAGACAACTTGAGGTACTTGCACGAGCCGTACCAAACACGTATGCCGTGAAGCGATCGTCATCTCCGAAGGCGACTTCCACCTGCGGAGCATTTGGCGTATTGTCTTCTAATTATTTCAATTACGTAGATTACAGAGACCACACAACCAACAAACGACACACCTAGCTCTTCATCCGAATAGGCGCGCACAACGTCTTCGACATAACGCGATATCTTGGGCCTCTTCACTGGCAAGGCGAACGACTCGGCAAACACTTCGCCGAGAACGGCTGCCTCGTCGTCACGTCACTCGAGCTAGAGCCAAGCTGGTATCTTCGTCGCTGTCCCTGATTTCGCTGTCACTGCGTTTTATTTATACCTTCTGAAATTAACTGCAACGCTGTCATCACCGCAGTATGCTCGGGCGAGTCGGTCATGACGAGAGGAACGAAAGCAAGCACAGCAAGAGAGCCCACCCAGAAATCGAAACAAAAAAAAAAAAAAAGCCGCGAAACTTCTTACTTTTCCGCCGGAACGTTGATAAGGGAACTGGAACCAATGTTGTGAGACTACTGAGACTACAGATCGTACTCCTCCGAACAAGGCTGCGCGGAGAACTACTCCGGAACAACTAGTTTCGGTTTTACACACACAAAAAAACAACAACCTAAAGTTTAAATAAAACCTAAGATTTACTAACTTTTTGTAATGTTTTTACATTATTATTGTATTGACATTCTTATTGTTACTAATATAATAATGATTTGCTTGGTATCGTTCTAAAAATAAAAAAAAAAGGAAAAGAGACTCTTGAAGACTGCGCAAGACCATCGTTATTGCAATCAGCTTCCGTTGGGATGCCCGAATGGCCGTTGGGTTCTGAATGCTTCGGGAATCTCCTTTCTTTTTACGTTATAGACGTTTTAGCGGATATTTTTTATATCTTTCTTATGAATACCGTGTTCAAGAATAGCAAGCAATGACTGAGAGCTGGGAGACGCTGCGTCTTGCCAACGCCCGTAAGTTCAGGACAGCATGGACGACTCGTGCAAACGCCGGTAAGCAACTTTCTTTTGTTTCTGCAAAGTGGGCTGCTGTTTCAAACTTTGTCGTGTACCGTGTGCTTGCTAAGCTATGCTTCATTTTAACTATGCTTCTGTCCTGTAATATTTCGTTATTTGAAAACAGCGGATCTTCAAAACCTGTGGCTCGCTCCGCAGTGTGAGAAGGATTCCCGCGCGGCGGCACCGTGGGCATGTTCTGGGCGCCGTCCAACGACGCTTTTGCGGAGCCTTCAAGTGCCGTCTGACGGACGTTCAAGCATTCAGTCACCGTCCCAAAGTGTTAGTCACAGGTCATGCTATTCTGACGTCTTGTACCAACAGCCGCTCGACACCGATTTGTTTCATAAATCGGGAGCGAGAAAAACGTTACAAGAGCGAGCAGCATGATTTTTTGCCTAAGCTCATGCCTGTGTCGTAGAGACGCGCGGTCTCTTCGCGTTTGCCGAACCGGCACACTTTCCAAGTTTACAATTGTGTGGTGTAAAAAAAAAAAAGTTTGGATGTAACGTTTTTTAGTAGGTGGCGAAAGCCCTTACAAAAAGCAGAGTAGCTAGAAAAAGCAAAAACATTAAAAAGATGGAAAAAATTAGGGTAAGACTATTTTGCCGGCAGCCGGCAAAATAGCCCGGGGAAAAAAATGCCGGCAGTTTCGGACGGCGCGTGTATCACTGGGGAGCTCGTTAACACATCCTCCCGCCTGCGTTTACGCCGCTTCGCGGCGAGTCTGCGGCTGCTCATTAGAAAAATATTGACCCAATTGGCCTATCAGTACACGCCGCTTCGCGGCGGCCCGCCGGCGGTTCAAGCCCCGCTGTCCTCCATTCACCCCCGGAAAGGCAAGTCTATAGCGAAGTTTCCTTGACAACATTAGTTTTATTTTTATTTTTTTTTTAGTGTTAATCCTAAAAAGGGATATGTCGTAAATATCGCCAAATGACTCTACAAAACAAACTTAAAAAAAGGAAAAAAAAAAAAGGACACGGTGCATCGAACCAGGGTCCTGCTGCGTATGAGGCAAGCACCCTTACCACTGAGCTACTCTACGTTTCAAATAGCCGTGTTCACAATTCGTTTTATACGAGACCCAATGGGGCACAACTGCCGGCATTTTTTTCCACGGGTTATTGTGCCGGCTGCCGGCAGAATATCAGTTTCCAAAAAATTAACTTAAACGCCAATGTCAAACCTGAATATTCGAGGGTGTTGAAAGACTACCACCGTACTAACTCGCCCAGTTATTCTTTTCTGTCAAAGACTAATAGCCAAAAATAATAAATAAATAAATAAATAAATTCAAACTATTAATTGGTTACAAAATCGTAATTGATGCAGTACAGCCCTACCCTGCTCTACTGTTTTTATGATATCAGGTAATGTGTAAATGTAATGGACAGTTTATAGCAGCCATTTATGTCCGATCCATTATATTGAATCGTTTCTCAAAGAGCTCGAAGTTATATAAAAAAAAGTGCTCTTCATAAATTAAGCCGCACTACTGAATGTACAATAGCGTGTGACTTGTATGTATGTTCTCAGCGAAAAAAACAATGCATTCAAAAAGGGCGAATCATATTGTTTCCTCCCTGTTAGAGCTTCTTTCAGGTACACGCAAAGTGTGGGTGTCTACATCTAAAAGAGTGGAATTGCCATTTCCTGCAGGGCTGGCAGGCCTGACTCAGTTTGGCTAGCAGCTTGAAACCTATGGGAACCTGGGGAAATGCACCACAAGAGTGAGAGTGACGCCCGCCCAGCACTTCCTCAACGATGGCACCATGAGGAAGTGGGAGCTGCCCCTAAAGTGAATGCAATGGCAGGTGGGTCATTCCAGTGAACCCCTATACAGATGATACCAAGCAGAAAATATTAAAAAATGTATTATTAAAAACACGGAGTGTGAATTGCACGGACAAAGGTGGATATCAACACAGTTATGTGTTGCGTTCCTATCCTCTGTTCCCATATTCTTCATGATTTCTTTTTAATAATTGGCTACCAACTGGTCCAATCATCAGCACTTGTCAACAAAAGTATGCTGCTATTTATTTGTATGCATTAACACTGTGCTTACAGTTGAATCCTAGAGTCATTTATTAATGAACAAAACCAAAAACGAGGGTGCAAGCTAGCTATACAGGCTAAACACTAATAATTTAATCAAGACTGGTTCTCTGAAGGATGACACAAACGCAGAGAAGTGTCAAAAACAGCTGAGTTTTAAGAGACAAAAAATCAATAGGCGACCCAAAAGAGGAAACATAGGTGAAGACATGGAGTCACTCTTAAAAATTTCTTTTCTGCTTACCACCCCTCTACAAAGAGAATTTCTTCCTGGATCTTACAGCGTTATACTGTTCACAAACCCTAATATACCCAAGGACAGTAAACGCAACGAAACAACCTACTAACATCTGGGTAAATCTGATTTAACAAAAAACAGGGAATGCCTTTCAGCTTTCAACCTAG
The DNA here is from genome assembly GCA_013358835.2 of Ixodes persulcatus. Classification (NCBI taxonomy): domain Eukaryota; kingdom Metazoa; phylum Arthropoda; class Arachnida; order Ixodida; family Ixodidae; genus Ixodes; species Ixodes persulcatus. The sequence continues at coordinate 600,339 of JABSTQ010009189.1, read as the reverse complement.
GAAATAAAAAATACCATGCACAACATCAAGATTTAAAAAAATACAGATGGGCATCACGCCCTTTTTCTAAAATAAATATAGGCCAAGAAACTTCTTCCACTCGATGGCGAAACATAGGGAAGGCATTCAATAGATTTCTAGGTTTCTTCGTTGTTACTGATTCTTTCAGTATATACTTGTGGTCATTCTCTTTAGTCTAAATTATTTAAGTAGTGTTCTATAAGGACACACAATTATTACATTAGATCACGTGTTTTGACACAGCTGAATACAGATCCTTATTTTTCTGCAACATTTATACTAAGTTCAGTCGGTCGTTAATGCTGGGTGTTCTATGAG